>CM044107.1:3067928-3406216 GCA_024174645.1 Lemna minuta
AAGCGGCACCACTTGTACGAAGAACTTGGAATTTGCGCATACTTCAGCACAATGATTATTCAGTGAGAAAATTCATAATATTTATTAGTAAGGTTTATTTCAATGTCTCTAAGGTACATCATTCAAGCCCCAACCTAGTCCATCCTTGGTATTTTCTGAATGTAAAGAATAAAAGGGTTCTTTTTCTTTTGAGAATTGTTTCCATGATTATATTTAGCCAACTGATGATGAGTTTTCTAGGAACACTTATAGTATGCTGGGACTGAGGCTGCCAATGGTATTTTTCTGAGGAACTCCTCCTTGACAGACATAACTTTTGGTCTTTCGGAGCCAATGGTAACTTTGATTTTGTTTTTTTTGTGGTTGGCTTTCTACTATGTGATGAAATTTCAAAACATAAGTGAACCGGAGAAGCTACATAGGAAATTCTGTGTGGTGAATTTTTATGTTTGAAATTTTAATGGCTTCTATTGACACCTGATATAATTTTTTTTCATAATTGGTCAGAATTTTTTTCAATTATTTGGTCATTTGACTAATAGCACATGATTTCATTCAAGTATCGATGGTAAAATTTGTTTGCAATTTGTTTGTAAGATTTGAACTTCGATAGTTTCAATTTTCCATCGTCCCCTAGAAAACTAATCCTCTCTCTCTCTCTCTCTCTCTATCTATCTATCTATCTATATACATACATACATATATATATATATATCATTTCCTTTTTTATCTCTGCTTTTCCATCTCTCTCTGGCCTTGTCGTCCATCCTCTCTTTTTCCCTAACAGTTTCTTCATCTTTCTCTTGCGTTTCCTTTTGTTTTTCTTCAAGGATGGTTGAGCCTAGTTTTCTTTTAATTCCTCAGATTCCCTATTCTCTTCTCTCCTTCCCTTTTTAATCTCTGTTTTCTTCACTCCATCTCTCTCTAGCCTTCTCTCCCATCCTCTCTTTTTCCCGAAGATTTTCTTTATCTTTCTCTCGTCATTCCTTTGGTTTTTCTTCTGGAAGGGTTGAACATAATTTTCTTCGAATGACTCTCTATCAGTCTCTTTGGGAAGTCTTATTATCTGAAATATTTTGTGTTGTGTTGTGCAAGGGTAGCAGATTTTCACTACAGAGCACTTAGGCTAAAGTTGAATAAAACTTAGGCAGCCTAATAGTACTATTTGAACCTTATAATTATTTTTGGTTCTTGTTTTCGTGTCGATATAAGCTCAAAAAATATTTTCTATACTTCAGGGAAATGGAAAACCATGTAGAAGGCTAAGGATCCAAAGGGCATACAGCACCAAGAATTCAAAGGTATTCCCTGATAGCTCACTCATTTCCAACCTCTCAAAAGAAATATACATAATAAAGAAAGATGCAGCCAGTTAAACAACAGCATAAATTATCAATCAATATTTCAAGCATGCATATTATAAACACATAAGCCAAGACATGCTAAAAGGAGCAACAATACAAATCCAAAAATTATGATATGCATATATGTATTTGTGTGGGCATTTGTTTGGGTCATTTAAACACATAAATGTTACAAATATTTGAAATCTTTTCATCATTCTGAAATTATAAATAGATAAACATTGAAGTCCCGCTCTCTTCACCTGTCGTCGCTTTTTATCTACCTTGTTCTCGATCTAGATGACTTCACTTCACCCGTCATCACTTCACCTGTCGTCACTTTTCTTCATAAACTTTCAATCTAGATCTCATATCTGGTGTGGGCGTTAGATCATTGAGAGGACCTGTTTGCCTCTCTTCCTATTATTCCTAAAATTTCTCTCATTTTTTCAACTACTCTCCGAAACCCTTTATCCTAGAATCTCTCCCCATCCTCCCCCTATCCCACATTTTTTTCTCTATTAGAATATCTCTTTTAGTCCAATGATTTCATCTCATATCTCTCCTTGCATCCTTTCTCTCATATGAAAAAGATACCATAAGGTGCATGATTACGAGATAAACTGAATTGATAAAAGCAAAGAAACATGATTGATTAGTAGGGTAAAAATCAGCAAGATAAAATGTCATATCGGTGAATCCCTTGAAATCCATGTCTTATTATCTCTAGGTCTGATGCCCATCAATAGAAGCATGAATATCAAACAATAAAATTAATAATTTACATGCGCACTTGGTAGCCTCATCGATGAATATTTATGAAGAAATTGAAAAATTCTTATTAAAGGCAAAATCACCAAAAATTACCTCAAACAAAGATATCTTTCTTTCGCTTAAGGAAGATTAAAACATATTCACTTTTCATTAACCCTTCTGTGTCGAACCTGAATGGAATGCAAAAACTATCAAATCTAAATTCCTGATATCTCGAAAAAACTTAATTTGATGATTTTTATGAAGGTTAATCAAAGTTTTCTTGTGTTTTTGTGTATTGAAGGTTTTGAATGAAGAGAATAGGAAGATAAAGAACTTGTTTCAACTCACAGATAATAACTGAATGATGTGAAATGCATTTTTTTATTTTCTTCGTGTTTTTATTCAAGTGTAACAAGATAAGAAAGAGCATCCAATTTGGACAGAGTGCCAAATTTTCATTTTAAAATAAGTTCTACACCACTAGGAATGTTCTTTTGAATTTTATGATTTCCTAGGAATTTTCTAAGGCGTTGCATGCTTATTTTATCATTCCTTAAGCTAGTTTTTGGGCATAAAGTTTTCCTCAGCATAGAAGGATTTTCTTTTTATCGACAAAATAAAGAAAAAATCCCATCACGATGTATTATGAACCAAATCTCATACATCACTTGTAGCTCCTTGACTGTCAGAGAATTGTGCAAAGAATCATCTCCCTTATTCCACAAAGAATGTGGAAGACCACATTATCACCAAATTACTATGGCAAGTTTTACAAATTTGAACTCTTGGGCATAAGGGCCCATTAGCTGACATTCAAAACAGCATCCGGAAGCCATTTCCTTCCATATTTTGATTGATTAGAAGTATCAAAGATGCATCTTTTACACAATTTTCATTGACACTTCTCTTCTATGAATAACACCCCTCTTTTACACCCATATATAAGTATATATTTGATAACATGCATATTTAACTGGAATTATTATCATATTTAACTAATATTCATGATTATCTTATGTAATTATGATGCATATTATCATAGTTTTATGAATTTTCTCCATTGGTATGCGATTTTACTAAAGTCCATTTTTTTGCATTATTTAGGCTTAATTATGTATTTTATCAATTTTTGATCTTTTGCAAGGTTAAATAATTAGAAATTAACTACTTTCCTTGATTTATTTTGACTTTAGTAGATGATTAAAATAATAAATTTCAAGAAGAGAATGATGGGATGAATCAAAATAGAATTCTAAAGGATTGATTTTATATTATTATGTATTCATCCTATTTTCTTGCTTGGATTTATATTTTAGATGGCATGATATTAAAGATGAAAAGAATTGTGATCCAATGGAGAAAATTTGAAGTCAAAAAAGAGTTTTAGAAATGAAGTTTTGAATTTTTAAATTTTAGAGATTTTTATGGATTTTATTTTTCATTTTTCAGCTATTTTTCTTATTTATTTCCTTAAAAAATTGTGAAAAGGGGATATTACTTGCGCGGGACCCGCAAATCTGATGTGGCGCGACGTGGACACGTGGCGGTGCCACCCAAGCCCACGTGGACCACGTGGACATACACGTGATGCGAAGGATTTGACGGGTTTGATAGTGCGTGTGGGCCCACGGAAGGCATAGGGGATGGTGTACGAGGCCCAATTGGGCGACACAAAGGCTGAAGGAGGCTCTTCCTTTTATATGCGATGATTTCACTTGCTTTCTCCGTGTGGGACTAAACCCTCTCTCGTGTTTTTTTTATGTGACGTGGCCGCCCGAGATGCATTGGATAAAAAGCACGAGAAAGCTCACACGTAGATCTCGTGGACTTCAGTCCACTTGATCGCCATCAAAGCACGTGCATAATTTGCAACCGTCAATCTCATTAATGAAATCCGACGATTGCGATTTAATCGCACTCAGTGAAACACTAATCGACACGTGGTTTAATATGGAGACTTCGATGAAGATCGGATGCTGATAATCAAGGAGGAGTGGAATCCACGTCGTGGGATTGTAGCCCATCAATTTTTCACAATCGCAGCCGTCCAAATGATCTGCAGTGAATTAGATGGCGCAAAATTTTTGTGATAAAATCTCTATAAATTAATGTTCTCTCTTTTCTAAACTGAACGTTTGATTGAAACATGAAGAAATTTAGCATTTTTGGAGCAAAATCTTAAGTTCTTTGTGATTCCCTTGCATTCTAGACTTACTTGCGATCATATTGAGGCAAGATTGATCACAAATCATTGCGAGAAACAGTCGAATTCACCCCTTGAATGCCAAACGCACAGTCAGAATTATAAATTTTTTTTGACCGACGATCATATGTTTTCAACGACCACACTAAATTGTTTTTGTCACTATTCCCTCCCACCCCCCATAAATTTTTTATTCTCATTGTGTATTTTCTCTATGTATTAAACCTCACTAAACTACTATATTAAGTGAGGAAAATATAAATGTGTTTCACGAATTCAATTCACATTCACTATCTACTAAACACTTAAATTGAGTCCATCACTTGACTATCTTATGAAGAATACTAGACAAAGACATAGTCGCATGCCCCTGCTCTTAGCAAGGGGCTTGAGAAGAAGGTTGAAGGGAGTTGTAACTATTAATCATGGTGCCCTAGGGTCCACTATGGGAATAAAGTTGTAAAGGAATCTTGGGAGATGTGAAGCATGAGCCTGATGATTAGATTGGTGCTCCGGTATGCATTGAAACATGACAAAGAGAGACCCTATGGTCATTGAAAACACACCGTTACGTGCCATCAAAAATTCCAAACTTACCAATTTTGTGAAATTAATTCGAATTGAGGGGTATAATGGTAAATATGGGTGGAATCCACAGGGAATTAGGGAAATTCTTGATGATCTCTTCGAATTTGATCAAATCGGACGATGAATCGGTGATATAAATTGGGGAAATAGTATTTTATGAAAGAGGACTTGAAGACGAATCCACGAAATAAAAAATCAATGAATTTGACTTTCATTTCACGAAGAAATTACAGATTGAAGATAGGTGATTTTTCTGAAACATAAAATCGTGAAATTACCAAAATTAAGAATGAAATTTAATTAAATTATGATCCTAAATTAAAATGAAACATTAAATGATGATATATTAGGATAAAACACGATCCCTAACCCACAATTGCGATCGAATTGATCCAATTAATCGCCGGAATCAAGGCTATTCATCAAAATCCAAAAATCACGATTCGTGGAATTCAAGCGTCGATTTCTTCCTCGTCGATCGTCGAAATCTTGATCTTAAGCATTCTGTGGATGCGGAAATGAGTCTAGAAGTGATTGGGATCAAGAGATTCAAGAGATTTGGTGCCTAAACAGTTCAATATGATTGAACTGCTCTCGAATGCTTTCCAATCTTGAAGAACATCTCAATTTATAAGACAATTTGGGTGTAACCGTCCAATCTCCATTTAATCGGCGATCAATGGCCTTGATGAAATGCATCTGATATCATTAAGTCGTGGCTGTTGGATCGCCAATCGATGCTCGAGATGAAGCCACGTCGCAAGCATTGAAAAAATGCATCAAACGGTTGTCGTTGCATCGTGATCGGACCTTTCTAATGCATTTTCGTCGGTTTAATCTGAGCCGTTATAGCTCCTTTGATCAACGTCTCTGATTTAATTGTTAAAAAAATGATTCGCTGACGAATCTTGCTGCATGATGTGTCGTTTTCGCGCGTCGTTAAAACACGAAAGACGATGGTCAAACAAAATTTATAAAACCAAACTCACAAAGACAAGATATAATAATCAAGTATTGGGTAAGTATCGAGTCGATCCACAGAGAGCAGGGTTGACTTTAATCGAAGAGTTGACTTGGTCAAACTTAGGTTTAAAAGGAGTTTTAAATAAGAGAAAATGATATTTAAGATATGGAAATGATATAAATAAGGTAAATAAGAAGTTTTCAAGAATTAAAATCTCGGATTTGATAGAGAAAAGTTAAAAGTCAAAGTCAAAGCATTTACTTTGACCAGTAGTAGGTGTTCTGAAAAATTAGAGAGTCAAACAGAGTCAAAAGATTACGAAAAGTAGATATTTAGAAACTAGAGACAAAATGGAATTTATTGATATATATTTAGTAATTTTTGGATTAGAAATGGATTTATTATAAATTATTGAAAATCAATGATCAGAAAATCCCCGAAATTAACACCTCAGAGGAAATCTTCAAATTGAATGCCCAAATGAAATTCAAATCTTGTAATTTCTATTTCAATGGAAAGCTAAGAACCAGAGGAATCCAAAAAGACCAAAATTATCAAATTCTGATTTGTAAATAAAAAATAATTGACCCCGAAAGTCAACGTTTGACTTCTGATGAAAGATGAACATCCTTTGGTCAAACGTCAAATTGAAGGGTCAAATGAAGTCAGAATTTGATGAAATTGCTATCGGAAAGCTGATGAAAAGAGGAATCCAATGAAATTAAAATCAAGTGATTTGGAATTATAATGAGAGAGATATCTTATTTTCCAAATCAGCGTCTTTTCAGACTAAAAATTTGGGGAAAAATGAAGAACACTATGAACTAATTTGCAAAATTAAACTTCTAAATCTAATAAAAACTCAAATTACCTATTGATAATCGATCGAATCTCACTACTTACCCGATTGCCATGAGAATTAAGCTCGAATTTGTGCGAATTGGAGTGAATTTGCTCGGATCCTTTGTCATGGATTTTCGGAATTGAAGGGGAAAATTCGATGAAATCAAGGAGGAATTCGTGATCAATCCCGCTCCAATCTCTTATAATTGAGTCTAAACGCAGGGGGATCACGATGAACTAAAGATCTTCCTCGAAATTCGCTTAATTCCTTCACGAATCGATCAAAAGTTGAGAACAAAGAAGAGAGTACATGGCTTTTTAAAGGGAGAATTAGGCCCGACTTTTAGGCCAATAGAGGCGGTCGTGGGAGGGGAATCAAGGCGTCATGTGAGCGGTTTGCACTGAGCGGCATTATGGCTTCAAATCCGGGCCAAATTGGCTGGAATTTCGCTTCAAAAAGAGCTTCAAAATAGGCCACGATCTTCGCGCGATCGACCACGATCGAGCGTCGATCGTGTTCCAGATGCTCTGGAAATGACGATCGAGGGTCGTGGAATAGATTGCACGCGGAAGGATCCATGATCGCGGCTCGATCGCGCCGCGATCACGATTCGATCGGACCGCGATCGTGGTGTTCTTCCACGCGTCGCCTACGCCTTCGGATTGGAATCCGACGCTCCAGATTCCCGCAAAGAGGAGAAAAAACCGGTCTCCATCGTAGCTGTTGGATCACGATCGAGAGGTAAGTCCATCGCCAGCCGTCCATCTCGACGAAGTTCAGACACTCTCGGCTCTTCCACGTGGCAAAAGGTAAGCCCGTTGATCGCGTCACTTATGCGATCATATTACGCACGTGGTTTGATCGGTGATCGCGTGGACTCGGGTCCACGCCGTTCTGATCGCATCCGACGTCCGGTAAGTTGCCACGCGTCCTGCACAAGTAAGACCGTGTGGGAACATAGTCCCACACGGAGAAAATAAAAGCAAGTGATGCGTATAAATAGGGGAGTCAATTCCCCTATTAATTGTCATTATCCTCTCTATTACCGAATCTGCACGTGGCGCCCCACACGGGCGCCCACGTGGCCGCGTGGCCTCCTTGCCACTTGCCCGTGCCCCGTGCGCCTCCTGCGCGGGCCACCCGGGCGCTGCCACGTGGCCTCAGTGCCGCGTCGCAACCCGGGTTGGTCCCGCACGCCACGTCACCCTGGCCTATGCGCCACGTCAGCCGCTGCCACGTCACCCTACAGGTAAAACCCCTTTTTGCGATATTTTTAATTAGAAATTCCATTTATAAATCAAATAAAAATCAGAAAAAATGCATAAAACTTCAGAAATTCATATTTCTCAAAATAGAACTCCTTTTTAATTGAAATTTTCTCCAGTGGATCATAAATTCTTTCCTTTTTAATATTATGCCATTTATAACATATTTAGGAAGAAGAAATCAAGATGACTTATAATTTACCTTAATCATTTCTCATTAAACATTTTGAATCATAAATTCATCCTAAAATCATCCTTCCAAACATTTACTAAAGTCAAAACTCATTCCATAACAGAGATTAACTTCTATTAATTTAAACAAAAGATTAATCATCTATTAAACATGAAATTATCCCTAATTTATGCATAAATATCAACTTTAGTGAAATGACATACCAATGGAGAAAATTCCTAAAAAGTATGATAACATGCATCATATTCACATAAAATAAGCATGAATATGAGATAATTAGGATAAGAATTCAAGTTATAAATGCATGTTATCACTGCATCACGTATCCTCTTCTTTAAGTGAAGATTAATGGTTGAGATTTCACACGCGATCAGACGTCCCACGATGCGCCACATCGCATCACACCTTTGATTATTGATCGTGATCGATCGAACGCTCCAGATTGCACCATGTCGCCTGCGCGCTTTCAATAATCTAAAAAATTGATTTTAAATTAAAAAAATCGATTTTTAATTCTGGAAAATCTTTAGAAAATCATGAAAAATTCTGAAAAATTCAGAAAAATCTGAAAAATCTGAAAATTCATAAAAATTATAAAACTTATAACTTTTCAAATAGAACTCCAAATTAATCAAAATTTCTTTTATTTGATAAATTTTTTTATTATCTATCATTCTTAAAAGTAAAATTTGATAAATAACAAGAGATTTTTATTAATTTGGAGTTCTATTTTAAAAGTTATAAGTTTTCTAATTTTTAGGGAGTTTTCAGATTTTTTCAGAATTTTTCAGAATTTTTCATGATTTTCTAAATATTTTCTAGAATTAAAAATCAATTTTTTTAATTTAAAATCAATTTTTTAGATTATTGAAAGCGCGCAGGCAACATGGTGCAATCTGGAGCGTTAAAATCTTTAAGAAATAAATGTATTTTTTCAAATAGAAATTAAATCTCTATTGTTATTTACTAAATTTGACTTTGTAAAATGATAGGTAATTAAATTTCTAATCAAATGAAAGAAATTTGGATTAATTTGGAGTAAATTGGAGTTATATTTTGAAAGTTAATAAATAACAAGAGATTTAATTTCTATTTCAAAAGTTAAAATTTTTAAGAAATAAATGTATTTTTTCAAATAGAAATTAAATCTCTATTGTTATTTATTTAAATTTGACTTTTTATGAAATTTTTGTAAATATTTCTAAATTTTTAATAAATTTCTAAGGATTTTCCAGAATTAAAGATCGATTTTTCAGATTATTTAAAGCATGCAGGTGACATGGTGCAATCTGGAGAGTCCGATCGATTGTGATTGATGATCAAAAGCGCGATGTGGCATGGCGCGTCGTGGGACGTTCGATCGCACATGAAATCTCAACTGGTTATCTTCACTTAAGCAATGGGGGTACGTGGCAAAATCAGGTTCACAGGATCACGTTTAATCTCGACTGTTGATCGCTAGGAGTTATAAAGGTCGAGATTAAACCGACTTAAAACTGCATCAAGATCGTCTAATCGTGGTCCAACGACGATTATTTTTATGCGTTTTAAAATGCATGCGACATGGCTTTATCTCGAGCGTCCGGTCCCGATCCAACGGCCATGACTTAACAGTAACGATTCGCCTATAAATTGAGATGTTCTTCGTATTTGTAAAGCATTCGAGAGCAATTCAATCATATTGACCTATTTAGACACAAAATCTCTTAAATATCTTGATCCCAATTGCTTCTAGACTCATTTCTGCATCCACAGAGTGCTTAAGATCAATATTTCGACGATTGATGAGGAAAAAATCGACGCTTGAACTCCACAATCGCGATTTTCAGATTTTTAATGGATAGCCTTGATTCCAGCAATTAGTTGGATCAATTCGATCACAATTGTGGGTTAGTGATCACATTTTATCCTAATCTGTCTTCGTTAAGTGTTTAATTTCCGTTTAGAATCGTACTTTAGTTGAATTTCATTCTTAATTTCATTAATTTCGTGATTTAACATTTTGTAAAAATCACCTCTCTTCAATCTTCAATTTCTCCGTGAAATCAAAGTCAAATTCATTGATTTTTGATTTCGTGGATTGGTATTCAAGTCCCCTTTGATAAAATATCAATTTTCCCAATTTCTATCATCGATTTATCGTTCGATTTGATCAAATTCGAAGAGAACATCACAAATTTCCCTAATTCCCTGTGAATTTGACCCATAGTTACCATTATACCCCTTAATTCAAATTAATTTCATAAAATTGGTAAGCTGAAATTTTTTTGACATGAGATCGTGTGTTTCCAACGACCTCACGGTCTCGTTCTGTCACGCGCCTAGTCGTGAGCGAATTCTTGCAACAATTCGTTAATTCAGTTTAATGGCGAGTACTATGTGAATGGGCTGGGCAATGGGGTAAGGGATGTCAATTCAGCATAAGGAGGGAGATGGCGCGAAGGGAGGGTCCGATGATGCGTTGGGAGAGGACGAGAAGGAATTGGCGGTGACGATGGCAGGGAGATGGGTGAGTTGAGTTCGGGGAGTAGATGGGGAAAGACAATGCAAATTTGGCAGGATGCTGGGGTGAAAATGGATGGGCGAAGGGGTGAAATTAGTAGAGCCAAGGAAGTGGAATCAGCAAGGATGCAGGGATGATGTCGTTCGGCAAGGGGAGAGGAATGGGCGAGATGTCAGGTGAAGGCTAGGGGGAAAACGGAGAGGTAGAGAATGCATGGATGTGGGAAGGACTCGGTGATAACATGCTAATTAGACAGGATAATACATTATTATTAATGCATATTAAGGCATACAAAATTTCATTTCTATGCATGTTATCATATTAATGAGTGTTTATCTATCATGCTATGAAAAATTCATTATAATCTAGAAATACAATAATTTAGGGTTAACTATGATGAATTGAAGATATATAAAATTATAACCCATCTTTACTTGAGATTATAAGTAGTTTTTAATGTTAAATAATGAGAGAAGTCATTTAATCTACATTCATTTAATTTTCTAAGTTTTAAAATCATAAAGAAATGAATGTATTTTTGAAATAAAAATTAAATCTCTTGTTATTTTTTAAATTTGACTTTTTCTAATCAAATGAAAGAAATTTGGATTAATTTAGAGTTATATTTTGAAATCTATGAATTTTCTAATTTTTAGGGATTTTTTCAGATTATTTTCTAAATTTTTTGAATTTTTAATAAATTTTTAGGATTTTTCGGAATTAATAGTCTAATTTTCAAATTTAAAATCGATTTTTTGGATTATTATTAGCGTGCAAGTGATGTGGCATAATCTAGAGCGTCTAATCGATCGTGATCAATGATCACATGCGGGATGTGACGTGGCGCATCGTGGGACGTCCGATCGCGCGATTTATCGCGATCGTTCATCTTCACTTCAAGCGTGGGGGTACGTGGCATGATGTGATTCAGCGGAGCATTGATTTAATCTCAGCCGTTGATCAAAGGAGTTATAACGGCTGAGATTAAACCGACGGAAACACATCTGAACTGTTCGATCGCGATCCAACGTCAAGCGTTTGATGCGTTTTTATAACGAACGCGACGTGGGTTCATCTCGGAGGTCGATCAAAGATCCAATGGCCATGACTTAACGATAACGATTTCGCATCCGATGTGTTTCATCAGAACCGTTGATCATGGATTTAAATGAAGATCGGACGGTTGCGCCCTAATCACCCTATAAATTGAGATGTTTTTTGAGATTGTAAAGCATTCGAGAGCAATTTCGAGTAAATCAAACTATTTAGATACCAAATCTCTTGAGTCTCTTGTTCCCAATCGCTTCTAGACTCAATGCTGTGTCCACGGAGTGCTTGAGAGTGAGATTTCGACGATGGATGAGGAAGAAATCGACGCTTGAACTCCACGATCGCGTTTTGCTGAATTTTGATGAATAGCCTTGATTCCGGCGATTAATTGGACCAATTCGAGCGCAATTGTGGGTTAGGGATCATGTTTAATCTTAATATATCTTCGTATAGCTTTGGATTTCATTTTAGAGTCGTAATTTGATTTAATTTAGTTCTTAATTTCAAATTTTTATAATTTTTATTTTTGAAAATTTCACCTTTGTTCATTTGATGATTTCTCCACGAAATCAAATCCAAATTCAGTGATTTTTGATTTTGTGGATTCGTCTTCAAGTCCTCTTTCCCAAAGTATCAAATTGCCTAACGTCTATCACCGTTTCATCATCCGATTTGATCAAATTCGAAGAGATCATTAAGAACTTCCTTAATTCCTTGTGTATTCAACCATTATTTACCATTACACACCTCAATTCCTGAATTAATCTTAAAATTGGTAAGTTTGGACTTTATTTTGACCCTTGACCGTGTGTTTTCAATGACCATATGGTCTGGATGTGTCACTCAGCAGAGCACAAGGGTGAACTCGGCCGAGCGTGAGGGTGAATTAGACCAAGCGCGAGGGTGAGGTCGATCGAGCGATGGAGAGAGTTCAGTGGGGTGGAAGATAGAAGATGGTTGGGTGATGGAGGAATGGAAGGTAGAATTCGGAAGCGTCGGGGTGAGATTGGCGTCATGTGGAGGGAATTTGGTAGGGTGGAGGGTAGAGGATGGCGGGTAATTGAGAGGAATTTTTGGGCAAGGGGAGTGAAGGGGAGAAGGGTGGCTGCAAGCACTGTTGGACGTCCCGGTGACGGGGATGGGGCTATAGGAAAATCGGGAAAGAGGGAATGGGAGAGGGAGCCGGGGAGGGCTGGAGAGGAAGATTCAGCGGGAGGGAGAGGGCATGGTGGTGATGATGACGGTGGCGGCAGTATTGGCGGCGACAGAGGCGAGATCGGGGCAAGGGGAGGCGGCGGCATCGGCGGCGGGCGAGACAGCAGCATGGAGTCATGCGGCGGCGGCGACAGCGGCGGAGGCGGCGGTAGGTCTTCTGGAGCAGCCACTTTAGAGGGACTTTACTCCTTTCTTTTTTCAAATGACGGCTAGGGTTTGTGGGGGGGTCCCTTCCCCTCTTATAGAGCCCACGATGGGCCAAGAGGGGAAAGGGCCCACTTGAGGCCCACAACCCAAAAGCCTAAAATAATCATAAAAATAATAAGAGATCCACAAAGAGGGGAGATAGAGATAAAAAAGGGCCCGCTAAACACGTGCGGGCTGATAAAGTTCAAAACGATGAAATAAGATAGATCCACACGCGCGAGCTTGGAGCGGGGCGAGATGAGGTTCTCAAGCGGTGTAGCGGAACTCGACATCCTTCGTATTCACATGTTGTGGGGGCTGGACGCTCATGGGTGTCGGCTCCTCTGGCGCCGTGGTGTTGTGCCTTGGTGGCAACGGGGTGTCGTGCCTTGGTGGCAACGGCTACGAGAGGCTTATTATATAACTTTGATTAGAGGCATTGTAGAAGCTATACTAAAGGCCCAATTTGAGCTGTTTCATAGAGTATTTTAGAAGTTTCTATAGAGGTCTGTGAGGGCGTGATTCATCAACTTTAGAGGCTAATCTTAGTCCTGATTAAAGGAATAATCAGAGGCATTATGGAGCTCTGATTAGTACGACTAAAGACCTGATTTCGGAAGTCTTTTAGGGTCTAATTTTAGAAGTATTAGAAGTTTGATTATGAGGATATTGAATCTGAATCTTAGTAGTCTCTTATGGTATTTGTTTAGAATCTTCTTTTAAAATCTTCATTTCTAAATCAGTTTTAAATTCTTTTACGAAATCTCACTTTAAATATCTTCTCCAAATATTTTGAGAGAGCTCCTTTTCAAAATCAATTTTAGATCTCTCTATCTCTCTATTTGTAAATCTTGCCTTGAGATTTTTTTTGAAATATGATTTCAAATAAATTCTCAAAATCATTTGGAGAAAACTATTATATATTCTAATTTGAAATACTTTGTTATTGAATCTGTTTGATATCTAAATACTTTTGAATCAGATTTGAGGAAATTTTAGGAACAATTTCAAGTTAAATTTGAGTTGGAATTAACCTTGAAATTCTAAGGGAATTTAAATTCGATTTTTGGAGGTCCTTTTTTTTTGAAATCTACATTCATATCATTTAGTTTAGACATTTTAGAATTATTATTAAGTTGTGCTGATTATGAAAGTTTAGATCACCTTCACTTGATCTCTGGTTGAAAATAGAGTGCTAGCCCAAATAAGTGGGAAAAGACTTGTTAGAAGAGATTCCAAGAAATTGCAAGTTCAAGAAGAATATTTCCATAAAGCACACATGTTATTTAGTTTTGATTGGTGAGTCATTATCCATGTGATTTCATTCATGAGTTTAACCCATAAGATTAATCGTTGTTGTAATCTCTATTTTTTTTATCATTAAGTCTAAATATTTTTGTATATCTTTACATTGCATAATTACATAATTGATTAAATATATCGCTTTTAGAACATTATCATCTAACTATATCGTACAGTAAACGTTGGCAATATCCTTGCTATATTCTAGGTGACTATTGGGGAATTGTACTTACCTAGGAAGGTAAGGAATGGAGTCTTATTGAGTCTATTGTAGATTGAGGATGAGCCTATGGAGTTGACTTGAAAATCAACTTAGAGTACTGTATACTCTCTACCTTTTACGATCATGCGGGATTGAGGTTGAAGGACCTACTTTGAGTGTGCGTGGACCATTGAAAAGGCTCAAGGACTTCTTAGAGACAAGTGGATGCGAATAGAAGTAGGGCCAGCAAGAAAAGCTCTAGAAGGCAGCCCGTGCAACTATTGCATCGAATTAGCTTTGTCTGTCAAGTGATTGAGGCTCTCCAGGCAGTCATGAGCATTGTACGAATAAAGTTTCATCAGAGTGAGATCACACCTGAGTGTCCGCGCGCGTCTGATTGTAAGTTAGTGAGTGAAATTTGATCTAAATGTAACCCAATCAGTTAGTATTGCTCTTGCTCTTGGGGGATGAGGAAGGAGAGGAGTGACTCTAGAAGGATTGTCTCCTGCTGGGACTAATGCGAAGGTTTCGAATACATTTTTTGGTTAAAAGGATCTAATGAATGAGTGATCTGAGGCTTCAAATTATTTGGTGTGAGAGAAATGTATCCATCGATTGGATGTGATAAGAATTTCATGATCAACCACCTACACACCTGATCATTATTTGTTTATCTTAAGTAGTGCTCAACACTTCTCAATTCACCATTGATTTGAATCAACAACCTATTGGGATCTTCTTTTCAAGACCTTTATCCCAGTATCTCATATGCCCATTCAAAACTTGGTTATCTTTTGATTTGAGAATATCTTAATAAAAACATAATACACAATAATGATGAACAAAATGGAAACATACTTTTCAAGTGTTTCACGCACCGTTTAAACAGAACAAAATCAATCCTATCCCTTTCTATGCACGTGGAGGAGCTCTATCGTGCAGATGGACCCTTATCTTGCTTTGATTAGTACGGAATTGTTCGCAGCAAATCTGCAGAATCTTCGGCGCCAAATTCCCTAGACCCTTAAACAGTTTGACACTCCTTCAACAGCATAGCCACATCGCCTATCGTCGGTCTGTGGTCAAAGTTCTGCAATGTGCATGACATCGCGATCTCTATTACCTTCCACGCGGAGCCATTATCATACTGCCCCTGCATTCTTCCGTCCACAATCTCAGATATGTCTCCTCTGTCCACTCCGGCCTTCACGTACTCTGTGATATGAGTTGTCATGTCATTACTGATAGGACGCTTTCCTGTCACTAGCTCCAAAAGAACGACCCCGAAGCTGTACACGTCACTCTTCTCATTCAACCTGTACCTCTGATAGAACCTACCCAAGATCGATCCATAAAATTGAGATTTTTTTCAAGAAAAAAGGGAAATAAAAAGGTTCTTCTAGGGTTGTAAGGTATGGCTCACTCTGGATCAAGGTATCCAGGAGAATCTGCGACCACAGTGTAGGTGTGGACGGGCGTGTGTGTGTTCTCCTCGTTGAAGGATCTAGACAACCCAAAATCTGCTATCTTGACTTCAAAATTTTCGGTTATTAGGATATTGGAAGTCTTCACATCTCTGTGAACTATCGGCGGTCGGCAACCGTTGTGGAGATAATCGAGCCCTGCGATCAAATATATGATGACTGGAGGTTGAAATCCACGGTCAAACATAAATCACGATTTTACCTTGCGCCGCCTCCAGTGCTATTTGAACTCTCCTGTTCCACGTCAGCTGTCTTCCAGCAGGGGCATCCTCTGTATTCGGAGCATTGAAAATCAGGGTTTGCTTGAAGTTAGGCTAATTTTCTACTTAAAGAAAACCTGCGAGATGGTCTGCGAGAGAGCCCAGAGGCACGAATTCGTAGACCAGTGCAAGCTTTTCTTTGCAGTAACCCAATAAAGATACCAGATATTTGTGACGTACTCGGGTCAGCAACTGAGCCTGAATCCATAGACGGGTGCAGATTTTAAAAGGGATTTTAGGGTTGTTGATCAGTATTCTTTAGCTTTTACCTCAGTGATGAACTGTTTCTCTCCTTGAGCGGATGAAACAGTTAGTACTTTCACCGCAACCTCAACACCGTCTTTTAGGGTGCCGTGATAGACCACTCCAAATCCTCCTCTTCCGATTCGTCGCTTAAAATTATCAGTGATATTAGCGATATCAGATGACGAGAATTCGTGGCATTTGAGAGGTGAACAGTGATCCTGTTCCGCTTTGCGGGAATGGACTGGTTCCTTCTCTTCCTTGTTCCGTCATTTGAGACGCTTCTAGATAGGAAAATGTTAGGATTGAAGGATATTTTGGTTATTTCCGAATAAGGTATTTTTCATCGTATAGTAAACAAGTGATTAAAATACACTTATACCTTGCGTATCGTTCCGGTTCGCCTTTCTTCTTATCAGTATACATACTGTAACGATAATGGCGACGAGGAGAAGAACAAACACTGAAACAGCTATCGCAACGGGAAGAACAATTTTTTTTTTCGTAGAAGATGAATTGCAGAGATCTACACTGCTGCATAAAATCGGATTCTTGTCGATCCTAAAATTTAAAAATCACTGGGGTCACCGAATTTTTCCTGTTTTTATAGAACATATCATGGAAAACTGACCCTAAAACAAGAGACCCATCTTTCAGTCTCTTGTGAAGAGAGTCCGGAATAGTTCCGTTCAGATTATTGCCTTCTAGGTTCCTGGACAGAATAACGAGACGTTAAATTCTCTGAAGAAAGAACTTGATTCCAAGAAAAATTGCAGAAACTTACAATAGTGTGAGCAAGGGTAGTTCTCCCATGAATGAAGGTATTTCTCCCGTAAAATTGTTATAGGATAGATCCCTGAAACCGGTAGGCAGGGGAGTTTTCAGAACGAGAAAACCTCTTTTTCTCTTTGTATCTATGAACTAAAAAAAATAAAATCAGAAAACACTATTTAATTAAATTATTGAATTAATTTCAGTAAATGTTTAAATATATATTTTTTATGGATATTAAATGATATATTATATTGCATTCATAAATGACCCTGTTCTCTCTCTCATCGCCTTCGCGAAGGACAAAAGACCTGATGGGTCTTTCTCTCTCCTAAGAGCGGCCGCGTTCATCATTGTTAAGCGGAGGAGGAAAGGAGATTCAATGATCGAGTATGAACTTACAAGGACGTCAACTTTGTTAGGTTGGCTATTGAGGGAGGAATTTGGCCGCTTAATCCGCTGCTAGACAAGTCTCTGCGGGGGAGAAAAAATCGTCATTTTTCGCGCAAAGGTCAAGCAGTTATCTTTCTCTGAAAACTCACACTGAAGCGATACTGGAGTATTTAGAAGCATTAATGCTGCATTTTAGGCCCTGCCAGATGAAGGCTTCGGGAACGCACGGGTCGCCCTGCCAGTTTCTGCTCACTCCATATGATCTCTTGAGATCGGATATGGCTTTGACTGAGAAAGCCAACAAAGAAATAAGCTCAAATAAAAAAGAAATCGAACAGAGATCTGGGACTTCACCTTCGGTCTGGTCCGTCGGCAACGAAAGTATCTCCTGCACAATGAACTCCTCAAGGCCGTTGACCAAGGGAGGCAGAGTGGAGTTCGCGGTCGGCCGAATGTAATAAGTCAAACCCCCCGACAAGCCTGGAGGCTTCGTGTAGAGAACAGCTCCTTGAAGGTATGCGGGCCTGTAATTTTGAAGGACAGGCTGCTCGCCAGCATATACGGTGAACTCTCTGGTCGCGTTGCTAGATAGCTGCTGTAGCTCCGCGACGTAAATGTACACGTAGGTCTTTTTCTCGGAGGTCCCACTAATAGTGAAATTTATGCTGTCCGAAGGGGACGACGCCGTTACTGCTGTCTTTAAGACTTTCGACGGCACACGAAATTCATCGCCTGTGGGCTGAGCGACAGTAGAGGTAGTACTTATGTTTTTCCCTGTCGTATCATAGTCCCAGAAGCGGTCGTAGGGGTCGTCAGGGAACCTACATCATCATTCAATCTAACTCATGAGATAGATAGGTAATTTAGATAAATGGATAGATAGATGTGCAGGCACTCATAGATATCAGTCATATATTGATAGAAATATAAATAGATGGCGAGAGAGATAGAGCGAGAGATGGAGAGATAAATTGATAGAGGAAGAGAGAGACGGACGATATCTGACTCAGCCCGCCGTAATTCAACCGGTCTTTGCCGACGACGAGAGACTGCGCGGAGTTGACTGGCGAATACATTGAAAAGGGTAGTGGCCGGAGATCGAGCCTGGATATGTAGGGAATGCCCAGCCCAATATTCACAAGGCAGACATCCACGCCATCCGCTATAGCCAAAGCGATAATCTCCGCCCTTGAAAAATTCATCGCTGCTATCGTCGTCCACCGGTTTACGTCAAGATAAACATCAAATATCGGCGGCCGCTTTCTCCCATCATAGTTCCCGTAAAAAAACTCCGCCTGCACTCTGTACTTAGCGCCGATATTCACCGGCCCCAACGTATAGCAATTGCGAATTCCCTCCGGAAAGCTCCGGACGTGTCTGTAGTAGGCCCTCAGGCTATTACCGTCGTCTTCCGGAGAGATCTCCTTATTCACCCCCGCGCTGGTGTATGGCGCGTCAGGTGAGAAGGGCAACCCGCTATCGACATCATTGTATGGATTTGTGCTATTAAGTCCGCAGTCTATGCTGATGAACCCTGCAACAGGAAGGAGTTTCAGAGTTATCGTTTTTAGGGCTTCAGAGGTGAGAGGGTTGATTACCAGCTGTGGAGGGGCTCTGCGCCGAGGCCGCCGTCGCCAGTAGACATAGCAACAGCGCCGAGACCAGCATCGCTCCTCTCCTCTCCTCTCCTCTCCTTCGGTGAAGAGGGAGAAATGGAGCCTATCGCAGCGTTTGACTGGGTAAGAGATGTGGAATAATTTGTGAGACGTCATGTCTGTGGAATTGTGGAAGGTTACAGTGGAGCCATATACGCGAGCATTGACAATAAAATGCTCCCTGTCGTCATCCAGTCGCCTCCGTGGAATGGAAGATTCCGTTTCATCGGCCTTCTATTAACGACAAATTAGGTCATTTCCGATATAATTGGCATTCACTTACTACTCCAAATCTAAAATACAAAATATAATATACATTTATTAAAAGTGAATACTTTCATAAAAACAGACCGCAAATGCTTGAGATGAAAAGCTTCCTACTTTCCCATTCATGATATTTTTTGAACGATCTTCAACTCTCCCTCGTGGAGAAAAAAGAGTAACTATTGATATTTAAAGAATGCACCACTTGTGGAAATCATAATGCCTGACTCTTTGGAAGGAGAGGGAGAGTACGAGAGTATCTTCTCGTGGGGCGTCTCAAAAGAAGCCTTAAAGCTAGTATTTATATACGCTGAGCAATGGTAATATCAGCCTTAATTATGGCTTACCCATTCAATACCCAGTCTTGAATTCTATTTAACCTAGCAAACCAAATTAAAGAAAAGATACATTTCATCAATCCAAGTAAAAGTTTACCATTCTCTAAGAGGTTGTAACCATACCACTTCCCTAAGAAGTTGGGCTTACCTCTTTCTCCTCCTATAAATATGGATCCTTCCTAAAAATGAGTAAAGATCTAAAACTGATTAATAATAAATAAAAGAGAAGAAGTTTGACCTCTTTGACCCTTTAAGAATGCCTTTGACAACCTTTGACTTCTCGGGAATTATTTTGACTATCATTAACTTCGAAGAGAAATAAAGTGACTGGTCTCCTAAAAAGGTGGAACGGGTTGACTCCCCATAATAAGGTGGTTGAATAACTTCCTCAAAATCTAGAAAGGTTTGACTAGGGATTCGTAAGTAATAATCTAAACACGATCATCCATCCACAAGATATCTTTGGTGTCTCAAGTCAAAGGACCACATACACAACCATGACATGAATCAACCTAATTGGCAGTTAGGTATAATACCATTTAAGGATTCATACAGATCAATCAGTGAACTCTTTCTCCAAAGAGCACCCACTATCTATCCTTAGTGTCTCCGAACCAATGGCTATAGGATCAACCATACTCATCATATGAGTTGGATTAGATAGTGCTATTCTTTTCGGATAATTCGATGTCCTTCTCAAATATCGCACGAATTAGAATGTTTAGAAAATATGTTAAAAGACTAGTGATCACTAAATTATCATCTCATCATAATTCACTTAGTCATTGCACATGCTCATGGACTTCATTGTAAACATCATAAAAGAATGACAATGAACAAATTTCATTTCAATGAACATAAACGAGATACATGAAAGTGTGATTGGCTTATAGGCCACATAATATCCATCACCCCCCACAAACCCTAGCCGTCATTTGAGAAAAGAAAGGAGTGTCCTCCCTCTCGAGTGGATGTTCACGGAAGGCTGGGTAAGGAGTCCAACCGCCGTTGTCGCCGCCACTCCTTGCCCCGGGGACGAGGACATCGCCGTTGTCACCGCCGCTGCCGCAGTCGCCGCCGCTGCCGCATGCCATCGTGCTGCCGCCGCCGCGCGCCTCGCCGCAGATCCTTCTTCACGATGCTGCCGTCCCTAAGCCGTCGCCGCCGCTGCCGCCCTTGTGTCACCGTCGCCGCCTCAGGACCACCGCACCGCCTTCCTCTGCCGCTCCTCCCCGAGCTCTCTCCCCCTCCTCCCCAAGCTCTCTCCTCCTCCTCCCCAAGCTCTCTCTCCCTTCCTCCCCGTTTCCCCATTTCCCCTTTCAAACCCTGCTCCAGAAAACTTCCACATCTCCATTTCCGACGTCCTCACCTAGCTCCTCGTGCGCACCTCTACTCCCTACCCAACCCTCGATTTCCGACGGAGGCACCCTGCTCTCTCCCTCCCCGGACCATCATCGCCCCATCCTGTTGCCTCCCGAGTTCAACCCGTCCTTCCCACTTTCCTCTCCCATCGCCCCAGACAAACTCAGCCTCACGACTTGCCGAGTTCCTCACCACCGCCCTGATCACCCATCGCGAATTCACCTCTCTCTCTCTCTCTCCCCATCGCGAAACCGTCTGGCTTCCCTTCCAGCCGTCTTCTAGCCGCCTCCCCTCGTCCAGCCGTCATCAATCCGGTGACCTCCCAAATTCCGCTTGAAACATCCCCACTGGAATCCAAAGCCAGCACCTCCAAACCCCTCTCTACCTACCCTTCCGACCGTTACCACTGTAAGAACAGAGGAATCACTGTTCTTGCAAAGTAGAACATGAATAGAAAGAGATGAAGAAGGAGAAAACAGAAGAGGGATCGTGAGACTCTCATAATAGTAACTGAGTTGTTGAATTGATAATAATTTTGGTACATAATGTGAGGTATTTATAGAGATTATAAGAGAGGAAAGGACCGTTGGAGAAGTCGGGAGCAATTGCCGCTAATGTTGATAATTGCCGATTGGTCCACGTAGCGCGGTCGAGCTGTCAGCCGTTACGCGATTCACTTAACTTCCGTGAACCGGTCTGTTTGGTGAGCCGGTAGCTGATGTTTGGTTAGCCGATTCTCGGTTTGAACCGGGTGACTGATCAAGTGCTTTCACAACCACTCACCCCGTCAATTTCACTCCCACGGATTTCCGAATTGACTCCACCTACGCGAAACCTCGACCTTCCCTTTTCCGTCACCCCGAGTCCCCCTTCCCACGAACCTACTCTCCAATCATTGTCCCGCTCTCCCTCTCTCCGTCGCCATCGATCACCTCTCGTTCCACCTCTCTATCCACCCTCCCTTGACAATCAAATTCGTCTCGGCCGATCACCGAATTCTCCTCGACGCACGCGCCGATTCCGCCTCTTCACCCGTCGTCTCCTACCACCATGATGGAGGACCATCCATCAGGTTAGTGTCTTTATAATTTGCCCACGTGGCCATGTAGTAGGCCCGTTAAGGCCCCCCCTTCCCTCTCCTATATAAGGAGAAGGGGATCCCCGATAGAAGGAGGACGATGAATGAATCACGAAATTTGAAGGGTTTTTAGATTTTTAGATAGTTAGAGAGAGTTTTAGCCCCCTCCTACTCTTCGGTGCTCTCCCTCGGCGGTGCCGCCGGCTCCCGCCGTCTCCGTCGAGGGAGGGGAGAGCCTCCATTGATGCTGGTCCTGCATCAAATTGGTATCAGAGCTTCTGGCATTTTCGGCGCTTTCGTCGTTTGCGACGCCTCTGCTTCCGGTGCCTCCGACCGCTTCTGCCGCTTCCGGCCGCCACAGCCTCTTCTGGCGCCTCCGGCATACCCTTGGGTTGAGTCATCTCTGGGCTTCCCTGACGGGTCTTGACTCATCCTCTTGGAAGATGCGATGAGTGCACAGTTAAGAGTCTAGCCCTTTTAAGTGTGTCAGGGTCCATCCGATTGCTTCTTTGTTTTTCTTTAATACTTCGAGCAATTTTTCCCTCCTGCTTGATGTCCAGCGTGGACGAAATGATCACCGGCTTCGCTTCTTCTTCATCAAGGAAGGCGTACTTGAGTTTTAATGGGAGAGTTTTGAGTTCCAAAGTAGGTTTGTCCATAGGAAGCTCTTATATCGTGCTTCCTCTTCGATCTTCATGACTTCCTCTACGT
This sequence comes from Lemna minuta, assembly GCA_024174645.1. Taxonomy (NCBI): domain Eukaryota; kingdom Viridiplantae; phylum Streptophyta; class Magnoliopsida; order Alismatales; family Araceae; genus Lemna; species Lemna minuta. The sequence continues at coordinate 3,091,102 of CM044107.1, forward strand.
AGGCGTCTATATCCTGGTCGTCGGCGAAGTCGATTGCGCCCAAGTCTTCGGAAGCTCGTGAAGGGTATTTCATTAGCTTGTTGATGTCGACCTTCACGGTGTGTTCTCCCACCTTGAGAATTACTTCTCCTTTTCCCCCAGCTGGTTACGGCTTTTGCGGTAGCTAGGAAGGGTCGTCCTAAGATGATCGGGGCTTGGCTCAGCTCCTTAGTCATTTTCATGTCAACCACTAAGAAGTTTACCGAGAAATAACAATCCTCTACTCTCACAATGACATCCTCTACTAATCCGTGAGGTTTCTTAACTGATCCATCTGCTAAGCATAGTTCTACGAGGAAAGGTTGTAGCTCCCTACATGATGACGATCAAATACAGCTTTAGGGAGGATGTTCATACTAGCTCCTGTATTTAGTAGGGATCTAGTGAAGGACATTCCTCCTATTTCACTCGTGATCATGGGTGCTCCCGGATCTCTCTTTTTAATCGGTAAAGAATTCATCAAGATGGAGCTAACCGTATCACTAAGTTGGATCCTTTTGGGATTTCTATGGGGAGTACATATACCTTTTAGGAATTTAGCGTATGAAGGGATATGTTTGATGGCATCTATCAAAGGAATGGTTTCACTATTCTTGGCTTTGGGTCTATTTAGGGGTTGAGGATAAGGCACAGGGGGCTTGTATTTTTCAGGGTTTGGTTCAGCCGTAACTTGTTCTTTCTCTTCCTCCAAATCACTGTCTTGCTCGACGATAATTGGCGTTTCTTTTTCTTCATTTTGGCCTTGGTGGATATGGTGGTCCTTGTATGGATCCGGCAGGGCTTTCCCACTCCGAAGGCTTGATATTCCTAATGTTTTTTCCATGGCTTCCTCATCAACATATACATGGTTAATGTTGTGTGTCTCATTTGACGATGCCCCTTGATTCCTTGGGTTTGCCGTGGCCTACGAGGGTAATTGGTCAGTAAATGTTACTTGCTTACCATTTTTATCCGTTGTCAGTTGGACGTTCGTCTTCTCATGAAGAGTGGGTTGGCTACTTAGATGGATAATAACTTATAAATACTTATAAAATAATAGAAATTAAAATCAATCGTACCTGAATGTTGGTATCTGTGAGAGTTACGTGTTCTCAACGCAATTTTGAAGAAGTGATAGCCCGTAATCCGTAGAAAAGGGGCAAAATCACTTAATCATATCAAATTAAGGATCTCGAAGATTGATTTCTACTTTGGATCACTCAAAATACGAGTGCATTGCATGAATTTCAAGAAACTAAGAGAAAAATCCGAGTTCACCAAGTCAAAATTGACTAATTTGATAAAAAATTTGCCTTAAATCCCCGACAACGATGCCATTTGACGAGACGAATAAGTGAGGTCGTTGATTTCACACGGTCTCGTGTCAAAAATAATTCTAAACTTACCAATTTGATGAAATTAACTCGAATTGAGGGGTATAATGGTAAATAAGGGTCGAATCCACAGGGAAATAAGGAAATTTATGATGATCTCTTCGAAATTGATCAAATCAGGGTAGATTATGAAATAAGGGACAATATATCGATGGTAGAAATTGTGAAATATGGTAGATTATGAAAGATAACTTCAAATCATTTCCACGGAATCAAGAATCATCGAAATTGATCTTGATTTCGCGGCAAAATTGAAAATCGAACTAGAGAGAGATTTCTGAAATCGTGAAGAGCGAAGTTGACAAAAATTAGGTAAAATTAAACATAAAATCCTAATCTAAATCAAAATTAAACATGAATGGATGATAGATTAGCAAATACCGACTTCACTAACCCAAGGTTGCGATCAAATTAACACAGTTAATCACCTTAATCGTCGAAAACGGGAAGAACGCGATCGTGGAGTTCAAGCTTCGATTTCTCCTTCGTCTCTCAACCAAATCTCGATTTTAAGCCCTCCGTGGATGCGGAAATGAGTGTAGAAAAGGATGGAATCAAGAGATTCGAGAAGGGAGGTGCCTAAACAGATCAACTAGATTGATTTCTAACTCGAATGTTTAGAAAGTCGGAGGAACATCTCTATTTATAAAATTTTGGGCATGACCGTCTGATGGCATTAATCGACGGTTACGATGGAACGGTCCATCGTGGACCATTTAAAAAATGTCGCAGCCGTTGGATCCTTGATCGAGCATCCGGATGAAGCCGTTTTAGATGCATTATAAAACGCATGAAATCGCGCCCCTTGGATCGCGATCTAACGGTCGAGATGAGCTCCCCACGCGTTTCATCAGAGCCATTATAATTCTTTGTTAAACACACGTGCGCGTGATGTGATTTGGTGGACCGCGAGCTCACCGGATCGACGCGCTTCGATCGCGCTTCATCTGATCCAGCGATCCTCATTCAGCCACGTCACGATAAATATAAATATGCACACGTGTCACCTATGCGCCACGTAGGCGCTCGCGTGGGCCCGCGTGGCACTGCCACATGCCTCTGCATGCCACGTCGCATCCACTATCCATGCGCGATAATAACCCCCTTTTTGCTTATTTTTAAATTGTATTTATCATTTAAAAATCGCAAATTAGTTCAGAAAAATCCAGAAAAATCCCTAAAAATTAGAAAATTCATAACTTTTAACATATAACTCCAAATTAATCCAAATTTCTTTCATTTGATCTGAAATTTAATTATCTATCATTCTGAAAGGTGAAAATTGATAAATAATGAGAGTTTTAATTTTTATTTCATAAATATCATTATTCTTTAAGTGTTTTCTCTTAAGAAAATATAAATAAATGTTTATAAAATGATTTCTCTCATTATTTTAACTCTAAAAACATCTATAATCTCAAGTAAAGATGGGTTATTAAATTATTTATCTTTGACTCATCATATTTAACCCTAATTTAAAGTATTTTGAGATTATAATGACTTTTCATAGAAAGATAGAAAAATACACATAAATATGATAATATGCATCAAAATGAAATCATTTATGCCTTAATATGCATCAATAATCATGTTTTATTATGTTGATTTAGCATCTTATCAGATATGTGTTTATGTTAGTGTCAAGTGCGCTAGCTTGGACTTCAGAGAAGCAAGAGAGGACAGTTTTGTCATCTTCAAATGCAAAATGAATTTCAATATTGTGTGCAACACGAAAATCTATTTGGATGAGAAGAATTACGGAAGAATGGAATTTTATACCATCAAACCCCATAGTTATCCTTTGGGACAACAAATCAACTATATCAATGACAAAGAATCTAGTGTTTGATGGAAGAACAAAACACATAGAACTTTATTATCATTTTATTAGATATCAAGTAATTTCAAGTACTATTGAAGTGAAGTTTTGCTAAACAAAATATCTAGTTGTTGATGGACTTATGAAAGCTTTGAACAACGCATCTTTCACGAAGTTTCGAGGAGATCTTGGTGTGAGGAGCTTTGCATCAAGGGGGAGTGTTGAAGTTTGATGCACAACTACCACATGTGCATTAAAAGACAAAAGAAAATATCTTTTGACCTCCTCACCGACTTACTTCCACTGCCTCTTTTAACTGACTTACGTTTTTTCTTGTTGAATAAGTTTTATTCCTATTGGTTGATCATGTGAGTGTGTAAGCCTACAAATAGAGGTCTTGTAATAGGAAAAAATATATATGTAGAAAGATGTAGAAATTTTTGTTTTCTTCAATTTGAGTGAAAGTCTTCCTTTTTTCTTCCTCTCTCTCTCTTTATCTCTCATATTTCAGCCTATATGTGTATGATCTTTAGTTGCTTGTAAGTAGTCTCTTGATAATCTTGTGAGCTTATTTCATCCTTCAAGTCCTGCAAAAGATTCTTAAAGAGACCGATTTGGTAAATTACAATTCTAATCAAACTCCACTTGAAGTGACACTATTTTCAAAGAAAAAAGGGATGTCAAGTAGCAGATTCCACATGTTCATCGAAATCTGATTGGTACTCTGTGCGACATTTGATGTTCATTCTTATCTATTTTAACTGATACATGAAAAATCCAATGACTAAACATGAAAGCTGCCAAACATGTTATAAGAAACATTAATGTAATATTGAATTTCGAATAAAGATAATATAATAGCAGTATGAATGGCCAATTTGGGTTAGGCAATATTGAGTATATCAGTGATAGAGAAGACATGAAGAGCACATCGAGACTTGTATTCTTCCTGGGAAAAAATCTGATAATTTGGGGCTCACAAAAACATTAAATTGTTACTGTCATCATGTGAGGCAAAATCCATTGCACTCGGAATGGCAGCTTGTCAAAGAGTTTCGCTGACATGGGCTTATTGAAGAGCTGATGATAATGAAGACTAACCCAATGAAGATTTATATTGATACTAAATCAGCCGTTAAGCTAGCAGAGAATCCAACTGTCCACAAAAGATCGAAACATATTTGTGTTTGTAATTACTATGTTAGATCATGTGTCGCAGACAAGATTTGGTGGTAGTTGAATATGTTCTATCAGAAGCACAACTTGCAGATGTTACGATGAAATCACTTGGGAAGAATCATTCGGTGGTTTAAGAGAGAAAATCTGGGTGTGCGGCATCAAAATCAATTTCCAAGATTGAGGAGGTGCATGTTGTAGACAATCTTTGCATGATTCGCTCCCGCCCCATTCGAAATGTGGATGTTCGACGAAATGCCTCATTGATGAATCCGTTTTTTCTTTTCTTTTTGTATTTGAGTTATATTTTTTCTCTCTCCTTTTCATGAGATGTAATCGATGTCGCTCATCAACCAAGTTTTAACGGTCGAGATGTAATTGATGTGGGCCTATAAGAGATCATGGTGCTCTGGGCCATTGTAGTACGACATGAGTTTGATCCCTCTTAATAGTTGTGTTTCTCTATTTTTCATCAGTGTTCTTGAGCAATGTTGGGGTTCTTGAGTGAGTTGAAAAGGTTCTAGTTTCTTCGTAGATTGTCTTAGACTCGTTCAGAAGGAATATTTTTATATTCAAATCTAGTCTTATATACATGATAAGCGTAAAAACGCGGTCGTTGAATGCACGATTTTACGTATCAAACAAATTTATACTCAACTCTTCGAAACTGATTTTTAAATTAGAACAGTGGCAAGTCGAGGTCGAATCCACAGGGACGAAGGTTAAGAGATTGAAATCAGAAGCTATTTTTTGGTATTTTTATATTTAGAAAGCGGAAATGGACGATGAAAGGAAGAAAATGTGCGTGGAGATGAAATGAACCGATCAAACGCTTCCAAACTCCTTTCAAAGATTGGAAACCCTTGATCGATGGTGGAAATGTCGTTTTTAGGGTTTGTAAATGTGGAAATATGGATGAACATATGATGAAATCAGAAGAAATGGATAGAAAACGATCCTAATCTAAAGGTTTGTGATGAAAATACGATCTAGTGATGCTCCCTAATCAAAACATACCTTCGAGAGCCGTATATTTCGCCCGGACTCGGCGTCTTGCATCCAACACGAAGAATGAATAGAAGAGGGAAGAAACTCACTGAGAATTAAGTTCAACACATGATGAATGATCCATCGTTGCTTTCTTTCCTTCTAGCTAGCCAATGCTAGAAGCATACAACAAAAACATTCATAACCCAAACTTTTTCGTCTCAGAACTTAAATCAGCCTTAGCAAATTCATGGAGCATGAAATGACGATCATGCCCACGAAATTTCAGCCCCTAAATCCATCCAGATCGTAGGATATCAGGCTTTTAATTTGGATCATTTCTGACCGTTGATCTGGTTTCTCTCTCCTTCAATCGCGCCGGTCAACCCGCTCCCCACCAGTCAAACTTCGCTGAGTCACACACTAAAAAAAGAAAAATTAAAGTTTAAACATTTTCACTCTCTCTCCTCTCTCTTCTCCACTCTATTCTCTCTCCTTTCATTTCTCTCTCTCGACGGCAGAAGGAGTTGTCGCGGCGAAACAAGGAGAGGAAGAAGAAACTCCTCCCGCCTCTCCTCGCGACTGGAAAATTTTCGTCGCAGGAGGGAGGGAGAGAGGGGAGAGAGAGAGAAGAAAGAATGAGAGGGAGAGAAAGGAGAAGAGAGAAGGAAGGAGAGGAGAAAGAAGATAGTGCGAGAGAGAAAAACTAGGAGAGAGGGAAGAGCGCAGAGGAGAGAGGAAGCGGAAGAAAGGAAAGAGAGAGACTCGTCTGGCGACAGAAAAATTTCCGTCGCCAGAGAGGGGAGCTCTGGAGAGAGAGGAAAGAAAGGCGAAAGAGAGAGGAATAACTTCCGGAAAGAGAGAAAGAACGTGGGAGAGAGGGAAGACAGCGAGAGAGAGAGCGAAGGAGGAGAGAAAGAAGAGAGAGATTATGAGAGAGAAAGAAGAGAAGGAAAGAGAAAGAGGAAGAGAGTGAAATGGGGGGAGAGAGAGAGAACTCCTCTCGCGCGACGGAAATTATTTCCGTCGCGAGAGAGGAGAGGAGGAAGATCGCGGAAGATAGAGAAATGGAGAGAGAGAGAGAGTGAATGAAGAAGAAGAAGAAGAAGAAGAGAGGAAATCTCCCTCTCTTACGCGCGCACGCATGCGCGGGGAAGAGAAGGAGAGAAAGAAGAGAGGTTGGGAGAGAGAAGAAGGGGAAGAAACGGAATCTGGAGGGAGAGAGGAGAGAGGGAGAGAAAAGAGAAGGAAAGAGTGCGGAGAGAGAGAGGGGAGGAATTTCCTCCCGCCTCTCCTCGCGACGGAATTTCCATCGCGAGTGAGAGAGCGAGGGGATGAGGAGAAATGGAGGAAGAGATGAGGAGAGAGAGAGAGAGAGAGGTCTCGCTTCTCTCATATATATATATATATATATGAGATATGTATATATATATATTTCTCTCTATTTCTTTCTTTTGCCTTTTCAATAATTTTCATTTCTTAAAATATTCCCAAAAATTATAAGAAATCTAGGAAAATATTAATGTACTCTTAGAAATAAATTCATTCAATAAAATCCATGATAAAAAATGCACTTTCTGAATATTCTGATGTCAATAAAGGCATTTAAAATAGAAATTTCATTTTATAATAAAGGAAAATTATATTCTTGATAAATCAAAATCATTAAATGCTCATAAAATAATACTAAATTATGAAAAATCAAGAATATCCTTTAAAACATAGAAATTATCAATTTAATCATTTTAAATCATGATAACATGCATTTATGATTATTTTTCAAAGAATAAATGCATAAAATGCATGATATTAATGCATGAAATTGCATGTTATCAATTCACAGTGTTTAACCGCGATCTATATCTTTTAGATTCATCTTCAACCGAAGGCTTGAAAAGCTATTTGAACTCTCATAAATGGATCTATGGATGCTCCCGTGGTCTTTGATAATATGCTAATTAAACATGAAAATACTTGATTATTAATGCAAACTAAGGCATAAATGATTCCATTCTAATGCATGTTATCATATCTTTGAGTGTTTATCTATCATTCTATGAAAAAGTCATTATAATCTCAAAATGCATTAATTTATGGTTAGTTGTGATGAATTAAGTATAATATTTTCATAACGCATCTTTAATTAGGTTTTAAAGTTAAATAATAAGAGAAATTATTTTATATACACTCATATATTTTTCTAAGTTTTAAAATCTAAAAAAAATGAGTTAATTTTTGAAATAGAAATCGAATATCTTGCTATTAATTAAATTTAATTTTTAGAATGATAGATAATTCAATTTCTGATCCAATGAAGCAAATTTTGATTAATAGAGCTATATTTTTATAGTTATGAATTTTCTAATTTTTAACGATTTTTTGTGAATTTTTGTGAATTTTTAATGAATTTTTCAGGATTTTTCAGAATTTTTCTGAATTTTGAAATTGATTTATTTAATTTAAAATCAAATTTCTAAGTGCGTAAGTGACTTGGCATGATCTAGGGCGTTCGATCACACGTTTAATCGTGAACGTTGATTGTCACTTAAAGGCGAGGTACGTGGCGCAATTTCATTCACTAGCGAATCGTTTTAAAATGATTAAATCTTAGCCATTGATTTGAGGAGTTATAACGGCTGAGATCAAATGACGGCGAATCAAAGCGTTCCTTATATCGCGTGCGACATGACATCATCTCGACAGTCCATTAGAGATCAAACAGCCACGATTTAATTGTAACGATTCGCAATCATGCATTTCATCAGAGCCGTTGATCGAATATTAAATAACGATCAAACGGTTATGCCCAATTCGCCCTATAAATTGAGATGTTCTTCAACATTATAAAGCATTACAAGGAATTCGAGTAATCTAATTGTTTATGCACCAAATCCCTTGAATCTCTTGCTTTCAATTGCTTCTAGACTCATTTCTACGTCCACGGAATACTTGAGAGTGAGATTTCATTAAGAGAATAGGAAGAAATCGATGCTTGAACATCAGCGATCGTGTTTTCAAATTCGGATTGAAAAGCCTTTGATCTAGCGACTAATTGGATCAATTCGAGTGCAATCTTGGGTTAGGGATTGTGTTTCATCCCATTCTTCCTTCGTATGGCGTAAATTCGTAGTTTGAGTCGATTTCAATTTCAGTTTTGGTTTTTTACGATTTTATTTTTCAGAAATTTCTCTCTTCTTCATTCGATGCATTCTTCGTGAATCTTGATCTAAATCGAGTGATTTTTTATTATGTCGATTTGTCTTCGAGTCTGCTTTCCAAAAATATCATAATCCCTAATTTTTATCCACATTTCATCATTTGATTGGACTGAATTTTAAAATATCCCTCAAAATTATGCTAATTCTTTGTGGATTCGACCCTTATTCACCACTATATTCTTAATTCCTTATTATTTGATAAAATTTGTGAGTTTGGTAATTGTTTTTCCTCTTGACCATGTGTTTTCAATGACCTCGTGATCCTAATTTTTCAGTCTTTATATTTAATGAAAAAATATATATATTCATAAGAAATAACAATCATTCTAGCTGAGTTATTTGAAGAATTATGCATTGAATCTTCTTACTATTTGTTGATAGGATCTACTTGTTTGGAATTTTCAAACAATAGTCAAGAGAAAAAATGATGACTAATACTTCAGACATGTGCAAGGATGAAAGTCCTTTTTTCCAGCCACATCTCTCACTAAAAAAGGATTACAAGTTATACCTCCTTTAACAGACCAAGAAGGGGCCACTTTTTTTTGGTCCAATACGGGACAAATCCCCATGTCTAGACAACAAACAAACCCCTTGTTCTGACAAAACCCATTTCCCCACACTCATTAACGTCCCACGTGGAGAAAGGGCCTAAACAAAGAAAGAAAACAGAAAACACTACAGAGAAAGCATAAAATAGTTCATAATCTCCTCGACATCATCATCAAGCTAGCTTTGAAGACCAATCGATGTTGCACACAACTTTAGCTTCTCCATCACAGAGATCTTGGTTAATATATTTGCAGGATTCTTTGATCCTTGGACTTTCTCTAGTGCCAGCTCCCCGTCCTTCAACAAGCTTCAAAGAAAGTGATACCTTAGCAAAATATGCTTGGTCCTTGAATGGAACATGGGGTTCTTTTCTAGATCAATGGCGCTTTGGTTGTGAGAGAATAAGTTGTTCTCATCAACATTCTTGCCTAATTCTGCAAGAAAATTCTTTAGCCAAGGCATCTCCTTGCTAGCTTCTGTGATCGCCACATACTCCACCTCTGTAATTGACAAATCAACTAAGTTCTGTAGTTGTGACACTCAGCTCACTTTAGTGCCACCAAAGATGTATACATATCCAGTTGTGCTCTTCCGAGTATCAAGGTCACCTCCAAGATCTGAATCGACATAGTCCGAAAGATTCAGTGCACCTCGCCCAAAAGATAGAGACATACCAGCATCCCCCTTAGGTATCAGAGAATCTAATGCACTGCCTCCTAGTGTTCTCACCCTAGATTCGGCATGAAACGACTAAAAACTCCCACTACATGAGATATGTCATGCCATAACCCCACCATCGCATACATTAGACTTCCAATAGAAAAAGCATACAAGACACCTTCCATATTCTTTCACTCCTCCTCAGTCCTAGGAGAATGCTCACTCGATAAGTTGAAGTAAGCTACTAGTGGAGTCCTCGTTGGCTTCACATTTTGCATATTGAACTTGCAAAGCACCGCCTCAATGTATTGCTCAAAGACTCCTTCAACTTCATAATCTCCTTCATGTTGGCACTTGCAATTAACATATCATTGCGATAAAGCAGTAATATAATATAGCTATCATTGAACTTCTTCAGGTAGCAACAGTGTTCCATCTTGCATCTAGCAAATTCGTTAGTAAGCACAAATGCATCAAAGCGCTTGTACCACTGGGTTGATGCTTGCTTCAGCCCATACATGCTTCTCTTCAAATTGCAGACAAGGTCTACCAATCCATGAGAAAGGAACCCTTTAGGCTAGACCATATAAATATCTTCCTCTAACTCGCCATGGAGAAAGGCCGTCTTCACATCAAGCTGCTCTAAATAAAGATCTTCCGGAAAAATGATGCTCAACACCAAGCTCCTTGTAGTGAGCTTCACAATAGGTTAGAAGATCTCTATGTAGTCAACACCCTCACGTTGTTGAAATCCCTTCATAACTAGCCTTGCCTTGTAACACCTTCTGCCATCGTGTTCTTTCTTGATGCGATACACCCATTTTTTGTGAAGCACTTTCTTCCCCTTTCGTAGTGGCGTCAAATCCCAAGTATGATTCTTGTGCAAAGATTCCATCTCCTCTTGCAATGCCAACTACCACTTCATCGAATCTTGCATATGCTTGGCTTCAACATATGTCCCTAGCTCACTTTTTATGTCATCAAAAATGTAATTCAGATCAGGAGAATACCTAGCCGTAGGTCTGCGGGCTTGAGTGGATCTTTGTATCTCAATAATGGGAGTGCTGATTTGTGCTTCATCACTCACATCAGTGGGATCATCCAAAACCACCCTAAGTGAATCTTCATCAAGAATCTCTTCCAACTCAATAGGCTTCTTGCTAGCTTCTTGCTCTGACTTAACAACATCCTCGACCTTGTAGACAATGGTTTTGTTGAACACCACATTCTGGATCCTTAGGATTTTTTGATCTACATCATCCCAAAGACGATAAACCGAATTCTTTGCCGCCATATCCAATGAAGTAACACTTCTTGGACTTTGCATCCAACTTATCCTTGCTATTAGAGTCAACAAGAACATAGAAAAGACATTCAAAAGTTCTCAGATATGATGGGTCTACCTTCCCCTATGATAACATGCTATTTATACATGAATTTACATGATTATTAATGCAAATAAAAGTATTAACTTTCTAATTGTATGCATATTATCATACTTTAAGTATATTTCTATCATTTTACATAATTTCATGTTATGATCTAAAAATACATTAATTTATGGATTATTATACATAATTCAACATTATAATTTTTAATCATAATTATATGTGAGATCATAATTATGTTTTCATGATTAAATGATAAGAGAAATGATGCTTATTAACATTCATGTATTTTTATAAAGTTATTTTAGAAAATACATGAATTTATTTATTTAATTAAAATTCATTCTCTTACTATTTTAATATTTTGACTTTTCATAATGATAGATTATTCAATTTCTGATCCAACAAAATAAATTTGAATTAATTTGGAGTTGTATTTTAAAAGTTATGATTTTTATGCAAGCCCACGCGGACGCCTGCATGGCACGGAGGTGACACATGTGCGCGATATACATATATATATATATTATTGCTATATAATATAAGCATCCCGATTATCGAAAGTCGCTAACCATTAAATCCACCCCACCTTTTATACTTGACTTTCTCTTTATTTTTCTCCACGTGGGACTATCTTTGTTTGTTTTTATTTCAGGTGACGTGACGTTATTTTAAACACCTCATCGCGTGATTTAATCCCATGCATCAGATGTCACTTACTTGATGGGGTACGTGGCGACATCTCATGAGACACCGATTCAATTAAGTGAACCTTAATTGCAGCCGTCCATCTTTCGGAGTTATAACGGTCGAGATTTGAAGCACCTGATGAACCTCTGATTAATCGCGATCGTTGGATGAAGATCGAACGGATGCATCAAACGACGCGTCTTTTCAAAGCGATTGACGTGGACGCACCTCAACCCTCCATAGCCAATCGAACGGACGTGACTTAATCGCACCCTTTCGATCAAACGACGCTTCATCTGGACCGTTGATCGCGATAGATTGTTAGATCTGACGGTTACGCCCAATTTCTCTATAATTGAATGTTCTTCGCGACGGAAAACTCACCCTTGGATTTTCGAGATTAATCGAACTGTCTAAACATTACAATTCAAGCATCAATCGATTTCTTTCTCTTCTTGACACTTTTTCGCGTCTGAGTGTTTGAAATCGAAAATCACATCTTGAACGCCGCCTTTGTCTTCAAAATTGCGGAATGAATAACCATTAATCCGGCGATTAATTGGGTCATTTCGAGCGCGACATTGGGTTAGATTTTGTGTTTTCATCTTAATCTTTCATCATTTAGTATTAGATTTCAGTTTTGAATCGTAGATTATGTTTAATTTCAATTTAATTTCAGTTTTTAATCAATTTCGTGATCGAATTTTTTCTCATTTTCAAACTTCGATTACTCCGCGAATTCTAATCCAAATCACTCGATTTTTGATTCCGTGGATTTGCAATTGAGTTATCTTTCTGAATATTATAAAAATTCCTGATTTCTAAACTCAATTCGTTATCTGATTTGATCGATTTTGAAAGATATCTCTCAAATTTCCCTAATTCTCCGTGGATTCGACCCTTATTTACTATTATACCCTTCAATTCATGAATTAATCTTTAAATTGATAAGTTTGGACTTTGTTTTGACACAACATCATGTATATTCAATGACCACACGCATTCGTTTCCTCACCCTCGGTCCAAGACTTTGGCAAGCTAGCATGCAACTTCATACTTCTAGCTCACTCATTCAAGGTTCTGCTCATCCTTTCTACAATTCCATTTTGTTGAGGCGTTGATAACATGCTATTTATGCATGTAATTACATAGTTATTAATGCAAATTAACGCATTAATCATTATAAATATATGCATGTGATCATATTTTAAGCATATTTCTATCATTTTGTGTAAATTCATGTTATGATCTTAAAATATATCAATTTATGGGTTATTATGCATTATAACATTATAATCTTTAATCCTAATTATATTTATGATTATAATCATGTTTTAAGAGTGAAAACATGATTATATTATATAGTAAAAGTTTTCTGTTATTTCTTCAGTGTGGGACTAAAGTCCCTTTGATTTTACCTATGAAACGGCTGATCGCCACGTGAACCGGCGCGAGCGCCTACGTGGCGCTGATGTGACACGTAGATGTTATTTATATGTACCATATATAGTAATTATATAATGTATATAGGTCTCCCGATTATAGGGAGAAAAATTATTAATAGCGTCTATTCGTCGTATATTATATAGTAAAAGTTTTCTGTTATTTCTTTAGTGTGGGACTAAAGTCCCTTTGATTTTACCTGTGCAGACGAGTGGCGTCATTTCGTGCGTCCGATCAACATCGCGATGATCGAGCGGCGTCGATCGCGTGGACACGAGGTCTACGCGATCAGAGATTCAACACGTGCGTGAATTATATTTTAAGTGAATGAAGATCAGTCATTCGATGGCGAGTTATAACGGTCCAGATTATTCGCATCAGATGGATCTCCGATCAAATCAAAGCCATCCGATTTAAATCTGACGATCACAATCAAGACGTCGATTCATCTTAAAGAAAACACAAACGCGATCGTTCATCGCGATGATCGGCTTCATCGGACGGCTGAGATCATTTCCGAATCTTTATAAAACGTGTTCTTCGCGACCGAAGAAACGGTTCGCGATCAATCCTTGATTTCTCCATGTTTAGAGAATCAATTCGTGCACCGTTTGTTTCTGTGTAATCGTAACTCATTTCCGCTTCAATTTAATGCATAAATTTCAAGTTTAATCGAGGGAGAAAGGAGAATTACCTTCTTGAACTTCAAACTTCGTCTTCAGAAATTCGGAATGAAAACCCATGCATCCGGCGATTAATTGGATCATTTCGAAGGCTAATTTGGGTTAGATTGTGTATTTTCACCTTAATCTTTCATCATTTAACGTTAATTTTCATTTTTAGCATCGTAGATTTGATTTAATTTAGTTTAATTTTTCGGTTTTAAATTGTTTTTTTGAAACGAATTTCTCTCTAAACTTCAAACTTCGATTTCTCTTCGAATTCTTATCCAAATCATCTGATTTTTTATTCCATGGATTCGAAATTGAGTTATCTTTCTTAATATACTAAAATTCCCAATTTCTAATCTCAATTCGTCGTCTGATTTGACCGAATTTCAAAAATATCTCTCAAATTTCCCTAATTCTCCGTGGATTCGACCCTTAATTACCATTATACTAATTAATTACTTTGATTAATCATAAATTGGTAAGTTTAGGACTTTATTTTGACACTAAATTGTGTGTAATCAACGACCATACGATTTAGTCTCATCAGGCGTCTTGGGAATTGTTCTATGTATATGAATCCCCTACTCCTAACAAAAATTCTTGAATTCATGGTGATGAGTTCTAATGTCTATAACTTTACGAAATTATGATCAAAACATCAAATACAGTGAAATTCATTGAATTGGATATTCAAAACATTGAGGCACCACTAACAGATGATCCTATCATCTAATATGTATGAGAAAACATACTTACAGGTTTCCTGGAAGGAGTTCTTAAAGCTATTCAAGTGTCTAGCCTCTAGCGGTATCCACATGGTCTTCGAATGATTGGATCTCCTCTTCAAAGCTCTTCACCAAGAGAGAAAGAGAAGAAATGAGAGAATTCCCATAAGGCTTGCATGGGCACCTTGAGTTGTGGTCGTTCTCCCTCTATTTATAGATATTTGGTTTAAAGTTTTTTTTATAAAAACCCTCATAATATATATATATATATATATATATATATATATATATCGACCAACATCTATAGACCTTATGTGTGTGACCCTCTAGGTCCATATATCCCACTAGTTAATAACCTTATAGAACAAATAACACCTTATTGGTCAACTTTAATTAATTATCAACATCCACATATAGATTAATTAATCAAAGATCAATTTAACCTAATAGATAGGTTGAGTTACTAGCTCGTTGGGTGCCAAGCTACACTATGTACACTAGGAGATATGGAGTATGTAAGAACTCACTTATGGAACCTTCCCGTCATCGATTACCATGTATGTATAATCCTTCATCCAAATTAGACTCATGAATGACTTAGGGTACGGTCAATTGTCAAACCCTAATCGGTCACTCAAGTTAGTACTGATGCGTATAGAAATCATCGAGAACTCCTTCTTCGATATTTCTACTACCTTAGCTAAGGATTTCATCGCATCTCATTCCTTGAGTCAATCTCCTCAAATACCGAAGTAGATGATCCCATCTTGATCACACAGTCATCTTCGTAGACTTCATGTTGTATCTAATATATGACGTTTTAGATATCCCGTGGCTAGGGATTTGTAGTCATAATCAAAACACGATCATCCATCAACAAGATGTCTTTGATGTCTCTAGTCAAAGGACCACATACATAACCATGACATGAATCAACCTGATTGACAGTTAGGTATAATACAATTTAGGGATTCATACGGATCAATTCAGTGAACTCTTTCTCCGAAGAGCACCCACTATCTATCCTTAGTGTCTCCACATCGGTGGCTATAAGATCAGCCATACTCAATATATGAGTTGGATTAGATAGTGCTATTCTTTCTATATAATTCAATTTCCTTCTCGAATATCTCACGAATCGGAATGTTTAGAATATGTGTTTAAAGACTAGTGATCACTATATTATTATCTCATCATAATCTATTTAGTCATTGCACATGCTCGTGGACTTCATTGCAAACATCACACAAGAATGACAATGAGTAAATTTATGTTCAATGAACATAAACGAAGATACATGAAAGTGTGATTGGCTTGCAGGCCACATAATATCTATCACATGGCCCTATTCACCGCTATTATTTGTTTGTAGGCATTTGACTTTACAGCTTGAGTCAAGCTCCACTTGACTCTTCCACTTCTTGAACGTCATGAAAACGTCAGATTTATTCTTATGCAAATAAACCCATACCTTCAAGGTCGAGTCATCAATAAATGTCACATAATACCTTGATCCAACTAGTAAAGGGACGGGCACAGGCCCCCAGACGTCACTATGAACTAGTTCCAGCTTCTCCTTCTTTGGCATTCTTACAGTCTTGAGGCCAGGAACATACCTCACACCCATCAACTTGAACATCACATTACTTGTAGTCTTGATATGCATATCTCCTGCTCCACAACAATGCAAGAGGTTTATCAGCAAGATAAACCTTTCCCAAATCTTTGGCCATAAAATCACTAATGCAGTGTTGATGAGGAGTGTAGTGATATGATGCTCTAGAATCAAGATACCAACACTCATTTGAGACAACTTCGCTCATCATGAGCGCATCTTGCACTTCAGTCGCAGCATTAGTATATTGATCTGTCTTGTTCCCCTGACCCTTTGGAGATATGCAATATTTTTTCCAATGCCCTGTCTTTCTGCAATGCCAGTGCTTTGCGCCATTTGACTTTGACTTGCTCTTTTCCCTTGACTTCCCCCTATCGCCTCCTTGACTTTGCTCTTGTGTTCTTCCTCTTCCCTTAGTGATAAGGGCAGAACTTGATGACCCTTCTAGATCCTTCCGTTGAATATCATCTGTAAGAATCGAACTACGAATATCTGCCAACTTCATCATTTGATTTCTTGAGGAACTACTCACGGCCGTCATAATGGCTTTTCAGCTCTCGAGCAAGGAAGATAACATAATTGGAGCCAAAATCTCATCATCAAAGCTGATCTCAATGGAGCTTAACTGGCTTATAATTCCATTAAATTTGTTGACGTGGTGGGAAAATCTAGTACCATCAATCATCTTCAAATTAAATAGGTGGCGCATAAGATGTAGCTTTTTGGATGCAGGCGTCTTCTCATAAGTGTCAGCCAAGACTTTCATAATTTTTGTTGTACTCGCGACCTTCTTCACATTGAATGCCACATTCTTTGACAGAGTCTGACGAACAAAGTCTAGAGACTTTCTGTCAAACACGGCCCAATCTATAACACTCATAGCTTCAGGCTTCACGTAATCTTTTGGTACAAGTAATCTTCCACTTGCATCTTCCAGTAACCGAAATCAGATCCATCAAATTTCTCGATTTGAGCACCACCCTCATTGGACATTGCTCCCAACCCTTCTTTGGAACAGGGCTCCCGTCAATGATAAGCCCAAGCTCGGTTCGTAGCGAACCTTGTTATGATACTGGTTGTTAGGAATTTTTGAACAATAGTCAAGATAAAAAAATGATGGCTAATAGTTCAGACGTGTGCAAGGACAAAAGTCCTTTCCAGTCACCTCTCTCATTAAAAAATGACTACAAGTCATACCTCATTTTATTGACCAAGAAGGCGGCCATTTTTTGTTGTCCACTATGGGACAAAACCCCATGTCCCACATGGGAAAAGTTTTTTGGAAGATCTCAATCCTGTTGGAATTCACGTCGCTGAAATTAATGGCTCAAATAGCTCCTGGCAGACAAGTCGAAGAAGTGCGAGTGAATTGGTAATGGAAAAACAAGAAGATAACGGATTATCCAATCGTTGATCTTATTGGTTTCTCTTCCTTGTTTAACCGTGGCACTGTCATCGTGGCTCGCGAGTGAAACATGATCAAAATGTGGGAAAAGCGGCGAAGTCTTGAAAGAGAGAGAGAGCAGATGAAATTCATATGAAATTTTAACTAAAGGGGTTATAAATGCAACCGTCTGAACTCGAAATAGATTTGTTTTCTCGGCGAAAATATCTGGAAAGTCGGAAAGGATCCAATAGGAACAACTCCATTAGAGATCATCGATAGCTCGAGTGACGTGTTCTTATCTTCTTATGTTTAACTATTCGAGGAAATAAAAGAAGGAATTGACCAACTGACGTGAACCTGAATAGTACGAGAAGGGTAGAGTCGGCGCCCTCCGGCGGCTTATTTTTCTCTACCAACCATCGACAAAACGGTCGACACACGAGCTCGATCTGAGAAATCTCAGCTGTGGGTTAAACTGAAGAGACTGAATTGGATTTGACTTCAATCCTCCTATAAATCAGTCTCGCTCAGACGGCAATGAGATCATCGAGTCCTTCAATCAGCACGATGGCAAATAGAATTCTTTGGGTACTTCTCCTCCTCTTTGCTTCTCTGGGTTCTCATGGCTTCGTTTCGTCGAGCTCGGACGACGGCATCAAGAAGGTAAATGTTCCACTGAACCTACAGGGTACTCAGTTCCAAGGACGGAGAAAAAAACGTGAACCCTAATACATGTCTGGCTCCTCGGTTTAGCAGCTGTACATCGTGTACATGGGCGAGAAGCACAACGATGACCCCTCAGTCGTCACGTCGCTGCACCATGACACGCTCTCATCACTCCTCGGAAGGTTTCTGCGCCACAAAGATCCGCTCCTTGTTTTCTATGATCAAATTATTTGATACTAATAATTCGAGACGCAAACGGGAATCGCAGTAGGGAAGAAGCTCTGAGTTCGATCGTCTACAGCTACAAGCATGGATTCTCCGGCTTCGCCGCGATGCTCACGGATTCTCAAGCGAAGAAACTTGCGGGTAAATTTTGGGGATTTATTTTTTAGGGGCAAGCGAAATTTTTAAGAGACATGTGACGATAAAAGCTTGACGGTTTCAGGGATGAGGGGCATCCTACGAGTGAAGCTGAGCCAAACCGTTCGGGCGAGCACAACGCGTAGCTTTGACTTCCTCGGTCTCTCTTTCAACAGTCCTCCTTCCCATCTCCTCCACAAGGCCAGGCTAGGCGAGGACGTGATCGTCGGAGTCATCGATTCAGGTATCTTCATATTCTATCGTGATATCGTTTGCCATGCAGTAATAAATGTCAACTCTGGGCAGGAATATGGCCGGAATCCAGGAGCTTCAACGACGACGGATACGGTCCAGTTCCGGCGCGGTGGAAGGGGATCTGTCAAACAGGGGCGCAGTTCAATACCTCCCATTGCAACCGGAAGATCATCGGAGCGCGATGGTACGCAGCGGGGATTTCAGAAGAAGTCTTGAAAAATGAGTACGCGTCTGCGCGCGACCTGGGCGAACACGGCACCCACGTAGCATCGACGGCAGTCGGATCCTTCGTGGCGAACGTGAGTTATGGAGGCCTGGCCGCTGGATGGGCGAGAGGAGGAGCCCCACGCGCAAGACTGGCAGTTTACAAGGTAATTTGGGGAGTCGAAGGCATATCTGACGTAGCAGTCGTATTGGCCGCCATAGATGACGCAATATACGACGGCGTAGATGTTCTGAATTTATCGATTGGTGGCCTTGAAGAGGCCTGGTTGCCTACATCGCTGCACGCTATCAAGAGAGGAATCACCATGGTGTACGCAGCGGGAAATGACGGTCCCTATACTCAAACGTTGGAAAACGCTTCCCCCTGGGTCATTACAGTGGCGGCAAGCTCCGTGGATCGATCTTTCCCTACCACAATCACCCTCGGTGACAACCGCACTCTCGTGGTTAGTGAATCGATTCCTTTGCCTTTCCTTTTGATTGGGAGATCTTTCCCTCTGCTGGCTTACTCCAGGGATTTACAGGGTCAAGCTATGTACTTGGGGGGCGCAAATACGAGTCATTCGTTTAATGGCCTCGTCAATGGTGCTGGGTAACGCGCTGCGATAACTCGTTAAATTTTAGGTGAACTACCCTGTGATGATACGTCCCGTCTAATGCGAAAGCATATCTTTTTCTATTGCAGTTGTGACGAGATAACCCTGAACAACACGGAGTTCAGCGGAAAAGTGGTTCTCTGCAAATCAGGAAGTCAGACAGATATCACGCAGGCGCAGCAAATCATTGAAAACGGTGGAGGCCTCGGTCTGATATTCTCTCAACATACGATTCTCAGCCTGGAAGGTTTAAAGGGCAACTTCCCTTGCATCGCCGTCGACGGGGTTGTTTTGCAGGAAATAATTGACTACAGAGCGTCCATTGGGTAACCAAAATGATAGCCACATAGATCTCAGTCTCCCTTTCGTCGTCTTATTCGATAGTATCGTTTCCCTCTTTCTCGTACTTCATTCCTAACTGCCTCAAGACGATCCTCCTCTCAGAGAATCTGCGAAGGTTAAGCTGGCCCCAACGCGCACAGTTCAAGGATCGACGGTGTTGGCACCGAGGGTGGCATCCTTCTCGTCCAGAGGCCCAAACAAGATCTTCCCCGGCATTCTCAAGGTCCATGTTCGACACATTTGACACGAATTAGAAGAATTTTAGTTCTCTGACACCTGTTCGATCTTTTTACTAAATGTTCGACTGCACCATGCAGCCGGACCTCGCCGCTCCAGGACTCAGCATCCTAGCCGCCTTACGTGATTCTTATGGTTTCATGAGCGGGACATCCATGGCAGCGCCTCACGTAACAGGAATCGTTGCGCTGCTCAAATCCCTGCATCCAACATGGTCACCTTCGGCAATAAAATCTGCCATGATGACGACCGGTATGCTTTCTCGATTACGTCACCACGAATGAGCCTTTTTTCCTCTCTTAACCCATTTCTTTTCCCAGCCTCGGTTATTGACAACGCGCACCAGCCAATAACGGCTGCCGGTTATCCACGAAAGCTGGCCGATCCTTTCGACTTTGGTAGCGGGCACATTAATCCAGATAAGGCAGCTGATCCGGGGCTTGTCTACGATATACAGTCCAAGGACTTCGACGAGTTCAACTGTTCTTTCGTGGACTCCGGTACGGGTCCCAATTGTGGGAATACACGGATTCCCGTCTATCATTTGAACCTGCCCTCCATCTCCATCCCCGACCTGAAGACGAAGGTGACCGTCTCGAGAACAGTCACCAACGTGGGCTCGGCCGGCAGCACCTATGACGCGATTGTCGAACCACCGCCTGGGGCTCGGATGAAAGTCAGACCGTCGAAGCTCGTCTTTAAGAAGCCAAACGAGAGCAAGACTTTCACCGTGACTTTGACGTCGCTCGTAAAGACTCAGGGGTCTTTCAGCTTCGGAAGTTTGACCTGGAAAGATAAGACGCACGTGGTCAGAATTCCTGTCGCCGTTCGCCCTGTAATCCTAGATTTCTATTCGGACGTTGCTTAGTCGATAGTGCCGGATGAAGAACTGCGTTGCGGACTCGCGGTATTGCTCATGCATGTTTCGTGCGATTAATAAAGCGTGAGATACACAATAAATGAAAATTAATGAAAATGAAAATTATTACTAATTCTTCTAATATTCTTCACCTTTGATTCTTTGAATAGTAACTTTAACGTGTCAAGAAACTGAATAACGGTCTAATTTGGGCTTTTCGCTGTAGCTCATCGAATAACGCCGTTTGTGATTCTCAAGATTTGAAGAGCGAGCAGGATCTCGTGGGCCAAAATGGACGGGCCCAGATTCTTAATGGGTCTCAGGATGCTTGACCAGATGAGGTGCTAGAGAACGGGCCTGAAGGGCTGGTAGAACGCTCACTTTGTATCCAGCCAAACTCAGAGTTGACTTTAATGAATTGGAAAATGTAGGGATCCAAGAAAACCAACCGGCATTCGGGATATTGGCCAGACACGTTTGGTCTAAATCCAGTTCAAACCATGCCAAAGGTGGTGGGTCTGTTGACTATTGGTTCGCTAGGCCAATGGCCCATTAGTTTGGCCAACCTTTTATTTTCCTTCTTCTGACTATCACCACCCATAAAATTGTTGTTTTAATATCTAAACTATTGATACTTGATGTAACGATAAATAAAGGTATGTAATCTGAATCCAAAATTCAAGCCATGTCGGACTAAAATTTACAGGGTATGGAGTTTACTATTCAGTCCTAAGCGAGGACTCGATTTCTAATAAATTAACTCTCGAATTCAGCAGACCTTGAAGAGAAGGGTCGAAGCTCGGTAGGTCAAGATAGTGTTATCCCATAATAGTATCCATACCTATTTTTGGAGAACCGAAATCCTACACCTCACTTTATTTAAGTGATGGTGATGGTGATGGTGATGTCTGGTGATAGTTTAGTCAAATGTATAATAAAAAAAATCGTAATGTACCATTTGAACTCAGCGTAAACTATTTGAAATGAAAGTGACAACACATGTCTATTTATATTTATCAAAATAGATGTTACAGGGAAATAATGATAAGATATCATCACTTCACGATTACATGCGTATAAAACTTCAAGAAAAGTTTTAAACTTGAAAAGAAAATAGTTAAGACTTGAGATTTTTTGACAAAATGAACAAGAAGTTTTAGAAGTTATTCATTTAATGTTTTTAATCCTTTCCTCTTTCAAATCAATATGGATCGCACATATGTCCTCCTCACGACACCAAATTTTCAAAGTCATCAACCCTGATAGAGTATCAAGTGTTAACCATCCTCTTATGAGTATGAGAAGCACCAAAAGGCATGCATATTTGTTAGACCCACTCTTGAGCTCACCAGTTCAAACAATCATCATGTAAATTATTAATGTGATGGATATTATGTGGCCTATAAGCCAATCACACTTTCATGTATCTCGTTTATGTTCACTTAAATGAAGTTAATTTATTGTCATTTTTTTATGATGTTTACAATAAATTCCACGAGTATATGCAATGTCTAAGTGAATTATAATCAGATCATAATACATTTATCACTAGTATTTAAATATATCTTGTAAGCATTCCTATTCATGGGATAGTTGAAAATGACAATGAATTATCCGAAAAGAATAACATTATTTGATCTAACTCATAGAATGGGTATGAATGATTTTGTAGCCAGCCGTGTGAACACACTAAAGATAGATAGTGAGTGTTATTTAGAGAAAGAGTTCATTGAATTGATCCGTATGAATTCTTGAATGATATTATACATATTTTTCAATTAAGTTGATTTATGTTATGTTTGTGTACATGGTCTTTTGACTTGAGACATCAAAGACATCTTGTGGATGGATGATTATGATTTGATTAAGCCCTCAATATTTGAGGAGATTTATTTAAAAAATATGATGCGATGAAATCTTTGGCCAAGGTAATGGAAATATCAGATAAAGATATCCCAATGATTTCTTACATGCATGAATACTAATTTGAGTGATAGATTAGGGTTTGAGATTTTATCATACCCAAAGTCATTCATGAGTCTTGTA
This sequence comes from Lemna minuta, assembly GCA_024174645.1. Classification (NCBI taxonomy): domain Eukaryota; kingdom Viridiplantae; phylum Streptophyta; class Magnoliopsida; order Alismatales; family Araceae; genus Lemna; species Lemna minuta. The sequence goes on from CM044107.1 coordinate 3,114,431, forward strand.
TAGATAAAGGATTATACATACATGGTAGTTGATGAAAGAAAGGTTCCATTTGGGAGTTCTTATATACTCCATATCTTCTAGAGCACTTGGTGTACCTTAGCACCCCATGGCCTGACAACTCAACTTATCGATCAGGTTAAATCGATCATTGACTAATTAATAATTGATATTGATGTAGATAATTATTAAAGGTTAACTAATAATATGTCATTGGGTCAATAGAGTTATTAACTAGATAGATAAATACACCTAGGGGGTCACACACATTAGGTCTCTGAATGTTGGTGAATACATACAATATTTGTATACCAAATGTCTATAAATAGGGGGAGAATGACCACAACTCAAGGTGCCCATGCAAGCCTTGTGAGAGTTATCTCATTTCTTCTGTTTCTCTCTTGGTGAAGAGCATTGAAGAGGAGATCCAACCATTTGGAGATCGTGTGAATATTGCTAGAAGCTAAACACTTGAATAGTTTCAAGAACTCCTTAAAGGGAAGCCTGTAAATATGTTTTCTCATAAATACTAGATGATAGATCATTTATTCTTGTTGGCTCGATGTTTTGAATACCCGATTCAGCATATTTTGTTGTATTTGATGTTTTGATAAAATTTTGGAAGGCTTATCGACTTTAGAACAAAACACAATGCAAGGTTGACTTAAATTCTAATCCAATTGAACTTATGCAAAATTCTCTCCTTCAATTTTGCTCCTTGAATTGAGCTCTCACTCCATGAATTTCATCGTCACTTTTGAGCGCTCAAGACCTGGTGAAGCCATATGATGATCAATTTTTCTACCTAAAGCTTCTACCATATGCAGCAACTCAAGCCAATCAAGTAACATCTTGAAAAATAAACATGTGCTCATAAAGAGAATTTATGTATGCATACATGGTCAAATCAAAGCCTTAACCTTGACTTTACCTATGACCTTATATTTTCTAAATAAATTTTTCTATGTACAACATCATTTTCATATATATAACAACACCACACTAGTTCATATGGAGAGATAATTCTCCAAAAATGACCATAGAATGTTGAAATAATGGGGACACAAGATAAGCTGATGACTAATGACATGATGTAAAAATAATAGGGTACCCCCTTATTGATAGATATTATGTGGCTTATAATCTAAATCATACTTACATGAATCTCATTTATATGAATTGTAATAAAATTTATGAATTATTCTTGTGCAAGATTTACATTGAAGTCCATGATCAAATGTAGTAAAAAATTGAATTATGATTATAATATAATGATCACTAGTCTTTAAATATATGTTTCAAACATTCCTATTTGATGATATTAAAAAATAAATTGAATTATTTAGAAAGAATAACATTATCAAATCTGACTCACAAGATGAGTATAGTTGATCTTATGGATATCAATATGGAGACACCATGGATAGATAGTGAGTGCTCTTTAGAAGAAAAAAATTTCAATAAAATGATATATATAAATCCTTGAATAGTATTACATCTAATTGTCAACCAAGTTGATTCATATCATGGTTATTTATGTAGTTCTTTGACTTGAGGTACCAACAACATCTTGTGGTAGATGATCTTATTTGATTATGACTTATGAAATCCTACCCATGAGATCTCTAAAACATCATATATTAGATATCATATGAAGTCCTCAAAGGTGCTTGTGTAGTCAAGATGTGGTCATTTACTATCAATTCTAGATGAGATTGACTCAAGGAATGAGATGCAAAGAAATTTTGGCTAAGGTAGTCGAAATATCAGACAAGGTATTCTCGATGATTTCCTCCATATATCATTAGTAACTTGAGTGATTGATTAGGGTTTGATAGCTGACCATTCCCTAAGTCACACATGAGTCTATCGCAGATGAAGGATTATATAAATAAGATAACTGATGGCTTAAGATAACCCTTGAGTCTATCATAGATGAGTCATTCATGACTTAAGGTCCCATGCAAGGGTTTTATACACTTCATATCTCTAAGAGTACATGATGTAGCTCGACACCCAATAGGGTAGCAACTCAACTTGTCAAATGGGTTTAATCAATCCTTAATTAATTAATTAATTAATCTTTAAATTTGATATAAATAATTAATAAGGTTGACCAATAAGCGTTACTAGTTTTACAGTGTTATCAACTAGTGAGATATATTAAACTCAAGGGTGACATACATAAGGCTTATGGACATTTGTGGATATGGATTTAATGTTCTCATCTGAGTTTGATGTTTCGATCATAAATTTTAAGAGGCTATCGAGCATCAAATCCTCGAATAGACTTGGTCAAAAGGGTTCCTATATTTTTATTAAAATGATTTGACTTGGTCAAAGGCTCAAAACTAAATGTTTTAAGTCAAGAATAGGGTTTGACTAAGTCAAGGGAAGTCTTTTATAGATTCCAAAGATTAAGGGGTGTCAACCCAATCTTCATGGGGTTGCTCTTCTTCATGTCTTCAAAGTCTTTTGACATGTATATGTCTCCCAAGGATAGATTATTGATCATCTTGGTCAAGATCATCATGTTTTTCATTTGATATGGATGACTTCTAATCTTTAAATTTCTTCTAAAGTTATATTGTCTTGGTGCTACCTCAAATGCTTCTTTTGTTTTTGAGGTATCTTTGTCATAAAAACCCTTCAATTTTTTTGGATATCAAACCTTGAAGCTGTAGAATTTATTTTTCTTGATTTATTTGATTAGATTATGATGTGTTGCCAATATTTGGCATTGTCAAAATGGATGATCAATATCTATCCACTTGGCACGATCTTGTAAAAAGGTTTAAAATTATTTTAATTCATTTTCAAATAAAATAAATTTTCCATTTTTTTTCTTGATGACTTTGATGTTAGAAAATTCCCAAAAAAATACTAGAAAATCTTTAAAAAATAGTATCCTTAGAAAAAGAATTATTCATTTTAAGCCATGATCATTTTCATGAAAATAAGTACATATAATGCATGAAAATAATATACAAATTTGCATATTATCATATTTCCTCAAGCTTCTTTACAAAAAATTTCTCCTCCTAATCGTTTCCTTGTTTTTTTGTGAAAAACTTCCTTGGTTTTTGTTTGGTAGTTATATTTTTTAGTTTCACTGATTTGAACTATGCATTTTCTTCATTACTTTAATGGCTTAATTAGAGGACCTGATCGTTGAATTGTTGAAATATAGAATTTTTCTTTTCTTTCTACACTAGATCCTTAAACTTATCATATCCTTAAACTTTCTTGGACTTGATTGATGCAAAATTTGTTAAACTTTTTGCCCAAGTTTCTAGTTTTCAGAGAATGTTGTTGGCTGAAGATGATTTCCCTTGTTTTCTTTACAAACATAATTTTAAAGATGAAGAAATTTGCTGAAGCATATATATCATTACGACCGTGATGTTCCTTTGCGTGAAATCCAAGAACTGGGATGTTGTCAAGGTATCCACCCCAATAGTTGATGGAGCGATTGTGTTTATGCTTTATTACTCCATTTGTTCAATCCATGTGATCACCATTTCTTTGAATCTGATATAATGGTATTTATTTCACACATCAAAATGTCTTAAACTAATATTGGATGAACTAATGGAAATAAAGGATATGAATTTAAACTATTTTGATTTAAAAAATATTTTTAAGGCTTAAAGGTCTCCTTATTGATGTTACAGTGCAATGGGACTTGTTTGGGGTTATGGGAGAGCTACTTTAAAACTATTGGAAACATTTTTCCCTCAAAATAGAAAATAAATAATTAAAGAGATTCATAAGTTTTTGAGAAATTTTGAAAATACTAAACTCAACTTTCATCTTGTGGAAGCTCTAGCTTACTCGTGTGAAACCTTGCTTGCCTTGTTTCTACACATTTAGTACAAAGGGTTAGATGACAAAGATTTGAATTGTATTTAGCTTTTTTCTTACCATAGTTAGTCAAAAAAGTCAATTTCTACTCATGGAAACATAGACTTACATAAAAAAAAGTTGGCTTGAATTTTAAAAATAATCCCACATGGAATACATCAAGATTTTAGAGGATATAAATTTGAAGTATTCATATTTGAAAGGAAAGTCATAAAAATTTACGAAATATAAAGTACATTATTCCTTCTAGACTTTGATACTTTTCATCTCGTGGTGATGAAACCCTAGCTTATTCAATTTGGTTGATAAATTTCCCAAATCCCTTTTGATGTATTAAAAGTAATCTTTATAAAGTTTACCACTCTCTTATTTTCTCATAGTTCCATTTTCAATATGAAGACTAGGCCTATTATTCCCATCAGGTGGTCATAGCCATCTATTGAAATTGGTATTCTCTCACTTTGATGATGGTCATGCTTTTTAATGAGAACCTAATCTTATGCCTAACTTTGGTTTGCATACCCGCGATATCTTATATCGATATAGATATCTTCACACCTTATTTACCCGCGATATCTTCACTATTTTCTCCAAGTGGGACTAAAATTATTTATTTTCTTTGATTTCAGGACACGTGGCGAGTTTAGGTATGTTGGATTTAATGGGGAGCAACGAGATGACGTTGATCCAGTGGACGCCAGATCGACCGGATCAAACAATCAACACGTGCCTTAATTCCGGAATAAGTGAACGTATCATCACCGTTGATCAAGATTATTATACGGTCCAGATTTGTTCGACGCGATGGATCTCCAACCTATCAACGCCACACAATCACGATCGGACGGTCATCACGAAGAGACGCCGATTCTATCAACGGATGCACGATCGCGACCGCTGATCGCGATGAAGCTCAATCCGACAGTCAAAATCAAAAATCGGTTTTATAAAAAACCATTCTTCGCGCCGGAAGAACGGTCGCGATTATGCTCCAAATTCGAAGTGTTTACTTCACCATTTCGAGTGCCGTTTGTTCGAGAGTGTTCTTGACTCATTTCCGCTTCAATTGAATGCTTGAGATCAAACTTTGATTGAAGGAGAAGGAAGAAATCACATCTTGAACTCCACTTTCATCTTCGAAAATTCGGAATGAAAAGCCTTGCATCCGGCGATTAATTGGATCATTTCGAAGGCTACTTTAGGTTAGGTTGCGTGATTTTATCTTAATCTTTCATCATTTAGTATTAATTTTTATTTTAGCATCGTAGATTTAGTTTAATTTAGTTTAATTTTTGGTTTTTAATCGTTTTTCGGAACGAAAATTTCATCTAAATTCAAACTTCGATTACTCTTCGAATTCTTATCCAAATCACCTGATTTTTGATTCCGTGGATTTGATTTTGAGTTATCTTTCTTAATATTCTAAAATCCCCAATTTCTAAACTCATTTCATTGTCCGATTTGACCGAATTTCAAAGATACCTCTCAAATTTCCCTAATTCTCTGTGGATTCGACCCTTAATTACCATTATACTAATTAATTACTTTGATTAATCATAAATTGGTAAGTTTAGGACTTTATTTATACACTAAGTCGTGTGCATTCAATGACCATACGATTTAGTCGTGTCAATTCCAAGGGTTTGCTAAAGGTTGGGAAGGTAATTGATCTATAAATTCAACTCGCTTACCCTTCCTTTGCTCGTTAGAAGCATCAGAGCATTGGGCTATAGCCCCTTCAAATCAGTCGAGTTGGTCGCTAACCTCATTTAATTTACTCCTTTGTGCTAATGCACTTATGACGGGATCAACTGAAGGTGCTCAAGGTGGGACTGCCGGTGGCGGTGTAACCGCTCGGGGAAGACCGGGGGTGAAAGATGTCGGCCTCGGGTTCCCCATATGCTGTGGTGCGGATCCATCAGGCTGATGATATGGCATGTGCTGCTCGTTCCGCTGCTGCGCATAAGAAGGATTATGAAAACTAGAATAACCCTCATTCGGGTAGTTAGACCTACCTGCTTGGCTCAAACCTAGATATGGAGTAGGGTTTGGCAAAAATGGAAATGGACCTTGGATTGCCATCAGCGGGCAATCCAGCTCGACGTGCTCAAAACTAAAGCAATGTGAACACGAAGAGACATCGACATGTGAAACTAGCGTGAGGCCATCTGAACCCGGTCGGATCTTAAGCGAATCCATGATCAAGTTTTGTGCCTCGATCAGTTTCTCAATCTTATCTAAAAGCATACATGTCTCTGCCGCCTTCGCATCTAACATCCCTCCCTTCGCGGGAGCACTCTGTCCTTCGAAGGATTTAGCCGCATGATGATGGCTATTCTCCACCACCATATCGATGCTAAAATAAGAGTTCACTTAAGTCCTTGCATTCACATAACTCATAAAAGTGTGATAATTCAACTATCTAACTTCCAAGAAATCAAATGGGGTTAGTCTCATAATATAACCAAAATGTCACAAATGATGCTCAACATGACTTAGTCATATTTTCGTTACATTCAACCATATAGAAATGGATATTCTCATTTTCTAGTTTTTATTAGCACTTAAACAAGATAAATGATGCACGAATGTGACTTATATTTTAGAGTTATCATGGATCATGGATCAAAGTAGAGGGAAGAGGAAAAATTATGGAGAATTCTCTTGATTGTACACACACATATATAAACACAAATATACACACACACAAATATCAAATGTGCCATTTAGAACTAAATTGAGGGCTAATGTTCTAAGTATAGGTAGATTTGATGAACAAGGTAGTAAAATCTTACTTGAAAGGGGTTTTATGACTATCCATGATGAAAAAGAAAGCTACTAATATGGGTAGAGAGAAGGTGAGGAAGACTTTACCAATGGAAACTTGAAATCATGGAAAATTATCTCTAAATTGTAGAAATGTAATTTGGAAATGACATACAAAGTATGGACATCTTAATTATCAATATCTACAATTTTTATCATCCTATTGAGCAGAATGAAATAATTTATGGAGGTTCTGTAAATTCAAAGCATACGTGTATCTTATTAAGTTAGCAACCACAAAGAGTTTTGAGAAGAGGACTTCCTACAAGGCATGGAAATGAGCTTAACATCAAAATTGACCATCTTAAAGTATTTGGATGTGTGATGCGCTTAAAATAATTGGATCACACTATAAAAAGCTAGATGACAAAAAGCAAACACATGATACTAATTAGCTATTAAAAGGTCCTCTAAGGGGAGTAATGCATGTGATCTTTATACATGTAGCATACTGATATGCATAAAAAATACGGTTGTTGAATGCAAAAATTCACGTATGAGAAATTTTTTTTAACTCAAATCATCTAATTTAGATTTAAACTTAGATTAATGGCGAATCAAGGTTAAATCAAAATAAAAAGAGGACGGCTAAAAGATTAAAATCAAGATATACTTTTTTGTATTTTTAGATTTAAAAAGCGGAAATGATCGATAAAAGGAAGAAGATATTTGCGAAAATAAAATGAACTGATCAAACCCTTCCAAAATCCTTTTGAAGAATGAAAATGCTTGATCGATAGTTGAAAAGTGGTTTTTCGGGTTTATAAATGTAACAAATGCGGATGAAAGATAGGGAAAATAGAAAAGATGATAGAAAAGGATCCTACTTTATGGATGTATGTTGAAAACATACTCTAGTGATGATCTCTAATCAAAACATACCTTTGAAGGCCCAACCATTGTTCCTAGACATTGTGTCTTGCATACAGTACAAAGAATACAAAGAAAACAGAATAAACTCACTAAAAATGATGCTCCATACATGAAGAATGAGAAACTTCTCCTTCTTTCCTTCTCGCTAGTCAATGCTAGAGGCAAACAAAGAAACATTAAGAACCCCATTTTGTTAGTCTCAAAACTTAAATCAGCCGTAACAAATTCATAGAACTTGAAATGATAGTCATGCCCACGAAATTTCAGCCCCTCAATACGTCGGGATCATCGTATATGAAGGTTTTAATTTAGAGCAATCTAGATCATTGATTTAATTCTCTCTCTACTCAAATTGCGCTTGTCAACCCGCTCCATGCTGATGAAGCTTCACTCAAAGATACAAAAATTAGGTGAAATGCCCTCTCTTGCTTCTCTCTACCTCTCTCCTCTGTTTGCTCTCCTTTCACGATTATGGTTTGGATTTTGAGGAAATTTATGATCTTACATCAAGTTTTGATTCACAACTACCACATATATTTTTAGAGAAGATGAGCTTATATGAGTTTGGCTGAAGACGTTAAACTTAGCACTTATTGGGATGCAACCCAAAGTTATCCTTTTGTGTTTTTGGTTTTAGTTATTGCATAATAAAAACATCGTCGAAGAACTACATTACGAAGGGCGTACGCGCAAGAACTCCCATGAACAAGCAGCAAAATGCCTAAATGAGTTTTTCTAAACCCTTTCTCCTCCCCATATTTTTTTATCTTTTCCATGCCATGATCGATATTATTACAATTTTTTTCATGAGAATATTGATTTCATTGAGGAAAATGAAGAGTTTAGCTTGGGGAGTGAGGACATAGAAAAATTTAACAATTTTTCAAAAAATTCTTAAAAACTCTTATTTTTGACCTTTTACCACTCTTAGAATTCTTGAAAGTTTGAGATCCTATCTACTAAAGATGTATAAGTGAGGGCCTTATAGCCCATATGATTATATTTTGAGTAAAAAAGCCAAGTGATTGAGATAAACCATGTGATTATTTTTAGTGGTTGACTTCTTTGGGGTTGGGTATCTAACAAGCGCCGAGGAAAAATGAGTAATCAGAAGGTTGAAGTGCTATGGGATTCAAATGGAGAGATTTTGAGTGAAGTTCAAGAAAAATTCTTATCTCTTACCTTACATCAGCGAACTACTTAGTGTGGGAATTGCTCGCAGCCGAACTTTCCCTTAAAAGAGTGCAATGAGCCATAATTTTTTGAGGCACCTATCTTTAAGTTGTTTGACATTTCGTTCTATATTTTCCAATCAAGTTAATTAGTTACACCCATTACAACCTCACTAATGATATTCACGCTCCCAAGTGACTCACACATCCATCACATCTCCTCCACATTTCCCTCTCATGTATGTAACCCTTCAAACATTACACTTGACAACTTTTTCAGACTCTCTTCAAAACTCCTCAAAACAACTCCTCCATATCCTTATTTCATGTAAATTCTTTTGAAGTTTTGAAGTATTTTCAAAAAATAAAAAAGTTGTTACAAAAAAAAGGGAAAGAAAGAAGGAAAACAGAAGGAGAAAAATAAAGAAAAAGAGAGAAATAAGAAGAAGTGAAAAGAAGGAGAATAAGTTATAGGAATATCTTCTCTTCTCTCATCACCATCTCTACGACTTCAATCCATCCACATCATTGGGAGTTAAATTATCACAAGTGGTACCAGATTTGCTTTAAAAAATCCATTTTGTTTACATGCATATTTGCGTTTAACCACGTGATTCCTTTAGATATAGTATCTTTTAATTTTCCTTCAACCACCTCACCCATTGCATTCTAAAGATAGGAATCCCTTTGCAGATGCACTCTTTTTAGGAAGAAGACGAGTTGTTGGGAATCCTAATGCACTAAGTAGCATCTATTTTGAGGGAAGGAATGATGTGTCTATGGAGAGGGTAAGGAATTACATCTGCTTAGACAGTGTGAGGATTTTTCATCCCCATTGCACCATACCTAAGATATACTCACGTCGATCACAATTGACAATTAGACGTGAGCATTAGTTGATGATCACTACCCTAATATGCACAAAAGAAGTCAATATAGAAATAAAATCTCGATCACTATGGTTCACACTATGAGAAAGAGTAATCATACTTTTATACACTTCTTTCGTAGTATGATTGAAAGGTGGAAAGGACCTTCTTTGTAGATACTATAGTAAATTTCTAACAAACTAGCAATTATTCAAGTTGGGGGGTGTGATAACATGCAATCTTAATATGCACAAAACTTGATTATTAATGCAAATTAAGCCATAAAACATTCTATTTTTATGAATGTCATCAAAATTTGAGTGCTTATATATCATTTCATGCAATTTTAAGTTATAATCTCAAAATGCACTATTTTAGGGATAATTATGAATTTTTAAGAATACATTTTAAAGCAGATTATTCCCATCTAAATTTGAGACTATAATTGGGTTCTAATGTTAAATAATAAGAGAAAAATGCTCTTTATATACTCATTTATTTTTCTTAGTTTTAATTTCTAAGAGAAATGAGTGTATTTTTAAAATAAAATTTTTTTCTCTCGTTATTTAAATAATTTGACTTTTCATAATGAGTTAATTTAATTTCTGATCCAATGAAACAAATTTGGATCAATTCAGAGTTTTATTTTGAAAGTTATAAATTTTCTTATTTTTAAGGATTTTTGTAGATATTTTATGAATTTTTCTAAATCTGATTGGATTTATTAAATTCATTAAAAAATATATTTATTTAATGCCGCCATGTGGCAGCGTACATGTGTATACGTGTGTGCGAGTGCGTGTGTGCACAAGCTTGTGTGTGCACATGTGCGCATGTGTGTGTGTGTGCACGTGTGACCGTGTGTGAATAAGGAGAGAGCATCGGTTTTTGGATTTAAGCTAACTCCTTAAATGCTTACACGTTATATACTCACCGAAATATGATTTAAAAGACGTGAGACTATGTTCTCTTATTTGAAGCACACAGGTGATGTGGCAGCGCGTGGTGTGTCCGATCGGGCGATAAAAGTATGATTGTCGATTGTCACATAAGGCGTGGGGTACGTGACACATTTTTACTTGTCGGAAAAATGATTTAAAGCGATTTAATCTCAGCCGTTCATCAAAGGAGTTTAAACGTCTGAGATTAAAACCGACAAAAATGCATCCGGAGCGTTAGATCAAGATCAAACTGATGGCATTTCATGCATTTCTTCTTCACATGCGACGTGGGGAAATCTTGGCGGTCCATCTCTGATCAAACGACCATGACTTAACCGTAATGATTTGCATCTCTACATTTCATCAGAGCCGTTGATCGAAGATCAAACGGTCTATGTGATGGTTACACCCAAATTTGACATTGTACATCATTCTTCGATGTTTTCGAGTAATCTAACTATTTAGACACCAACATCCTTGAATCTCTTGTTTCCAATCGCTTCTACACACATTTCCTCATCCACGGACTAGTTGAAAGTGAGATTTCGTCAATCGAATAGGGAGGATTCGCTTCTTTAATGCCGATGATCGTCTTCGAAATTGCAGAATGAAAACCTTGAATGTGGCGATTAATTGGATCATTTTGATCACTATCTTGGCTTAGATTATCTTGGCTTAGATTATCCAACCATATAGAAATGGATATTCTCAATTTATAGTTTTTCTTAGCACTTAAACAAGATAAATGATACAAGAATGTGACTTATATTTTAGAGTTATCATGGATCAAGGATCAAAGTAGAGTGAAGAGGAAAAATTATGGAGAATTCTCTTGATGGTACACACACACATAGACACAAATAGACACAAACACATATATCAAATGTGCCATTTAGCCCTAAATTGAGGGCTAATGTTCTCAGTATATGTAGATTTGATGAACAAGGTAGTAAAATCTTAATTGATTGGGGTTTTATGACTATCCATGATGAAAAAGAAAGCTACTATTATGTGTCAAGAGAAGGTGAGGAAGACTTACCAATGGAAACTTGGAATCATTGAAAATTATCTCTAAATTGTAGAATACGTATTTTGGAAATGGCATACAAAGTATGGACATCTTAATTATCAATATCTACAAATGTTATCACCCTATTAAGCATAATGAAATAATTTATGGAGATTATGTAAATTCAAAGCAGACATGTATCTTCTTAAGTTAGCACCCACAAAGAACTTTGAGAAGAGGACTTTCAATGAGGCATGAAAATGAGCTAATTATAAAAATTTACCATATGAAAGTATTTGGATGTGTGATACACTTCAAATAACTCGATGGCAATATAAAAAGCTAGATGAAAAAATCAAACCCATGATATTAATTAGCTATTAAAAGGTCTCAAAGGGGGAGTAATGCATGTGATCCTTTTACATGTAGCATACTGATATGCCTAAAAAATACAGTCGTTGAATGAGCAAATTCACGTATCAAAAGAAATTTACTTCAATCATCTAATTTAGATTTAAATTTAGAACAATGGCGAGTCAAGGTCAAATCAAGATAAAAAGAGGACGGTTAAAAGATTGAAATCAAGATATACTTTTTGGTATTTTTAGATTTAAAAAGCAGAAATGATCGGTGGCAGGAAGAAGATATATGCGGAAATGAAATGAACTGATCAAGCGCTTCCAAAATCCTTTCGAAGAATGAAAACCCTTGATTGATAGTGGAAAAGTGGTTTTATAAATATAAAAATGTGGACGGAGAGGTAGGAATAATAGAAAACATGATAGAAAAGCATTCTAATCTATGGATTTATGTTGAAAACATACTTTAGTGATGCGCTCTAATCAAAACATACCTTCCACAGGTCACAAATTTCGTTTGGACTTGGTGTCTTGCATCCAATACAAAGAGTGAAAAGAAAAGAGAAGAAACTCACTAAAAATGATGTTCCATAAATAAAGAACGATGAACTGCTGCCTTCTTTCCTTCTCTCTAGTCAATGCCAAAGGCAAACAAAGAAACATTAAGAACCCTAATTTTTCCTTCTCAGAACTTCAATCATCACCTGCAGATTTGTAGAACTTGAAATGACGATCATGCCCACAAAATTTCAGCCCCATAATATGTCGACATCATCCGATATGAAGCTTTTAATTAAGAACAATCTAGATCATTGATTCAATTCTCTCTCTCCTCAAACCGCGCTAGTCAACCTGCTCTAGCCCAAACAAGCTTTACTGAAAGATAGCAAAGTTATGTTAAATGCCCTTCTCTTCTCTTCTCTCTACCTCTCTCCTCTTTTCGCTCTCCTTTCACGAGAAAAGAGAGGAGAAGAAGATAGGAGATGAATCTCCTCCTCCTCTCCATAACATGTGCACGCCCGCACGTGGGAGCGATGTACAGAGGCGAAGGTGTAGAGGAGAAGATAAAAAGAACGATGTAGGTTGCTTCTCCATGCGACGGAAAAAATTCCATCGCGATAAAGAGGAGGCGATATGGAGAGATATAGAGAGAGAGAGAGAGAGAGCGAGAGAGAATTATTATTTTTTACTGATTTTAACTTCTAAAAATTCCCAAAAATTTTAGAACAACGTCAATTCATTTAATATATAAAAAAGTTAATTCTTGATGAATCAATGACATTAAAATCTGTATAAAATGTTACTAATTCATCAAAACTCAAGAAGATCCTCTAAAATATAAGAATTATCATTTTAATCATTTTAAACCATGATAACATGAATTTATAATTAGATTTTCAAGAAAAAGTGCATTAAATGCATGATATTAATGCATGAAATTACATTTATCACATACACCTCTCTAGAGATGTGTTATTTTAACGTGAACCTCATTGGAATTAGAAGAATTCCAAAGAAAAGGAAATTTTAGGATGATTCAATCAATCTCTAGTTATTATTTGTAGAGTTGACTAGACCAACTAAGGAGTTGTACTTGCCCAAATTTATGAAATTGAGCTTGAAACTTAGAAATTTGAAAGTTCTATTTGTATGATATTACCTTCAGAGCAAAATGGTCCAACGAATTTCAAATATTTGGATCACTTGTAGATTGAAACTCATTGATTGCTTAAAAATGATAAAGAGATTTATCATTTTTCCAAGGAAGTGCCATTCTTTGGGAAAGAAGCTACAAAAGAAACTATATGGGAATATACCATGAATGATGAACTATTTTCAATTGAGAAGAATAGGACTTGGGAGTTGGTCTCACCTCTTAAAAATTACAAGCCTAGTGAGCTGAAATGGGTCTTTAAGGTAAAAAGAAGTCCAAATGAAGAAATTCTATGGCATAAAGCTCGTTTAGTTTTAAAAGGATATGCATAACATTTGTGGTTGATTTTTCAAAAGAATTTGTACCTATGGCAAAGCTTGATGCAATTTGTGTGCTTTTAACTTTACCAGCCCAATTTGGTTGGTGAGTGCATCATCGTGATGTGAAATCAGCCTTCATAAAGTGATGGAGAGTTATTTCCAAACATGAACACAAGGGTTCCAAGTGAACCAATATTCCTCCTTATTCATGAGTTTGAGAAATTATCCATTCATTAAATGGATGAAGAAGACCTCTCTAAATAAATAAAGAGAGTGTAGATCTTAAGGGAATTATCATCCCTCATCCTATTTTATACTGATCTAAAGATTGACTTGGTCAAAGCATCTAATCCTTATCCTTAGATACTTTGAATTCCTTGAATAGACCAAGTCAACCACCCTTTTACCTTTGATATAGGTTCCTTATTTTCCAAACCTTCTCCACCATATCATAGGTACCTTATATCATTTTAATTAATGATCTCAAAAGAAAACATCAATAGGAATACCTTTGTTTACACTTCCTTCTTTCCTTGAAGACCCACCCATAGATAGAACTGCTAGAAGAGATCTAATAGAAGAACCTATCTTCTTATTTCACCTCAATGCAAAGCCTTTACGTGAGTATTATCATGCATTTACCCATATGAAAGTAACTCAGCAGAAGGACAGCTAAGAAGATTACTCTTTTAATTAATTAAGAGTTCCAAGATCAACTATGAAGGACATGACAACAAACTCCAACAACAGGAACTACCTCTCGTTTAAACAAAGATCTGCACGGTTTCTAACGTTTAAGAGGACACCAGAAAACCTCCCCGAGTAAAGGCCTTAAAAGCTTTTAATCGAAATTGAAACTCCCGCGGCCTTGAATAACTTCAAGACCTACTCTGAAGTCTTCCACCGAGCACGTCACCACGTATAGTAGAGTTTGAAGAAAGTCTTCTGAAGATGACGACATCGGACTGTCGTTAGAAACAAAGAAGACGTCTGAAGATCACTCAGCCCACGCAAACTTTACCTTACTGGCGTGGAATAGAGCGAGTGCCCTGAAGTTACGAGAGGATTCTACAAGGAGAATCTCTTGTCGTCAACCGATCAGAGAGCAAGACCACCCCCCCAACGTCATGCACTGACTCCACAAGGACACTACGAGACTTTCCGAAATTACAGATTATCATACGCAAAAAAGTGGCCTTCTTGTCACCTCGGCCGAGCGGATTTTAAAGGATACGAAGCCGATCAGCCCAGTCATCCCCGATCACTGCAACACAATTTTAGTTATCTTCACGGACGAGCTCATCACGAAGCTGAGGAGATTCCAACTCACAATCATCGTTCATCACAGACACATGAAAACATACAAAGGGACTTCATCAATTCCGGAACGGACGAGCTCATCGCGGCGACGAAAATAGAGAAGGATTTCCGAAACTTCGCTGCCAACAAAAAGAGAGATGGGACACAACTTACCAGTCAATCCGTAATCAAAACTCAGTGTCATTACGTACCGTCACAGCAGCAAGACTAACGCGCGGAGGACGGGAGCTTTTGGATACCGCTGACTTCAATCATTTCGAAGCATCCTCATCTGGAACCTCTCAACATTAAAACTTATTCCGAAGGAGAGCTTCACGAAAATACGAACACGTGGACGGTCATCGGGGAATCTTCCAGAGTCTAAATTAAACTTTCCACGGATGGCGCAACTGCACGTCGCGGACAAAGACTACGCGAAGCGTCGTCTCCCGTAACTTCTACCCTCTTTATTTCTATAAAAGGCGAGATCGTAAACAAAAGCATAGTATTTTGTTACCGGTTACTTTGAATGAAAATAAAAGGGTGATGTTATTTTGAATGAAAATTTGGTTACCGGTTACTTTTTCCTTGTGTTCGTGTTCCCCGTGTCTCCATCACCCTCTCCCGCATCTCTTGTCTCTCCGAGTTTTATCCTCCTTTCCAATTTTCTTTCCCCGTTCTGTCCACTTTCTTCCACTTCAAGTCCGACGCATATGAGGTTTATCCGGGTCAATTGGCAAATCCAAGAGCATCATTTCCCCGTCGCCTCCCAGGTATCATTCGTACTTTTCATGTTGAATAATAGTTCCTATTCTAAATCCATAAGTCCAGTGTTTGACTTTCTACCTATTTGTATTCTCTTTATAAGTTATATCCTATTCTCTCTCTTTTGCTATCCCTTTTCATTGAGCCTCACGTAATACTCTTCATCACCATATTTATTCCTCTTTCCACTGCGATCACTCTCATCCTGACTATCCTACTCATTATCGTCTCCCTATCTATTTTCTATACCATATACCTACTATCCAAATCGTATCATATTAAATACTACCAGCCTCCGTATCTGATTTCTCCTAAATTTCGTTTACTATCCCCTTCTCATAATCCACACCATCTCTTTCTTATCTCCCTAACTTCATAATCAATCATTATCATTCATCGATTACCATTATTCTTCTCACATTAATCACTGTTTAAAGTATCTTTAAAGTACCATGATATCTATCTTCTCTATTCTCTCATATTTCCACATTAAATCACACTATGTTCTCACTAATTTATAATCCACTTTCATATTGATATCATTTCATAGGTCCTCCAATAAAATTGTAGGATTATTTCATTTTAAAATCAGTAGACATCCCTATCATATCTCATTCATTATCCATCACTTCATCATATTTACATTGCCATATTCATACATAGAATAATTCCGAAATTATCCTACATCATAACGGGTGAGATAGAATATGAAATTTATGTCATACATTTGAAAGGTTATGAAAATATTGAAAAATAGGAAATGGTTTAAATATTGAATAAGACTCTGTTTGGGATAAAACAAGCCCCAAGAGCTTGGTATTCGATGCTTGAAAAGAGTTTAGCATCATTGGGCCTCACCAAAGCGCATATGTTCAATCAATTAGCATTTACGTGGAGTTCTTTTGAAAAAAAAATCCAACGAATTCAAGAAGAATATGCAAAATCTGTTTGGAGTGATTGATCTTGGTCTTCTCAACTCCTATATGGGAATTCAAGTGGAACATTTAAGTGTTGAAATCTTGTAAGCATAGAAATCTCGTGTTAAAGAGAGACCAATTTGGTAAATTATAATTCTAATCAAACTCCACTTGAAGTGGCACCATTTTCAAAGAAAAAGGGATGTCAAGCAGCAGATTCCACATGTTCATCAAAAGTTGATTGGTTCTCTGTGCTATCTCACATGCGTAAGGCCACATTAATGTTCAGTGTCAGTTATTTTAACTGATACATGAAAAATCCAATGTCTCAAGATGAAAGCTGCCAACATGTTCTAAGAAGAATGAGTGTAATATTGAATTTGAAATAAAAATAAAAGAAGAGCAGTATAAATGGCCACTTTGGGTTAGGTAAAAAAAAGTATACTAGTGATAGAAAAAACATGAAGAGCACATCGGGACTTATATTCATCATTAGAAAAAATTTGATGACTTGAGGTTCACAAAAACATAAAATTGACACTGTCTTCGTGTGAGGCAAAATACATTGCACTCGCAATGGCAGCTTCTCAAAGAGTTTTACAAAATGTGGATGTTAGACGAAATGCCTCATTGATGAATCCATTTTTTCTTTTTTTTCATATTTGAGTTATATTTTTTCTCTCTCCTTTTCATGAGATGCAATCGATGTCGCTCATCAACCAAGTTTTAACGGCTGAGATGTAATTGATGTGGACCTATAAGAGACCATGGTGCTCCGGGCCCCTCTAGTGTGGCATGAATTTGATCCCTCTTAATAGTTGTATTTCTCTATTTTTCTTCAATGTTCTTGAGCGGTGTTGGGGTTCTTGAGTGAGTAGAAAAGGGTCTAGTTTCTTCGTAAATTGTCTTAGACTTGCTCAGAAGGAATCTTTTTATATTCAAATCTAGTCTTACATTCAGAGCATATAAATACGATCTATATCTTTTGGATTCATCTTTAAACTGAGACTTGAAAAGCTATTCAAAGTGTCATAAATGGATCTATGGATGCTTTGGTGGTCTTTATACTTAATGAATATATATATATTCATAAGAAACAACAATCTTTCTAGCTGATTTATCTGAAGAATCATGCATTGAATCTTCTTATAATTTTTTGATAGGATCTACTTTGTTTGGAATTTTCGAACAATTGTCAAGAAAAAAATTATGACTAATACTTCAGACGTGTGCAAGGACGAAAGTCCTTTCCAGCCACGTCTCTCATTAAAAAAGGATTAAGTGTTACCTCCTTTATAGACCAAGGGGGCGGCCACTTTTTGTTTTGTACAATATGGGACACAACCCCATGTCTAAACAACAAACAAACCCCTTTCTTCATACTCATTAACGTCCCACTTGGAGAAAGGGCGTAAACAAAGAAAGAAAACAAGAAACACTACAAAGAAAGTGCAAAATAGTTCATAATCTCCTCGGAATCATCATCCAGCTAGCTTTGAAGACCAATCGATGCTGCACACATTTTGAGCTTGTCAGTCACAAAGATCTTGGTGAATATATCTGCACGTTTTTTTATTTTTGGACTTTCTTTAGTGTCACCTCCCTGTCCTCCAACAAGCTTCAAAGGAAGTGATACCTCAGCAAGATATGCTTGGTCCCCGAATGGAGCATGGGGTTCTTCGCTAGATGAATGACGCTTTGGCTATGAGAGAATAAGTTGTTCTCAACACCATTCTTGCCTAATTCAGCATGAATATTCTCTAGCCAAGGCATCTCCTTGCTAGCTTTTGTGATCGCCACATACTCTGCCTTTGTAATTGACAAATCAACTAACTTACGTAGGTGTGACACCCAGCTCACTAATGGATATTATGTGGCCTATAAGCCAATCACACTTTCATGTATCTTATTTATGTTCATTAAAATGAAATTTACTCATTGTCATTCTTGTGTGATGTTTGCAATGAAGTGAATGAGTATGTGCAATGACTAAGTGAATTATGATGAGATCATAATATAGTGATCACCAGTCTTTAAACATATGTTCTAAACATTCCTATTCGTGGGATATTCGAGAAGGACATCGAATTATCCGAAAAGAATAACACTATCTAATCTATCTCATATGATGAGTATAGCTGATCCTATAGCCATTGGTGTGGAGACACCAAGGATAGATAGTGGGTGCTCTTTGGAGAAAGAGTTCACTGAAATGATCCGTATGAATCCCTGAGTGGTATTATACCTAACTGTCAATCAGGTTGATTCATGTCATGGTTGTTTATGTGGTCCTTTGACTTGAGACACCAAAGACATCTTGTGGATGGATGATCGTGTTTTGATTATGACTTACAAATCCCTAGTCACGGGATATCTAAAATGTCATATATTGGATACAATATGAAGTCCACGAAGATGATTGTATGATCAAGATGGGATCATCCACCCTCTGTATTTGAGGAGATTGACTCAAAGGAATGAGATGCGATGAAATCCTTGGCCAAGGTAGTAGAAATATCGAAGAAGAAGTTCTCGATGATTTCTACACGCATCAGTTCTAACGTGAGTGACCGATTAGGGTTTGACATTTGACCATACCCTAAGTCATTCATGAGTCTAATGTGGATGAAGGATTATACATACATGGTAATCAATGACGGGAAGGTTCCATAAGTGAGTTCTTACATACTCCATATCTCCTAGTGTACGTGGTGTAGCTTGGTACCAACTGGCTGGCAACTCAACCTATCGATTTGGTTAAATCGATCCTTGATTAATTAATCTATATTTGGATGTATATAATTAATTAAGGTTGACCAATAAGTTGTTATTTGGTCTATAGAGTTATTAACTAGTGAGATATATGGACCTAGAGGGTCACACACATAAGGCTTATGGATGTTGGTGGATATAGACATAATTATGAGGGTTTTTGATGAAAAAAACCTCATTCCAAATGTCTATAAATAGGGGGAAAATGACGACCAACTCTAGGTGCCCATGCCAGCCTTGTGGGAATTCTCTCCATTCTTCTCTTTCTCTCTTGGTGAAGAGCTTAAAAGAGGAGATCCAAACATCTGAAGACCGTGTGGATATCGCTAAAGGCTAGACACTTGAATAGCTTCAAGAACTCCTTGGAGGAAACCCTATAAGTATGTTTTCTCATTCATACTAGATGATAGGATCATCTGTTCTTAATGTTTTTCAGTTGCATTTGATATTTTGATCAAAATTTCATAAATCTATTGACCTCAGATCCCATCAATGGTATCATAGCCAAGTTCTACTCGTTGAGAGCTTTCCAAAGAGCCCAAAAACGTCCAAAATGGACAAGAAATGAGGAAGATATGAAGGTTTTAAGATTTTAGAACTTTTCTTCTTATTTTGGTGGCGGCGCCGCCATGGTCGCTAGAATCCTGTGGCGGCACCGCCAGGGCCCTGGTCAACTTGTTGGTTCATCTAGGTGGTGGGCCCCACCTTGGGAAGTGGGCCATGGTCAAACTGGTAGTTTGACTGCAAAGTCGGGCCCACGATCCGGTCAATGCGGGGCCACATGGATGACGTGGCAGCCGAGTCAATGAGGAGAGCAGACCGCGAGGTCGTCGATTTCACATGGTCTCATGTCAAAAATAATTTTAAACTTATCGATTTGATGAAAATATCTCAAATTAAGGGGTATAATGGTAAATAAGGGTCAAATCTACGTGGAATTAAGGAAATTTATGATGATCTCTTCGAATTTGATCAAATCGGACGATGACTTGATGTTAGAAATTGGGGAAAATGGTATATTATGAAAGAGAACTTCAAGAAATTTTTGCGGAATCGAAAGTCATCGAATTTGACCTTGATTTCGCGGAGAAATTGAAGATCGAAGTGGGAGATAATTTTTAAAAATTAGAATTGCGAAAATAACAAAAATCAAATGAAGAGGCTAGACACTTGAATAGCTTCAAGAACTCCTTTATGGAAACCCTGTAAGTATGTTTTCTCATTCATACAAGATGATAGAATCTTCTGTTCTTGGTGGCTTGGTATTTTGAATGTCTGATTCAATGTTTTTTCGCTGCATTTGATGTTTTGATCAAAATTTTAGAAAGTTATCGACCTCAGATCCCATCACTCACTGTAGTGACACCAAAGATGTATACGTAGTCGGTTGTACTCTTCTGAGTATCAAGGTCACCTCCAAGATCTGAATCGACATAGCTCGAACGATTCAGTGCACCTCGCCCAAAACATAGAGACATACTTGCGTCCTGCTCAAGTATGGGAGGATCCAATGCACTGTGATGGAGAATTATTTTAAGAACATGAACACAAGGGTTCCAAGTGAACCAATATTCCTCCTTATGAGTTTGAAAAATTATCCATTCATTAAATGGATGAAGAAGACCTGTCTAAATAATTAAAGAGTGTGTAGATCTTAAGAGGAATTATCTTCCCTCCTTTTCCTATTTTATACTAATGTAAAGATTGACTTGGTCAAAGCATTTAATCCTTATCTTTAGAAACCTAGAATTCCTTTAGTGGACGAAGTCAACCACCTTCTACCTGGACATAGGTTCCTAATTCCCAAACCTCATCCACTATATCATAGGTACCTTGTGTAAATAAATGATCTCAAAAGAAAAGGTAATAGGAACATCTTTGTTATTCCATTTCTTTCTTTCTTTGAATACCACCTCTAGTTAGAATCATAGGAGAGATCAATTACTTATGGAAGAAACTATCTTCTCAACCTATTCAAGACAAGACTTTTGCATGAGTAAAACCATGCACCCACATATTCAACATGGAAGAGTGAACATTAAAGAAGCTAGACAAGAAGACCTTCAAGGTCCTCTCAAGGTCAATAAATGACACATCTTCTCCCTCGGACATCAGAAGAATAGTGAAGAACATTTGCATGTTATTATTATGATGAGGAAAGCTACCATCAAGGGAAAGTTATCTCAAGTATCAGTCCTCCACAACTTCTATTTTTGAGCATCATCTCCACGCAAGCCTACTCATACTGACATGGGACAAAAAAAGAACATAACTACCTCCACAGGGAAGTGACATACCTATGGTTGGGAGAATTATCACGACGCCAATCAAATCTCTACTCACCAGCCCGTCCGACAGAGAATAGTCAAAGAACAAACAAAAGAGGAAGATGCCAAAGAAGGAACTGACGACGATTCAAGTTTCGACAACGAAAAAGAAGACAATCATAAAAGCGGGATTTGCAGAAGCCTAGTCATCTGGCCTCTTTTCCCAGATCTAAGAGTAAACCTCCAAAATCAGAAGGTTGAATGGTCAACGTGTTTATCATATGGTCTACCTTCATAGTGCCATCAGCGCATTCCGCGAGTAGCTGATTCTGGTAAAAGATCAGCGATGTAGAAGCTCCGTTCCACTGCCGCTGGCTTTGAGGAGCTGCGAATGAATGCAAGATACGTGATGTTTCTCTTGAGAAAAGAAAAGTGAGGTTAGAGAGTCGTCTGAATGATAAGCGCATCGCCAGATATGACAACGAAATCCCCGAGCAGCTGCATGTTGACGCCCACGACCTTTGACGATCTTGCAAGCTCGACCGAATCGTTACTGCTTGAAAACCCTACAGTCACGACATCTACAACCGCCAACAACAATAAAAAGTCAACTTGAGATTGCGAAACTTTCAGTTACATCCATGGATGATAGAAGCGTCGACGAGATTGACTCAACCATTTCAGACCTTCTTTATACAGAAGAAACCGTCACTTACCCCGTGTCCACAAGATAGAAGAGAATCCACGATCACCAACCTACAAAATCGGAAACTGAAGGGACGTGAGACGGTCCCCGAGGAGATGCGTAAACACCCGACGACCATCTCTCTCTTTCCGAAACCTCCCTTCAAAATCTAACTTCCTTTCTTCTATCTCTATAAAAGAAAATCTGTAACAAAAGAACGGGCAGATGTTATTCGATAAAAATTTGTTCCTTTGGTTACCGGTTACTTTTTACCTTTGTGTTTCATTGTTTCTCCCCCTGTCTCCATCAAACTCCTCCCGCATCCTCTTTCCGAGTTCTATCTCCCTTCTATTCCCCCTCCATTCTGTCATCTTTCTATCATCTCACGACAGATGCAACGGCGGAAATATCGGATTATCTTAATAGTTCAACGAACGCTCACTTCACGACAAAAGAAGGTATCATCCCTAATATTTTTCATGACTGATAGTTCATCATTTGATACTGTCTGTAAGTCCAACCCCGTCTTCTCCTTTTTGCCTATTCCGTTTCTATTTTCCTCTCTCTCGTACCTCCTTATCTCTTCTCTTATTATCTATCCTTCTTAGCATCAATCCCACTACCCGTATTCTGCATTCTCTGATATCATCTATCCGAGAATTCTCTAAATCAATTCTCTTATTATAATAATATAATAATAACTATTATCGGTCTTCTTCTATTTGTCTTATCTTATTATCGCCTCATCCACATCTTCCCTATCCATCACTTCTATTCTTATTTCCTCTATTCTATTTCATCTCTATTTATAATATCCCATCTCATATTCATCTATCTGAATTTCTCCACTCCATCTTAAATCTCTTTTATATATTCTATATTCCCTATTTTACTTCTCTCTTCTATATTTTATATTCTCTATTCTCTTATCACTTATCTATCTTTTCTAAACATTCTCTATAATATTCTCTCTGAATTATAAATCTATTCTCACTGATATAACTTCATAGATCCTCCCATATTGTAGGATTTAGATACACCTTATAAAATATCCTACATCACACTGCCTCCTAGTGTTCAAACGACTAACAACTCCAACTACATGAGCTATGTCATGCCGTAACCCCACCATCGCATACATTAGACTTCCAATAGCATAAGCATACAAGACACCTTCCATATTGTTTTGCTCCTCCTCGGTTCGAGACATCTTCGCTCATCACGAGCGCATCTTGCACTTCTGTCGCAGCATTAGTAGATTGATCTGTCTTGTTCCCTTCACCCTTTGGAGATCTGCAATATTTTTTCCAATGCCCTGTCTTTCCCCGCAATGCCAGCACTTTGCGCCATTTGACTTTGACTTGCTCTTCTCCCTTGACTTCCCCTTGTCGCCTCCTTGACTTCGCTCTTGTGTTCTTCCTCTTCCCTTAGTGATAAGGGCAGAACTTGATGGCCCTTCTAGATCCTTCTGTTGAATATCATCCATAAGAATCAAGATATGAATATCTGCCAACTTCGTTATTTGATTTCTTGAGGAACTACTCATGGCCATCATAATGGCTTTTCAGCTCTCGAGCAGGGAAGATAACATAATTGGAGCCAAAATCTCATCATCCAAGCTGATCGCAACGGAGATTAGCTAGCTTATAATTCCATTAAACTTATTGACATGGTGGGCAAATCTAGTACTGTCAATCATCTTCAAATTAAATAGGCGACGCATAAGATGTAGCTTTTTGGATGCAGATGGCTTCTCATAAGTGTCGGCCAAGACATTCATAATTTTTGTTGTACTCGTGACCTTCTTTACATTGAATGCCACATTCTTTGACAGAGTCAGACGAACAAAGCCTAGATCCTTTCTGTCAAACACGGCCCAATCTGTAACACTCATAGCTTTAGGCTTCACGCCAGATAACGGCTGATAAAGGTTCTTTTAGTACAAGTAATCTTCCACTTGCATCTTCCAGTAACCGAAATCAGATCCATCAAATTTCTCGATTTGAGCACCGTCCTCATCGGCCATTGCTCCCACCCCTTCTTTGGAACAGGGCTCCCGTCAATGACAAGCCCAAGCTCGGTTCGTAGCGAACCTTGTTATGATACTGGTTGTTAGGAATTTTTGAACAGTAGTCAAGACAAAAAAATGATGGCTAATAGTTCAGACGTGTGCAAGGACGAAAGTCCTTTCTAGCCACCTCTCTCATTAAAAAATGACTACAAGTCATACCTCCTTTTATTGACCAAGAAGGCGGCCACTTTTTGTTGTCCACTATGGGACAAAACCCCATGTCTCACATGGGATAAGTTTTTTGGAAGATCTCCATCCTGTTGGAATTCACGTCGCTGAAATTAATGGCTCAAATAGCTCCTGGAAGACAAGTCGAAGACGTGCGCGTGAATGGTAATGGCAAAACAAGAAGATAACGGATTATCGAATCGTTGATCTTATTGGTTTCTCTTCCTTGTTTAACCGTGGCACTGTCATCGTGGCTCGCGAGTGAAACATGATCAAAAGTGGGAATAGCGGCGAAGTCTTGAAAGAGAGAGAGAGCAGATGAAATTCATATGAAATTTTAACTAAAGGGGTTATAAATGCAACCGTCTGAACTCGAAATAGATTTGTTTTCTCGGCGAAAATATCTGGAAAGTCGGAAAGGATCCAATAGGAACAACTCCATTAGAGATCATCGATAGCTCGAGAGACGTGTTCTTATCTTCTTATGTTTAACTATTCGAGGAAATAAAAGAAGGAATTGACCAACTGACGTGAACCTGAATTGTACGAGAAGGGTAGAGTCGGCGCCCTCCGGCGGCTTATTTTTCTCTACCAAACATCGACAAAACGGTCGACACACGAGCTCGATCTGAGAAGTCTCAGCTGTGGGTTAAACTGAAGAGACTGAATTGGATTTGAGTTCAATCCTCCTATAAATCAGTCTCGCTCAGACGGCAATGAGATCATCAAGCCCTTCAATCAGCACGATGGCAAATAGAAGCAGTAGCTCTTTCTCAATTCTTTGGGTTCTCCTCCTCCTGTTTGTTTCTCTGGGTTCTCATGGCTTAGTTTCGTCGAGCTCGGACGACGGCATCAAGAAGGTAAATGTTCCACTGAACCTACAGGGTACTCAGAGTTCCAAGGACAGAGAAAAAAACGTGAACCCTAATACATGTCTGGCTCCTCGGTTTAGCAGCTGTACATCGTGTACATGGGCGAGAAGCACCACGATGACCCCTCAGTCGTCACGTCGCTGCACCATGACACGCTCTCATCACTCCTCGGAAGGTTTCTGCGCCACAAAGATCCGCTCCTTGTTTTCTATGATCAAATTATTTGATACTAATAATTCGAGACGCAAACGGGAATCGCAGTAGGGAAGAAGCTCTGAGTTCGATCGTCTACAGCTACAAGCATGGATTCTCCGGCTTCGCCGCGATGCTCACGGATTCTCAAGCGAAGAAACTCGCGGGTAAATTTTGGGGATTTATTTTTTAGGGGCAAGCGAAATTTTTAATAGACATGTGACGATAAAAGCTTGACGGTTTCAGGGATGAGGGGCATCCTAGGAGTGAAGCTGAGCCAAACCGTTCGGGCGAGCACAACGCGTAGCTTTGACTTCCTCGGTCTCTCTTTCAACAGTCCTCCTTCCCATCTCCTCCACAAGGCCAGGCTAGGCGAGGACGTGATCGTCGGAGTCATCGATTCAGGTATCTTCATATTCTATCGTGATATCGTTTACCATGCAGTAATACATGTCAACTCTGGGCAGGAATATGGCCGGAATCCAGGAGCTTCAACGACGACGGATACGGTCCAGTTCCGGCGCGGTGGAAGGGGATCTGTCAAACAGGGGAGCAGTTCAATACCTCCCATTGCAACCGGAAGATCATCGGAGCGCGATGGTACGCAGCGGGGATTCCAGAAGAAGACTTAAAAAGTGATTACCTCTCTGCGCGCGATCTGGGCCAACACGGCACACACGTAGCGTCGACGGCAGTCGGATCCTTCGTGGCGAACGTGAGTTATGGCGGGCTGGCCGCTGGATGGGCCAGAGGAGGAGCCCCACGCGCAAGACTGGCAGTTTACAAGGCACTTTGGGGAGTCCGAGGCAGAGGTGGACTAGCAAGCGTATTGGCCGCCATAGATGACGCAGTCTACGACGGCGTGGATGTTCTGAATTTATCGATTGCTGGCTCTGAAGACGCCTGGCTGCCTACGTCCCTGCACGCTATCAAGAGAGGAATCACCATGGTGTACGCAGCGGGAAACGACGGTCCCTATTCTCAGACGGTGGCAAACACTCCCCCCTGGGTCATTACAGTGGCGGCTAGCTCCCTGGATCGATCTTTCCCTACCACAATCACCCTCGGAGACAACCGGACTCTCGTGGTTAGTGTATCGGTTCTTTCGCCTTTCCTTTTAATTTGGGAGATCTTTTCCTCTGCTGGCTTACTCCAGGGATTTACAGGGTCAAGCTATGTACTTGGGGGACGCAAATACGAGTCATTCGTTTAATGGCCTCGTCTATGGTGCTGGGTAACGTGCTGCGATGACTCGTTAAATTTCAGGCGTGATGTCTTTTTTTAATGCGAACGCATGTCTTTTTCTATTGCAGTTGTGACGAGATAACCCTGAACAACACCGAGTTCAGCGGAAAACTGGTTCTCTGCAAATCAGGAAGTCAGACAGATATCATGCTGGCGAAGCAAATCATTGAAAACGGTGGAGGCCTCGGTCTGATATTCTCTCAACATACGATTCTCAACCTGGAAAATTTAAAGGGCCACTTCCCTTGCATCGCCGTCGACGGGGTTGTTTTGCAGGAAATAATTGACTACACAGAGTCCATTGGGTAACCAAAATGATAGCCACATAGATCTCGGTCTCCCTTTCGTCGTCTTATTCAATAGTATCTTTTCCCTCTTTCTCGTACTTCATTCCTAACTGCCTCAAGGCCATCCTCCTCTCAGAGAATCTGCGAAGGTTAAGCTGGTCCCAACGCGTACAGTTCAAGGATCGACGGTGTTGGCACCGAGGGTGGCATTCTTCTCGTCCAGAGGCCCAAACAAGATCTTCCCCGGCATTCTCAAGGTCCATGTTCGACACATTTGACACGAATTAGAAGAATTTTAATTCTCTGACACCTGTTCGATCTTTTTACTAAATGTTCGACTGCACAATGCAGCCGGACCTCGCCGCTCCAGGTCGCAGCATCCTGGCCGCCGTTGGTGATTCTTATGGTTTCATGAGCGGAACATCCATGGCAGCGCCTCACGTAACAGGAATCGTTGCGCTGCTCAAATCCCTGCATCCAACATGGTCTCCTTCGGCAATAAAATCTGCCATGATGACGACCGGTATGCTTTCTCGATTACGTCACCACGAATGAGCCTTTTTTTCCCTCTTAACCCATTTCTTTTCCCAGCCTCGGTTATTGACAACGCGCACCAGCCAATAACGGCTGCCGGTTATCCACGAAAGCTGGCCGATCCTTTCGACTTTGGTAGCGGGCACATTAATCCAGATAAGGCAGCTGATCCGGGGCTTGTCTACGATACACAGTCCAAGGACTTCGACGAGTTCAACTGTTCTTTTGGGGACTCCGGTATGGGTCTCCATTGTGGGAATACACGGATTCCCGTCTATCATTTGAACCTGCCCTCCATCTCCATCCCCGACCTGAAGACGAAGGTGACCGTCTCGAGAACTGTCACCAACGTGGGCTCGGCCGGCAGCACCTATGACGCGATTGTCGAACCACCGCCTGGGGCTCGGATGAAAGTCAGACCGTCGAAGCTCGTCTTTAAGAAGCCAAACGAGAGCAAGACTTTCACCGTGACTTTGACGTCGCTCGTAAAGACTCAGGGGTCTTTCAGCTTCGGAAGTTTGACCTGGAAAGATAAGACGCACGTGGTCAGAATTCCTGTCGCCGTTCGCCCTGTAATCCTAGATTTCTATTCGGACGTTGCTTAGTCGATAGTGCCGGATGAAGAACTGCGTTGCGGACTCGCGGTATTGCTCATGCATGTTTCGTGCGATTAATAAAGCGTGAGATACACAATAAATGAAAATTAATGAAAATGAAAATTATTACTAATTCTTCTAATATTCTTCACCTTTGATTCTTTGAATAGTAACTTTAACGTGTCAAGAAACTGAATAACGGTCGTATTTGGGCTTTTCGCTGTGGCTCATCGAATAACGCCGTTTGTGATTCTTAAGATTTCAAGAGTGAGCAGGATCTCGTGGGCCACAATGGACGGGCCCAGATTCTTAATGGGTCTCAGGCTGCTTGACCAGATGAGGTGCAAGAGAACGGGCCTGAAGGGCTGGTAGAACGCTCACTTTGTATCCAGCCAAACTCAGAGTTGACTTTTATGAATTGGAAAACGATGGGATCCAAGAAAACCAACCGGCATTCGGGATATTGGCCAGACACGTTTGGTCTAAATCCAGTTCAAACCATGCCAAATGTGGTGGGTCTGTTGACTATTGGTTCGCTAGGCCAATGGCCCATTAGTTCGGCCAACCTTTTACTTTCTTTTTTCTGACTATCACCACCCATAAATTGTTGTTTTAATATCTAAACAATTGATATTTGATGTAACGATCAAATAAAGGTATGTAATCGGAATCCAAAATTCAAGCCATGTCGGACTAAAATTTACGAGGTATGGAGTATACTATTCAGTCCTAAACGAGGACTCGATTACTAATAAATTAACTCTCGAATTCAGCAGACCTTGAAGAGAAAGTTCGAAGCTCGGTAGGTCAAGATAGTGTTCTCTCATAATAGTATCCATACCAATTTTTGGAGAACCAAATCCTATACGTAACTTTAGTTAAGTGATGGTGATGGTGATGATGATGTCTGGTGATAGTTTAGTCAAATGTATAATTCAAAAAAATCATAATGTACCATTTGAACTCAGCATAAACTATTTGAAATGAAAGTGACAACACATAAGTCTATTTATATTTATGAAAATAGATGTTACATGGAAATAATGATACGCTATCATCACTTCATGATTACATGCGTATAAAACTTCAAGAAAAGTGTTAAACTTTAAAAGATAAAATATTCAAGACTTGAGGTTTTTTGACAAAATGAACATGAAGTTTTAGAAGTTAATCATTTAATGGTTTTAATCTTTTCCTCTTTGGAATCAATGTGGATCGTGCATGCGTCCTCCTCACGACACCAAATTTGCAAATTCATCAACCCTGATAGAGTATCAAGTGCTAACCATCCTCTTATGAGTATGAGAAGCTCATTTGAAAGCACCAAAAGGCATGCATATTTTTTAGACCCACTCTTGAGCTCACCAGTTTAAAGAGTCATCATGAAAATTATCAATGTGATGGATATTATGTGGTTTATGTTCCCTAAAATGAAGTTAATTTATCATCACTTTTGTGTGATGTTTGTAATAAAGTCTATAAGCATATGCAATGACAGTGAATTATAATGAGATCATAATACATTTATCACTAGTATTTAAATATATCTTCTAAACATTCCTATTCATGAGACATTCGAGAAAGACAACGAATTATTTAAATAGAATAACATTATTTGACCTAACTCATAAAATAGGTATGACTGATTTTGTAGCTTTCGGTGTGAACAAATTAATGATAGATAGTGAGTGCTATTTAGAGAAAGAGTTCATTGAATTGATCTGTGTGAATTCTTGAATGATATTGTACATATTTTTCAATTAAGTTGATCTATGTCACGTTTATGTATGTGGTCTTTTGACTTGAGACATCAAAGACATCTTATGGATGGATGACTATGATTTGATTAAGCCCTCAATATTTGAGGAGATTCACTCAAGGAATGTGATGCGATGAAATCTTTGGCCAAGGTAATAGAAATATCAGAGAAAGATATCGCAATGATTTTCTACAAGCATCAATACTAATTTGAGTGAGAGATTAGATTTGAGATTTGACCATACCCTAAGTCATTCATGAGTCTTGTATCGATAAAAGATTATACATACATGGAAGTTGATGATAGAAAGGTTCCATAAGGGAGTTCTTATATACTCCATATCTCCTAGAGTACATGGTGTAGCTTGGCACCCAATGGCCTGACAACTCAACTTATCGATCGAGTTAAATTGATCATTGACTAATTAATCATTGATGTTGATGTAGATAATTATTAAATTGTAACCACTAAGATGGCATTGGGTCAATAGAGTTATTAGCTAGAGAGACAAATAGACCTAGAGGGTCACACACATAAGGTCTCTGGATGTTGGTGAATACATACAAAATTTGTATACCAAATGTCTATAAATAGGGAAAGAATGAACACAACTCAAGGTGCCCATGAAAGCCTTGTGAGAGTTGTCTCTTTTCTTCTCTTTCTCTCTTGTTGAAGAGCTTTGAAGAGGAGATCCAACCATTCAGAGATTGTGTGGATATCGCTAGAAGCTAGACACTTGAATAATTTCAAGAACTCCTTAAAGGGAAGCCTATAATTATGTTTTCTCATAAATACTAGATGATAGATCATTTGTTCATAGTGGCTCGGTGTTTTGAATACCCGACTCAGCGTATTTTGTTGTATTAGATGTTTTCATCAAAATTTTGGAAGGCTTATCGACTTTAAAACCAAACACAATGTAAAGGTTGACTTAAGTTCTAATCCACTTGAACTTCTACAAAATTCTCTCCTTCAATTTTTCTCCTTGAATTGAGCTCTCACTCCATGAATTTTATCATCACTTTTGAGCACTCAATACCTGGTGAAGCCATATGATGATCAATTTTTCTATACCTAAAGCTTCTACCATATGCAGCGACTCAGGCCAATCAAGTAACATCTTGAACGATAAACATGTGCTCGTTAAGAGAATTATGCCCCATCTTAAATTAGGGTTTTGTGTTTGAATACATGGTCAAATCAAGCCATAACCTTGAATTTACCTATGACCTTATATTTTATAAATAACTTTTTCTATGTACAACATCATTTTCATATATATAACAACACCACACTAGTTCATATGGAGAGATCATTCTCCAAAAATGACCATAGAATGTTGAGATAATCTCATTTATATAAATAGTAATAAAATTTATTAATTATTCTTGTGCGAGATTTACATTGAAGTCAATGAGCAAATGTAGTTAAAAAAGTAAATTATGATTATGATGAGGTCATAATATAATGATCACTAGTCTTTAAACATATGTTTCAAATATTCATATTTGATGAATTATTTAGAAAGAATAACATTATCAAATTTGACTCATGAGATGAGTATAGTTGATCTTATGGATATCAACATGGAGACACCATGGAGAGATAATGAGTGCTCTTTAGAAAAAGGTTCAATAAAATGATCTATGTAAATCCTTGAATAGTATTACATCTAATTTTCAACCAAGTTGATTCATATCATGGTTCTTTATCTAGTTCTTTGACTTGAGGCACTAACGACATCATGTGGTAGATGATCTTATTTGATTATGACTTATGAAATCCTACCCACGAGATCTCTAAAACGTCATATATTAGATATCATATGAAGTCCTCAAAGGTGCTTGTGTAGTCAAGATGTGGTCATTTACCCTCAATTCTAGATGAGACTGACTCAAGGAATGAGATGCGAAAAATTTTTGGCTAAGGTAGTAGAAATATCAAAGAAGGTATTCTCGATGATTTCCTCCCTATATCATTAGTAACTTGAGTGATTGATTAGGGTTTGATAGCTGACCATTCCCTAAGTCACTCATGAGTCTATCATAGATGAAAGATTATATATATAAGATAACTGATGGCTTAAGATAACCCTTAAGTCTCTCATAGATGAGTCATTCATGACTTAAGGTCCCGTGCCAGGGTTTTATACACTTCATATCTCTAAGAGTACGTGATGTAGCTCGGCACCCAATAGGGTGGCAACTCAACTTGGCCACTGGGTTTAATAAATCCTTGATTAATTAATTAATCAATAAGGTTGATATAGATAATTAATAAGTTTAACCAATAAGCGTTATTGGTTTAATAGTGTTATCAACTAGTGAGATCTATTGAACTCAAGGGTGACATACATAAGTCTTATGGACATTTGTGGATATGGACTTAAGTGTGAAGAATTTTTTGGGAAAAGTTCACATATGTCTTATTTATAAATAAGGAGAGAACGGCCACAACTCAAGGTGCCCATATGAACCTTGTAGAAACTGTGTACTTTCTTCTTTGTCTCTCTTGGTGAAAGACATTGAAGAGGAGATCCAATTGTCTAACGATCGTGTGAATACTCTTAGAGGTTGGACCCTTGAACGCCTTCAATAACTCTTTCAATGAACTATGTAAGTATGCATTTTAATCTACACTAGATGATTGAATCTTTGGTTCTTGGAGTCTTAGTATTTTGAATGTTTGATTTAATGTTTTCATCTCAGTTTGATGTTTCGATCATAAATTTTAAGAGGCTATCGAGCATCAAATCCTCGAATAGACTTGGTCAAAAGGGTTCCTATATTTTATTAAAATGTTTTGACTTGGTCAAAGGCTAAAAACTAAATATTTTAAATCAAGAATAGGGTTTGACTAAGTCAAGGGAAGTCTTTTATAGATTCCAAAGATTAAGGGGTGTCAACCCAATCGTCATGTGGTTGCTCTTCTTCATGTCTTCAAAGTTTTTTGATATGCATATGTCTCCCAAGGATAGATTATTGATCATCTTGATCAAGATCATCATGTTGTTCACTTGATATGGATGACTTCTAATCTTTACATTTCTTCTAAAGTTATACTATCTTGGTGCTTCCTCAAATGCTTCTTTTGTTTTTGAGGTATCTTTGTCATAAAAAAACCCTTCAATTGTTGGATATCAAGCCTTGAAGTTGTAGAATTTTTTGTTCTTGACTTATTTGATTGGATTATGATGTGCTGCAAATATTTGGCATTGTAAAAATGGATGTTCAAATATATTTCCACTTGGCATGATCTTGTAAAAAGGTTTGAAATTATTTTAATTCATTTTCAAATAAAAATAATTTTCCTTTTTTTTCTTGATGACTTTGATGTTAAAAAATTCCCAAAAAAATACTAGAAAATATTTTAAAAAATATTATCCTTTGAAAAACAATTATTTATTTTAAACCATGATCATTTTCATGAAAATAAGTACATATAATTGATGATAATAATATACAAATTTTCATATTATCATATTTCCTCAAGCTTCTTTACAAAAAATTTCTCCTCCTAATTGTTTCCTTGTTTTTTTGTGAAAAACTTCCTTGGTTTTTGTTTCATAGTTATATTTTTTAGTTTCATTGAGATGAATTATGCATTTTATTCATTACTTGAATGGCTTAATTAGAGGACCTGATCATTGAATTGTTGAAATAGAGATTTTTTCTTTGCTTTCCACACTAGATCGTTGAACTTATCCAATCCTTTAACCTTCTTGGACTTGATTGATGCAAAATTTGTTAAAATTTTTGCCTAAGTTTCTTTTTTTAGAGAATGTTGTTGGCTGAAGATGATTTCCCTTGTCTTCTTTACTAACATAATTTTAAAGATGAAGAAATTTTCTGAAGCATATATATCATTACGACTGTGATGTTCCTTTGAGTGAAATCCAACAACTGGGATGTTGTCAAGTTATCCCCCCCCCAAATAATTGATGGAGCGATTGTGGTTATGCTTTATTACTTCATTTTTTCAATCCATGTGATCACCATTTCTATGGATCCGATATAATGGTCTTTATTTTACACATCAAAATGTCTTAATATAATATTGAATGAAATAATGGAAATAAAGGATATGAATTTAAACTATTTTGATTTAAAAAATATTTTTAAGGCTTAAAGGTGTCCTTATTGATGTTACAATGCAATGGGACTTGTTTGGGGTTATGGGAGAGCTACTTAACTCTTGGAAAGATTTGTCCCTCAAAATAGAAAATAAATAATTAAAGAGATTCATAAGTTTCTGAAAATTTTTGAAATACTAAACTCAACTTTCATCTTGTGGAAGCTCTAGCTTACTCATGTGAAACCTCGCTTGCCTTGTTTCTACACATTTAGTACAAAGGGTTAGATGACAAAGATTTGAAGTGTATTTAGCTTTTTTCTTACCATAGTTAGTCAAAAAGTCAATTTATACTCATGGAAACGTAGACTTACATGAAAAAAAGTTGGCT
This sequence comes from Lemna minuta, assembly GCA_024174645.1. Classification (NCBI taxonomy): domain Eukaryota; kingdom Viridiplantae; phylum Streptophyta; class Magnoliopsida; order Alismatales; family Araceae; genus Lemna; species Lemna minuta. The sequence continues at coordinate 3,149,206 of CM044107.1, forward strand.
TGACGTTCAAAAATAATCCCACATGGAAATTTGAAGTATTCATATTTGAAAGGAAAGTCCCAAAAAATTAGGAAATATAAAGTACATTATTCCTTCTAGACTTTGATACTTTTCATCTCGTGGTGATGAAACCCTAGCTTATTCAATTTGGTTGATAACTTTCCCAAATCCCTTTTGATGTATTAAAAGTAATCTTTATAAAGTTTATCACTCTCTTATTTTCTCATAGTTGCATTTTCAATTTGAAGAGTAGGCCTATTATTTCCATCAGGTGGTCATAGCCATCAATTGAAATTGGTGTTCTCTCACTTTGATGATGGTCACGCTTTTTAATGAGAACCTAATCTTATATCTAACTTTGGTTTGCCAATGGTGATGCTCATTGACAACTGGGTCAAACCTATAATTTCGATGATGAATTTTTCTTCAATATATATGAAATGAAAGCGACACCTATTTATATAGATGTTATATGAATAAGAATGATAAGAGATAATCTCTTTATGATTACATGCATACAAAACTTCCAATAAAAAGTGTTAAACTTTAAACCATAAAAAAATCATGACGTTCAGTTATTAAAAAAAATGAACAAGAAATTTTTTAAAAGTGAATCACTTTAATGATTCTAATTTCTTCTACTTCTAAATCAATGTCAGTTATTGTTATTCAGTTCAAGTATGGATACTGGTTTTTTTGTGAGAACTTAAGTTTGACAATTTTTCACTACTGCCCGTTCAATTTCGGTTCCTCAATGTTTGGTTTTGTTTTGGAAAACCCTAGTTGAGATCATTTTTTCTTTCTTCATCTTCTTCTTCATTCAACTCCATAATTTCTTGCACATCATGAAACTCAAAAAATGCTTACAAATTAACAACTCTGATTTTTGTGCTATCTATTGGGGTTAGTTACCAAACAAATTTTTAAAACTAGTTTACTTGAATTACAGTACTTTTTTTGCAATTCACCATTTTATTGTATATTTCATAATAATGCATGAATTCAAATAATTTATATTGGATTGGCTTAGATTCATTAATTTTTCATTACATATAAATCATTTTTTTAATGAATTCTAATGATCATTTTTAAGATTAGTTATGTCTAAATCACCCTGCATTTTCACAATTTTACCTTTTTCTTGTTTGCTCAGTTTTCTTGAATTGTGTCACTTTCTGACCAGTCAACACATCTTGATGACTGGTCAACATTTTCCCATCACATGGCGGGTCAGACTATTATGGTTTGCCTGTCCCTACCATATAATCAATACTGATTCCTCAGCAAGCAAGACTGTCAAAGAAATGAACAACTTTGAAAAATTCTAAGAAATCCTGCCGACTAATGCTTTGAGAGACCCTTAATTTTTAATAAACCATGGCAACGTGAGTAAAGGGGCATGAAAAGCTCTGTTCTATTTACAAAAAAATAATTTAAGATTATTACTTCCAGAATACAATTATAAACAGTTTTCCATGCTTTCATAAAATTTCCAAACTTTGATAAACATGAGCAATATCTATTGAGAGTAGTCAAGTCTAACCTTCATGTTTAACATATGACAATTATGAGGTTTTATTGATATTGGTTTGGCCACCCCTTTTAAGCATAAAATGGCCTCAAGGGAGTAATTACCAAAAATCCTATGCTCATCATCATCATTATCATCACCTTAGGTCGGAAATACAGGAGCGGAGAGCCTGTCGAACTTGAAGATTTTTTGTATCCACACGAAGAACATCCTCAAATATAGTCTTTGCCTGTTGTAGGAGCTTCAACTTCTCGCTGCTGCCAGGTGGTCTCAGTTGTGATCTCCGTCTGAGCATCAATCCCCATCTGTAAAGAGCTGCACAAAAATCAAATCACTTTAGGAGACTGATCCTCAAATTTTTTGATTTGTATTATTTTTAGGGTTCAGAATTTTAAGTTATATCCCATTGGAGATCATATAGATTTTAGGATTTTAACGTTTTCTTGATTTGGATACCAAGAAAGGTTGTCAGGTCAAGGCTTTTCACATTTCCCAAAATAGGTCATTTTCAGGGTTTGGGGTCTAAGGGTTAAAAATAATAGGATATCTTTAGTTCTTGCTTTTCAAGTTTTCTTGATTAGGATATTAGTTTAGGGTTTCGGGTATTCGGGTTCAAGCTTTCCTCAATTGGTGATCATTTTAGGGTACAGGGTTCAAATTCTTCATGAGTTAGCGATCAATTTCCAGCAGAGGATTTTGAAGCTCTCATTTGGAGATCTTAGGGTTCATGGTTTTATACTTTTCATGATTTGGAGATCAATTTAAGGTCGAGGGCTTCTAAGTTCTCCGGGTTTGGCTATTTCAAAAAAACGAAGTTCTGGTTTGGAGATTATTTAAGGATCGAGGTTCAGGTAGTTTTTCTGATTTGGGGATCATTTTAGGTTTTAGGGTTTTGAGAACTTCTGAAAAGGAGAGAATTTCGGTTTAGGGTTTTAAAGTTCTGATATAATGGAGATCAACTTTGGGTATCGTATTTTAAAGTTTCCTGTTTTGGAGACATTGAGGGTTACGGGTTTAAAAATTTTCCATAAATAGATATAATTTTTGCATTTAAAATTTTAAGGCTTTCATGGTTTGGAGGTCGATATTGGGTCTCAGGCTTGGATTTCCCAAAACAGAATTTTAGGATTTTAAGATAGCAGCAAAAGCATACCGTCTGAGGAACAACTGCCGCCACTTCTTGACATTACTGCATCAAATTTCTCGATTGCCGCCATATAGATCTTGTCCGCATCCACAGCCGCATCCTAAGAATAGAGTTATCTTATTACTGAAGATCATTATCTAGTATCATCACTATCATGATTATCATCATCATGATCTTACCGGACCAGTATCAGCGATTAATTCAGCTCGGAATGATAGAGCAAGCCCCCAATTGTAGAGAGCTTTGACATCCATCTCATCAATCGCTAATATCATCTTGTAGTTTCTACCAGCATCAATCAGAAGCTGTTCGCATTCTTCACATACATTGACAAGTGCAGACACCATTTTCTCTTTTTTGAGGAAATTTGATTGATTTGGAGAATTTTTCTTCAATAAGATGTTCCTGAGATCACGACTGATCTTCAGTTTTAGTTCTCCATGAAGAAGACAGGAGTTTCCGAGCTGGCCAAGAGCCAGTGGATTCATTGGTTTCATTGCAACAGCAATTTGTAGCAGTCTGGATGATTTGTAGAGGAAAATTTCAGCAGTTTGTTCGTCACCTTTTCTCTTCAAACATTCTCCTGCATCTCTTAAGAGGCCCGATCCTCGCATCACAATCCTGTCAAATTCCTCTTCAGATGAAGATGATAATGATGACGACGACGAACTTTGTTCTGAGGAATCGATTGGAATCTTCTGTTTTTCTGCATTTTGTGATATCTTCCCATTGCTGCCTGCATCTGATTTGCTACTGCTGTGCTGGAAAATCTCCTGATATTTGTCATCTTTGGTACTCTCGATGTGTGGATCTCCATTGAGTAATCCATCATTTCTGCCATAATCTCTTGCGCGGAGAGATACGTTTCCATCATCAATTGATGATGCACTCGAAACAGTGCTTTTAGAAACTCCTGAAGAAAATGTCTCAGATCTTTCATTCTCCTCATCTTCAAGTTGTTCGTTCAGCCATGGATCTACTTCTTCATCATTGATAACCGGCTCGTTGGCAGAAACTTCCACCTCATCATTTGTGTTCTTCAATCTTTCCACTGATTCAGTTTTCACTTTAGGGGAAACTCTAGGAATCGAACCTTCTTTGAACATGAATTGCAAGAATCGAAAAAAATCAAAACCCACAGTGCCAGCCTCTCTCTTCCTCTTGCTTAACTTAGGGTTCAGTTTCACAGAATTCTGAACAATCTTCCTGACAGGAGCCGCAGCAAGATCAATAGATTCCACCACACCCAAAAATCTTTCTATCTCCCCAGACCCATGATGATTCACATCTAGTAAACCCTGAAATCGACTTTTCACCTCAGATATTTTCGCTCCAAACTCATCCAGAAGTTCCTTATTAGTTCTTCGCTTGTCCAAAGCTGAACCTCCAAACCGAGAGACTCCAATCATCAATCCGAAGGCGAAACCAGAACTTGCCAAGATCAGAGAAGCCAGATTCCAAATCCTAACCCTAGAAAGAGCCAGAGCAGTGAAAAAACCGAGGAAGAACAAAATCGCACACTTCCCGTCGGCGAGTCGGAGGAAACTTTCAATCTTTTCAGAAGATTCGACGAGAGGATCGTCCCAACCGCCATATCTTGAGGAATTTGGGCACCTGAGAGAGTTATTTATTAAAAGCCTCTTTCGCGTGATTCGCGAAGGATAGGAGACGCGGAATTTGAAGAGGAGGGAAGGGTGGCAGGAGAGAGGAGCAAAAAGAGAGCGCGAGAGTTGAAGGGGACTGGAGGGGAGGAGAAGTCTCCCCATGGGAGGCCTTTCGTTTTCTCTTTTTCTTCATGAGATAAATGATAGGGGGAACAAGGCCATCTCTTTTTGAGAGAGAGAGAGAGAGAGGGAGAGAGAGAGAGAGAGAGAGAGAGAGAGAGAGAGGCTCCTGGTGATGGATACCATCATCAAGGCTAGGAATTTTTCTGATGACGATTGATGAATTCAGTCAATGTGGGCAGACTGGATTTAGTTAGAGTGGTCTTTGACCCAAAGAGGCGTGCTAACTCTCACACACTCTCTCTCTCTCTCTCTCTCTCTCTGATCGTAAAAGTTATGTGATTCATTTGAAAAACTTCTGCATGTTCAGGCAAAGGGATGATGAAGATATTTTCCTTTAAAGAAATAAAAAATTAAATGAAAATTTAAAGAATTGGATGAGAAAATTTAGGGAGAGAGAGGCATTTTGGGCAACCAAAGTTCATTCTTAAAGCAGTTTTTCCAATTTTTTTCAAGAGAGGCAGCATAATTTTTAGTGTCACATCTAAAAAAAGTAAGCAAAATTATTTATCTTAATTGATGAGCGATGAACGATATTTTTATCCTTATAATTTGAGTTAGTTCATTCATTTATTTTATTTTCTGTATTTAATTCAACTAAAATATTATAAATGCCGAATATCTAAAAAAATTAAATCACAGGGTAAAGTGATTTAATTTTTTATAATTATAAGCTATCAAAATATGTAAAATATAAAAAGGAAAATCCACACAAAAATCTATTTAAAGTTCCAAAAGGGTGATTAACAAGAATAAAATGCCCAAGATTTTTTTCAAGATTGACATTAGTTCACAGCTCTTCACCATCATCCCACCTCAGAACCATCCTATCATCAATTTTCTTGTCATCCAACTCATCCCCTTTTAACACACACAACACTCAACATAATCATCCCTGTCTTTTTTGTATAGAGATAGATCTATGGATATGGCACAATAAATGGAGAAGACTCACTTGTTGCTGCTAGATTTTGGACATAGCCAACACCTACCTGCTTCCACTTGTTCAATGGATGATCTTCGTCCTCAAAGCTTCTAGCCCACGTACTGAATTATTTCTTTAGTGGAAATGACCTCCCTACTTGCCCTTGCTGAAGCTGGAAGTAAAAAATTTAATGCCATTGAACACACTTCTTGCGGATCCTTCTCTCTCGTTGGATTGATTGCCTATGATGTTTGATGCGGCCTTCTCAAAATTTTAACCTTTAAAAGGCATAGGATAAAAGATATTACCCAGCTTGATTTTTGCAATAGATGGTTGTAACTTTTTTTTCCGATGGCTCTTGCAAGCTGCCTGGTTGATGCATATTGTTGCATGTCGAGACCACCAATTCTGAAGATGACTAATGCCACCAATATTTCAAGGTCATATTTTGTGTGCCTAGTTGTGTGCTTCCTACAACGATGAGCTCCATTGAGAATATCCTAATCATTAGGGGAGGCATCAAAATATTTTAGTTTCGAGTAGCTCCTCATCATTCTGTCTAAGACGCCTCTTTTTCTCATTGGTGACACAGAGCATTGTGTATCTGATTTCCATAAAATGGTGCAATTCAAACATGATTTGTAATGGTCTAGTGTATACAAATCATTTCAGTTATCAATCTATTTGTCTTATTTCTGCATTGATTTTTGGACTAGTTGGGCTCTCATACATAGAGGACACCTTGTCCTCACAAGATTGACATGTGTTTGTATGAAGTTTCTATCTTGTCCTACATGTTATCCATGGATCATTCCAATTAGATAAAATAACATTATTGCAATTTATATATATATATATATATATATATCTCACACACTCTCAAATACACAACTATTATTGCAATTTTTATCAAATGAGATTCCTTGTTTCGATCCCCTTCAAATGGATATTTATTTGTTAGAATCAAAGATTTTTTTGGCCCCTCATATTGCATTTATACGCTTTCATGCAATCATCAACCTTTGAGTATCTATCTCCTTTACACGAAAATCTAGCCTCTCTTCTCCTATACATGACCAACCTTGATTTTTGTGCCAATTTTGGCAATTGGTGAGCTACGATTTTCATGTTGGTCATTCTTTGTTTCTCAATGAAAAATTCTAGATACAATGGTTCTGATCTATTAGACTCCAAAGATTTATTAATTAAATAAGATTCTAATTTAGTTAATGGATCCTCACTATTGGATCAATTAAGATCTATGAAGTGGAGTTATCACATCATGGTTATTGGATCCTCGGTATTAGGTCTTGTGAGACCCTAGAATAAGAAAAAATGGATCCCAAAATTATATACGCTCTGTTGTGCCTCATGGCAGCTCATTAAGCTTCTTAAGGGATAATTTTGTTGATTTGATCATATCTCTCTCAATTTAACTACAATTCTGGTGAAAAAATCAATCAAAGAAATATATTAATGAGTGATTTGAAACCCAAAAATAGTGAAGAAAAATATGATTTCAAATATTCTCTCACAGCTTTAAAAAATTGCATGGTGGACATGGATAAATGGACAAATGGACAATGAACTAGGACAAATATGATTGTTAGATGATATTTGAGGTAGCACATCTTCTCAACACTCCACTACTCATGTTTTCACTTCAACTCTAGGTAACACCATTCTACTTGCCTCTTGTCATAATTCTTAAATAATTATCTTGTAGGAATCTACTCACATGTGAGGTATCTTCTTAGATAACTGATTAGTGTTTATCCTAGCTTTCTACCCCAGACTCCATTTTCATTGAGGATTTTTCTACTTTCCTTGTTGCGGGAAAAGTCACATTTAATCCAAGAAGATCTTTACCCCTTTACAGTGTCATATAAATTCCTTATTTTTCATGTAGACTTCCTTTCATGCACAAAAAAAAATTGTTTTGATGTTTTACTATGTGTTAATCAATTTCTTTAAGAAATATCCACTCAATACTGTACTACCCCTAAAATTCTCTGCACATATAATGCATAGCAATTTTATACAAGGTTCCCTAAAAGAACATTGTGCCTCAAGATTATCCGTCAAGATTTCCATATATCCTAACAAAACATTGTCATCAAATTCTAGCACCAAGCTTTTCTTTGCATGACTTTCACGCTCTGTTGAGATTTGAGGTTGATAAGTTTTCCAAAATTTTGATCAAAATATCAAAAATAGCAGAATACATTAAATTGGATATTCAAAACACCGAGGCACCAAGAATCGCTGATCCTATAATCTAGTATGTATGAAAAAACATATTTATAGGGTTCCCTTGGACTTTGTGAATCTATTCAAGTGTCCAACTTTTAGCAATATCCACACGATCGCCGGACAGTTGGATCTCCTCTTTGATAACATGCAACTTATACTTGTAATTAGATGATTATTAATACATATTAAGGCATAAAATATTCAATTCCTATGTATGTTATCTTACTTTGAGTGGATATTCATCATTCTATGTAATTAAAATTATAATCTCAAAATAATTTATTTTCAGCGATAACCATTCACAATTAAAAATCAAAATTTTAGAGTAGATTATTCCCATTTTATATTTGAGATTATAATTAATTTTTTATTACAAATAATAAGAGAAAATATTTTTATACACGCTCATTTATTTTTCTAGTTTTAGTTTCCAAAGAAAATGAGTATATTTTTTAGTTAAAAATTTATTCTCTTATTATTTCTTAAAAAAATTTTTAGAATGATAGATTATTTAATTTCTGAATAAATAAAAAATGGATTAAAACGAAGTTACATTTTAAAATTTATGAATTTTAAAATTTTTAGGGACTTTTAAAGAATTTTTTAAAATTTTTCTAAATTTTTCTGAATTTTTGGTGATGTGACGAGTGCACTTGCGTGTCCCCATGTGACGACATATGCGCGTGCCATGTGGTGCACAAGTGTGCACGTCATTAGTGTGCACAATTAGTAGTTAAGCGTCCTTTAAAGGGCACAAACTAACCTCTTAATCCCCTCACCTATATATGTGCAAAAATCTCCTTCATTTTTGTCATATGAGACTATCTTTTTCTTTAGTTTATGCAAGAGACGTTGCGCACTCAAGAGCATTCGATCGGTGCAAAGAAAGGAATTTTATTTAAGTGAAAGGGGTACGTGGTAGCATCGGATTGAATGAAGATTTGTTTTAATAAATGGATCAATCTTGGCCATTCATTTGACGAGTTATAATGACCAAGATTTGAAATGCCACTACGAGATCTAAAGTGTTAAATCACAATCACACAGATGAGACCAGGAGACACTTTCACTTCACGTGGGCACGTGGCGTGATTTAAATGCTTTGATGAATATCTAAAAAAGGCAACCTAACCATAACGATTTTCCTCTTGGGATTCCATTATGACTATTGATCTTATCAAGGAGAAGATCATATGGTCACAACCAATTTCAAAATGTTCTAAATTCTCTCTCTCCGATGGTGTAAATCATTATTAGATTTTATATCAATCAAACCTTTTGGACATCATAATACTTGGATCTCTTGCTTTCTTTCTCTTCTAGATTGATTTCCTCATCATAGTGCTTGAAATCAAGAATTCGTTGAGGGAGAAAGAAAAAATCGTTGCTTGAACGCTGAATTTTTGTTTTTCAAAACGTGAAATGAAAATCCTTGATCCATTAATTAATTGGATCATTTTGAGTGCAATTTTGGGTTAGATTATGTGTTTTCTTCCTAATCTTTCATCCTATACCATTAGATTTTCAGTAGATTAGTTTAATTTTATGAAAGTTAGTCATTTTCTCTCCTTATTTCAATCCTTGATTTCTCTGCGAATAGTGATCGAAATTGAGTGATTTTTTATTCCTTGGATTGATAAATTGAAATTTATACATACAATTGTATGATTTTTAATGCAAAAAAAGGCATAAAACATGTCATTCTTATTCATGTTATCATACTCTGAGTGCATATCTATCATTTGATATAATTTTAAGTTATAATCTTAAAAATATTTTATTTTAGGGATAATTATGCATAATTCAAATAATATATTTTAGAGTAGATTATTCCCATATATATTTGAGATTATAATCGGGTGTTAATGTTAAACAATAAGAGAAATTATTTTTTTATATATTAATTTATTTTTTAGTTTTTATTTTCTAAGAGAAATGGGTGTATTTTTTAAATTAAAATATATTTTCTTCTTATTTATTAAATTTAAATTTTTACAATGATAACTTATTTAATTTTTGATCCAACAAAATAAATTTGGATTAATTTGGAGTTATATTTTGAAAGTTATGAATTTTCTAATGTTAAAAAAAATTATGAAAGTTCCAGATTTATTTTGAATTTATTTCGATTTAAAAACATTTATAAAATGTTTAAAATCGTGTGTTGAAGTGGCAGGTGACGTGGCAAAGCATATCACCACATGTTTCCATGTGGTGATGTATGCACGTGCCGCTTGGCGTACGCGTGTATTTATATATGAACATTTAATAAATGGGCTAAACATCCTTTTAAGGAAATTAGCGAGCCCACTATTGCATTCTACTATTTATTCATGTTTTTCACCGCGATATTTGTCATGTGGGTATATATTTATGTTTTCTTTTGCACAGGTGATGTGGCGCGCTCTGAAGCATCTGATTGACACAAAAGGAAAGGATTTAATCTTAGCCCTTGATTTTCATTTACTTAAAGGGGTACACGGCACATTTTGATTTGCCGTCGATTTATGTTTTAAAAATTTTTTAATCTCAAGCGTTCATCTGAGGAGTTATAACGGCTGATATTAAATGTGTCCGATGGATTTCCGTGGACGTGTGTCATCATTTCACGCGTTCGACAAAGATCGAATGATTACCATTACGCATTGATTGATCTTCACGCGATGGCGCAAGTTAATCCAGATGCTCCATCAAGGATCCAAGGACCACGACTCAACGATGAAAATTTGCCTCCTAAGGATTAATCACAGTTGTTGATCCAAGATGAAGAGACCATCCAACGGCCACACCTAAAATTTTGCCTATTTACACTCTCTCTCTTTGATGGAAATCATACTCTTGGATGTTTTGAGTAATCGAATTTTTTAGACATCTTAATCGTTGAATCTCTTCCTTTCTTCCTCATCTAGACTCATTTTCACATCCAAGGGGTGGTTGAAACTGAGATTTCGTTGAACGAATAGGGAGATTTTGCCTCTTGAATTTCAAAATTCATTTTCAAAATTATAGAATGAAAAGCCTTTGATCTGACAATCAATTGGATCATTTCGACTGCGATTTTGGGTTAGATTGTGTTTTCCTTCTAATCTTTTTAAATTTTGAATTTTTATAATTTCTCTCTATTTTCTCTCTATTTTCAATCAAATTTTCCATCTAAATTTTGCTCCTTTATTTCTCCATGGATATTGATTCAAATTGCGTGATTTTTTATTCTATGAATTTTTCTTGGAGTCTTATTTCAAAATCTACTAAAATCCCTAATTTCTCACCTCAATTCCTCATCTGATTTAATTGAATTTGAAGAATACCTTAAAAATTTTGTAATGCTCCATGGATTCGACTCTAATTCACCATTATACTATTTAATTAGTAATTTAATATTAAATTTGGTGATTTTGGAAAGTACTTGGACACGAATTTGTGTGTACTCAATGACCTCAAGAAATTTTATCTTCATGGATTTTTCTTAGAGTTTTCTTTATAAAAATATCAGTTTTTGTAATTTCTCGCCCCAATTCATCATCCAGTTTTATAAAAATTTAAATATATATATAAAATTTCCTTAATTCTTTGTGAATTCAACCCTTTCTCACCATTATCTTAATCAGTTTGTGATTTATTCTTTTAGTTAGTGAGTTTGGAAATTTTTTTGGCATGAGGAAGTGTTTGTTCAATGAGTGCACAAAATTCTTCTCTCACTCTTCAAATCTTTTCACCAAGAAAGAAAGGGAAGAAAGGAAAGAGTTTCCAGAAGGCTTGTATGGGCAAATTGAATTGTGGTTGTTCTCTCTTGATTCATAGAGACTGGATATATAAATTTTGCATGAAACCTTTATAATTATGTCTATATCCACCAACATCCATAAACTTTATGTGTGACGTTCTAGATCTATATAATTCACTAGTTAATAACTATATGGACATAATAATAACTTATTGGTCAAAATTTATTAAATATCTATATTAAATATACAGTAATTAATCATGGATTGAGATAACCCAATCGATTGGTCAAATTTCTAGCTCGTTGGGTGCCAAGCTACACTATGTATTGTAGGAGATATGAAGTGTATACTAACTAACGTAAGAAATCTTGCTATCATTAGTTACTGTGTAGGTATTATCCTTCATCTGCACAAGACTCACGAAATACTTAGGGTATGGTCAACTTCTAATTGTAATTGGTCACTGAAGTTAATAGTGACGTATAGAGAAAATTATTAGGAGCTCTGATATTTCAACTACTTTGGCCAAGGATTTAAATGCATCTCATTCCTTTAGTCAATCTCCTTAAATATCAAGGGTGGAGGATCCCATCTTGACCACACAATCATATTTTGGGACTTCATGCAATATCTATTATATGATATTTTGAAGATCATATTTTGAATATCATTCATAATTTATAACTGAAACACGGTTATCCTTCTACATGATGTCTTTAGTGTCTCAAGTCAAAGGATCACAAACACAACAATGACAAAAAAAAACATGGTTGATAATTAGGCATAATACTATTCAGGGATTCATAGAGATCAATTCATTGAACTTTTTCTCTAAAGAGCACCTACTATCTATCCTTAGTGTTTGTACACTGATGGCTATAGAATTAGTCATACTCATCATATGCATTGGATCAAATAGTGCTATCTCATGGATCAAATAGTTCTATCTCTACACTAATGGATAATTATTATTCTTTTTCAATAATTTGATGTCCTTCTCAAATATCCCATGGATAGGAATGTTTAGAACATATGTTTAAAAACTAGTAATCATTATATTATGATCTCATCATGATTCACTTATTCATTGCATATGTTCAAAGACTTTGATAACATGCTATATTGACATAATAAAACATTATTTTTATTGCATATTAAGGCATAAATGATTTTATTTCCATGCATGTTATCATATTTATATGTATTTTTCTATTATTCTATTAAAAAATCATTATAATCTCCAAATACTTTAATTTAGGGTTAATTTTGATAAATTAGAGTTTAATAATTTGATAACCCATATTTTTCTTGAGATTATAACTGTTTTTAAAGTTAAAATAATAAGAGAAACAATTTTTATAAACATTCTAAAGTTTAAAATCTTAATAAATGAATGTATTTTTTTAAATAATAATTTTCACTCTTATTATTTATTAAATTTGACTTTTTAGAATAATAGATAATTAAATTTCGGATCAAATGAAAGAAATTTGGATTAATTTGGAGTTATATATGAAAAGTTATGAATTTTCTATTTTTAGGGATTTTTTCTGAATTTTTTGTGAATTTATTTTCTATTTAAATTGATTAAAATGAATATTAAAAAAATGCAAAAATCGGTTTTTACCGCGCGGGGCCACGTGGATGCGACGTGGCACTCCGGGCCACGTGGCAGCGGCACGCGGGCCCACGCGGTATTTATATATATTATATTTTCATTATTACTATATATATAAAGTTCTTCAGCCTTCCCTATATGGGAAGGGGTTTTCGATCTTATAAACCGTCGGGTGTTATAAACCCGACGGTTTCCTAAAATTAACTCCGTGTGGGACTAAGTCCCACACATTCTTTTGATGTGCAGGTGGCGTGGCTGATGGAGAGGCGTCGGATCGGGTTGACTCGTCGATCTCACGCGTCGATCGCATGCGCCGTGGACCACCGATCAATCAAAACGCACGTGGTGTTTTTAAAAGCATTATAACGGCCGAGATGCTTCGGCGCGGATCGCATCTCAGCCGTTCGATCGCGATCTAAAGGACGACGTTTGATGCGTTTTATAACGCACACGGTCCAAGCTTCATCGGGCCGTCCATTGGCGATCGAACGATCGGGACTTAACGGTAACGGTTCGTGATGAACCGTTTCATCACAGCCGTTCATCAAAGCGATCAGACGGTTACGAAATGACGCCCTTTAAAAAGACATGTTCTTCACGATTCTAAAGCATCCGAGTTGAATTTCAATCCAGTTGAGCTGTTTAGACACCATTCTTCTCGTTTCTCTTGATCTCTTCCTCTTCCTCTTTCATTTCCGCGTCCACGGAGGGGTAGAAGTCAAGATTTGGTGGAGAATAAAGGGAGAAATCGCAGCTTGAAGCTCACGTTCGCGTTCTTCACGTTTTCAGCGATTAATCCGTTTAATCGCCTCGTTTCGATCGCTAATTGAGTTTAGTTGGAGCGGTTTTACCTAGATTATCCTCCTATAATGTTTAATTGCTATATAGATTAGGATTTAGGTTTCAATTTCGTGAAATTTCATCTAAAATCGCGATTTTCTCGCCGAAAATTTTCTCTTCACTTCAAATTTCGATTTCTCCACGAAATCAAATCCAAATTCAATGAATCTTGATTCCGTGGAATCAATTTGAAGTCTTCTTTCTTAAAATACATTTTCCCCAATTTCTACCATCAATTTCTCATCCGATTTGATCAAATTTGAAGATTACGTCAAGAAATTCCTTAATTCCCTGTGGATTCGACCCATATTTACCATTATACCCCTCAATTCGAGTAAATTTCCTAAAATTGGAAAGTTTGCAATAATTTATGACGCGATAACGCATGAAATCGACGACCTCGCGGTTTCGTCTCGTCAGACTTCATTACAAATATCACACTAGAATGACAACAAATAAATTTCATTTTAGTGAATATAAATGAGAAACATAGAAGTGTGATTAGGTTGTAGGCCACATTAGATCCATCATGCTTGTGGAGAAATTGAGAATGCTATTATCTTGGGTAAGTTGTGAAGCTCCCCTTCATCAACCCTACTTTAACTTATCTGTTTTCCTTGCCATCTCGAGTTTTGAGTACATTGTCTTTATTCCAAATCACTCACCTAATCTATCTAAGTCGTCTCCTCCAACTTTCAAAGGCTTTTGTTTTCTACTCTAGTAAACACAAGGGATATTGCATCTATCTTCTAGAGCTGTAAAAGTATATTAACTTAGTTGCTCTAAAATTAAATGAGGACATTATTTAATTCTCCACTCAATGCCAACCATCCAGCACCACTTCCATTCTTACCTCATTAGCCTCACTACTCATTTTCCTCTTTTAGAAAAGATGAACGATCATAGGGTCTCTCTCTTCCTTCACTCACATAGCAACACGAAGAGGTGTACTTCATTCTCGAAACAAGCTACATTTATAGACCCTTTTGTAATGGCCTAAATACCTATAGATCTAGAGACAAGCAACCATCCTCCTTTCCCATGACAAAAAAGAAATCATCCACTTGTCCAACCACTCAAAAATCAAACCCATTCTCTATGGCAACTCCTCTAACAAGGCATTAGAACTTTTCAAAACCAAGATTAAAATGCCCAACAGATTTCACTCGCACCTGCAGTTGCTTTTGATATAAATAAAATCACAATCATTGACAGCGCAAGTTCACATTTCAAAAATTATACTCAACTCTTTGAATTTGGTCTTCAGATTTAGAATATTGGTGAGTTGAGGTTTAATCCATGGGGAGGAAGGCTAAAAGATTGAAGTAAATGCATTTTTTTTTCTATTTTTGGATTAGGAAAGCATAAATGATCAATAAAAAGAGAGATGTATGTGAATAGTGCAATGAACTCGATAAACGATTCTGAACTCCTTTCAAAAGTTGGAAAACCCTTGATTGGAGTGTGGAAATGTGATTTAAAGTTTGAAAAATATGAAAAAGTGGATGAAAATATAGATAAAATGGAAAATATTGATAGAAAATAATTCTAATCTAAAGATTTGTGATGAAAAGACACTCTAGGGGTGATCTTTGATCAAACACACCTTCGGTACCCTCTTTCATCATGGCTGGCCAACGCTAGAAGCACATATCAAAATGTAAAAGCACCCAACTTTTTTGCCTCATATTTATAATCAGCCTCCATAAAACCTAAAAAAACTTTAAATGTTCTCTTATATTCTCTCTTCTCTCTCTTTTCTTTTCCTTCCTCTTCTCTCCTCTTTTGACGGTGGCGCATGAGAGAGAGCAAAATAGAAGGGAGCGAGAGAGAAATTGGAGCAAGCGAGAAGTGCAGGAAAGGCGCGAAGAAGAATGGGAGATGAAGAGGCGGCGGAAAAATTTTCTTCCGTCTACTTATGTGTACACTTGTGTGCGAGTAGATGGAAGAAATTTCTCCGGTTTGGTCACACGTGCACTTGCGCGTGCACACGAGAGAAGGGGGCAGGAAGGAGAGAGGCCAGAGAAGAGAAGAGCATCAGTGATGATGGCAAGAAGAAGGTGAGGAATGCGTATGAGGGAGAGAGGAAGGGCGACAGAATTTTCTCTGTTGCACAAGAGAGGAAAGAGAGGTGGAAAAGAAAAAGAAGGAGATGGAGAAAAAGACGGCTGCAGCAGTGGACAGAATATTCTCAATTGCGCGCGTGAGAAAGGGAAAGAAGAGAGCAGAAAATTAATGTCTACACGCACACACGCAAGAGAGCAGGGGATAGAGTAGAATGATAACAAGGGAAGAGACGGTGAAAAGAAGAGAGAGGGGGTGGCGGAGAAGAACAAGAAGAAGAAAATAAGAGGGGGAATAAATAGAGGGCGGAAAAAAATTCTTCCACGTGCACGCATGCTTGAGAGAGAGTGTACGATGAGAGGGAGCAGCCAGATAAGGAGACGGTGCAGTGCGGAGATGGAGATGGAGGCGGAAGAGAGGGTGGAGATGGAAGCAGAAGAGGGAGATGAGGAAAGAGAGACTACGGAAGGAGGACGTGAGAAGGAGTGAGAGTGAACTTCTCTCTTTGCATGGAAGAATTTCGGGTGTGAGAAAAGTTTTCGCGAGAAAGAGAGAGAGAGGAGGATGAATGAATAAAGCGTTAGAGAAGGGAGGTGGCCGAAATCTTGTTCGAGTCGCGCATGCATGAATGTGCGTGCGATAGAGAGGGCAGGGAGCGAGGAAGATGATGGAGAGAGGGAGAGAGGGAGCAAGGGAGAAGAAGAACAAGAAAAGAAGGAGAGAAGGATAGGAGAAAATAGAGGAGAGAAATTGGAGAGGTGGCGTGACAGAGAGGAAGGAGGCATCGCGTGAGAGAGAGAGAGAGAGAACATATATATATATATATATATATCTATACTCTTATTTCGTTAACTAATTTTCATCATTTTTAAATTAATTTTAAAATCATTTTTAATCATTTCTCAGTGAGTTTGATTGAAAAGTTCCAAAATCTAGAAAAATCAGGAATATTTTCTCAAAAATGATTTTAATAATTTGAAATGATATAAATCATGCCTTCATAAATATTTTGGGTAAAAAAGTATTTTAAAAGAAAAAAATTATTTTGTATTAATAAATTATTTCTTGATAAATGAATGTCATAAAATTCTTATAAATATTTTCAAATCAAGAATATCCTTATAAATTTAAAGATAATCATTTTTAATAATTTAAAATAGACCATGAAACATGCATTTATGCTCAAATTATGGGAAAGAAATACATAAAATGCACGAAATGAATGTATGAATTTGCATGTTATCAACAGCTATAGCACTAAATGTTTTGGAGCCACCGAATCCTTCATCATAAGCCTCAAATGTTCTAGCCCAGCGAGCTCCTTCTTAGATCCATCTAATATGTAGAACCTTCTTGTTCATCACCAAAAAAATCTTGTCCTGCCTATTTCTCTTTGTAAAGATAACTATTCATGTTCCCTTCCTGATATTTCTAATAATAAGAATATGGCCCACTAGGGTTGGCCAATCAAGTCTTAGTTCAACTTGGGATATCTCTCTCTAGAATTCATGATACCCTTGTATAGAGAGGCTTGTAATATCTTGTTTAATCAATTTTCACTATCAAAGGTTTTACCTATTCATATGGAATTATAGCCAAGTTTTCTTCCCTAGAATTTACTTTCTTCGTCGTTGCCACTTTGCTACGACCACATTGCTTTTTCACCATCTTCCTAGGGGATAAGAGGTAGACCATCAAAATTTGTTCTTTCCCATCACCCTCAAAGAGCCACCCCCTCCTTACCTTGTAGTCATGACACTTGAAGGGTCGCTACCTCCAAGAGCTGCTTCCCCACCAAAGCCACCCCCTTGTTCCAGAAGAGCCATCACCTGATAAGACCATTGCCTCAATAGGGCTGTCATCCCAATAAGGATGCTGCTAGCTAGTGAGCTACCAACCCACCAATTGATAAAGTTGATTTAAGTTTTTTTTATAAATTTATTTTGTGTAACAATATTTATGCTTCCTTATTATAGGACATAAATAAGGGTCAAATCCTCATGAAGCCTAGGTAATGGGATTAGATACTTCTAGTGGAAGATGACATAAAGAGATTATAGAGACATGTGGAAGATGAAAGGATGGAATATAATATGAGTGTGGCTTTTAATCTATCCATACATGCATACATCTAAATATATAAATATAGGTATATGAATATGTGTTTTTCTATTTTTGTTGATCAAAGATAAGACTGAAATTAGAATTGACATGAGGAGATAAAAAAACATAAACAAGAGATGATTAGAGGATGGGATGATTGATAACATGTAATATTTACACATATTTAAGGATTATTAGTGTATTTTATGGCATAATTCATACCATTATCATGCATGTTATCAATATTTAGTGCATATTCATCATCCTATGCCCTTCATATATAAAATATGTCATAATTCATTATTTTAAGGGCTAATCATGTATAAATCAAGGGTTGAATTTTAAATAGCTTAGCCTAATTCTAGTTTGAAATTTTTTGAGTTTTAAATGTAAAATAATCAGAAAAAAATATTTTTATATACACTTTAAAATTATTTAGTTTTATTCACTATAAGTAGGTCGACTATATTTTGGAGTTAAATATTTATTCTCTTGTTATTTTTAAATTAAATTACATAAAATTATAGATTAATAAATTTATTAAAAAAATTAGATGAAAATGATTTTTTAGGAGTTATCGTCAAGAAGGAGTGAATTTTATAATTTTTAGGGATTTTTTCAGAATTTTTTAGAATTTATTTTGACTTTCTATAAATTTAATTTATTTAGTTTTATTAATACAGGGTATTTTTAATTGTGGGGTGATGTGGCAACTAATGTGAAGGGGGTACATGGCGCGATATGATTTGTTTAATAAGTATCGAGCAATCATGGTTGTTCATCTAAGGAGTTACAATGATTTAGAGTAAATGGATATGATGAACTTCTGTGACGCATAGCATGATCTGAAGCGTTTGATGAAGATATGACAGAAAAGATTAAATGATGCTTCCTCTTTACATGGATACACAACACAATTCCAACACTTTGATGGAAATTTGATGGTCATGACTTAAGCATAATGATTCATTGCTCCAGATTCTATTGCGACCGTTTATCTCATAATAGGAAGATCCAATGAGCACACCCTCTTTTGGAAATGTTATAAATTCTCTCTTTCGATGATATATGCTTTGTTAGAAATTTCTAATTGATTGGGCCTTTTGGATATTGATATGCATAAAAATATAGCCTTTGAATGCACAAATCCACGTATCAAAAATTATACTCAACTCTTCGAATTCAGATTTAAAATTTAGAATAGTGGCGAGTCAAGGTCAAATTCATAGGGAGGAAGGTTAAAAGATTTCAATAAAGATATCTTTTTTGGTATGTTTTTTTAAGAATTAGAAAGCGAAGTTGATTGATTAAAGTAAGATGTACCTATGAAATAAAATGAATCAATCAAATGCTTCGAAACTCCTTTCGAAGATTGAAAAATGTTGATTGATGATGGAAAAGTGATTTTTGGGTTTGAAAATATGAACATATCGATGGAAAGATAACAAAAAATAGAAAATATGGATTGAAAATTATTCTAATATAAGAAATCGTGATGAAAACACACTCTAGTGATGCTCTCTAATGTCTTAAAAAATTACTAGATTTTTTTTTTATCTTACCTTGATAGATAATTTTTCAAATTATTGGTCCAGAAATTTTGCTTTCTCTCCTCACATTTATTTTATTTCACCTAAGTAAGAAAACTACATAACATAGGATTCTACATTAGACCTTTAAAGATCTTAGAAGAGGATTATAAGATTGATACGATTTTTCAAAAAGGATAAATCTAACCCCATAAGTATTCAAGTGGGAACACACAAATTCAAGTGAGAAATGAGATTTCTTAGCTTATCTCTGCATCAATTCATATATCTTTAAATGCTTTATTAGGGAAATGACACATCGACAACTTTTCGTCCATCTACTAGCCCAAAATTTGATCTAGAATTATACCAATATCGCCTTCAAGAAACGTTATCCAAATAAAGGTAGGTTACGAAGTAGTGAAATAAAGTAGTTTGTTTCATTGGCTTATTGTAATTCTCTTTCTCTACCAAGTTGATAGATTTCAGCTTCCTTTATTTTAGAGTTTCTAGATGAAAAATTCAGTTCATCATTTCTCCCTTTGTTTCAAAATTTTAACCTGGATTTAGCTTCATTTTGAAGAAGCTGACAGTGATAAATGAATGGAGAGAGGGACGAACAGTATCACAAGAAGTTTGCTAGTAAAAGATTTGGGTAGATTGAAAATTTGGATTGTATAGTATCTGCCCTGTTGGTAAGTTTTTTTTCTTCACTCAGAAAGCAGTAAAGCTCAAAAGCTTCTCTCTACTTATTTATACCATCAGTTTTCAAATCAATGGACAATCAAGTATAATAGCATCATGTGCACAATAAATTAACCCTAGGAAGGTATGGTTTGCAAATTATAATCCCAAAAATTTGATGTTATATCTTTTCACAATCATCGATCTACATTGGCCTCTTTCACATCATCTTGATCAAAATAAGAAGATGACATTAATCCTAAGAAAATGTAGGAAAAATACCATCGCATAAACTTTAGTGAATGAAGGTATCATCTACAAGAATATAACCCAAAAAGAAAGTGAGAAAAAAATCACCCAAAAGTCGAAACACTCGAAGCCACATAGTCTTATTACAGATGAAGAAAATGTAATTTCTGTAAACTTAAGCAGAAACTGGGTTGAGCAGGCGCACCTTCAACAGCAACTTGAACTTCAGCTGGTGCAACCGACCCATTTGCTGTGGGTTCCTTAGTAGAAGCCGCAGGCTTAGCTCCATCCTTTGCTGCCTCTGCTGCTGGCGGTGGAGGCAGTGGCTTCATATGCGGGGGTGGCGCGTGCTTCAGCTTGATTAGTATCTGTCTCATCCGGGCAAGATCAGTGGGCTTTCCAGGCTTTGGGCCCTGAACAATGACAATGGAAGGTTTCTTCTCCTGGTCCTTCTTCCCTCTCTTCTTCTCAATGTTTGGTATCTCATTAGGAATCAGCTCAGAGATTGTCTTCCAGTATTCCTTGTCCGCGTTGGCATGAAACTTTTCCTGATTGGCCAGGAAGAGCTGGCAAGTTGAAAGAGAAATATCAAAATCAATGGATTGTTCTTTTCATGTCTAGTTTTGTTGTATAGATGTGATCATCAGTTACCTTCTCCTTCTCTCTGTTCTGGGTTTTGTTTGTCTCACAGTTTAGTTGCCTTTTCTCGTAGAAGGCTCGCTTGTATTCATCAGCCTCATCAAGGATCTGGTCTCTAAGCTCTCTCTCCTTCTTCTCCTCCTCCTCCAGACGGATGGCATTTTGGCTGGACCAATCAGAGAAGGGAAGTCAATAGTGGAGTAAAAACGTAATACAGATAGTGTAGCGTGTTATGTTTGATAGGTAATAAAGATTATGCTATGTACTATGGCATGCAATTGAAGGATGAGAAATTTTCTCTCTCAAAAAAATCAACAACCTGTCTTTCTTTCTCACTCAAGTATAAATGGCAAGTTTAAATATTAATGCATAAATGTAAGAATCTCTGTAATAGGCCAAGAGAAACGCAAAACAAGGAGTTGTGATGACGAATCCATCTGTGAACGAGAGAGATATGTAGATTGGGTTACACCATAAAAATCTCATGGTCTTTCTGACAATTATCGTTCAGAGAAAATCTAAGAAATTATAGTACTGCAAAAATCAGCAACATAAGAGATGATTAATCAGGAACTATCAATGAGTAAGACAAAATTATACAAGGCAACATATCTAGCATCATTCATGAAAAATTAGAGGATAGGAATTCTGAGATGTAACAGAGGGCGGTTATATGGTTAGTAAAAGTCGCAAAAATTTGAACAAATATAAATCACAGGGACAAATTTCATAGGCAGAAAAATGAAGCCTCAAATTTTAACAAGTTAGCGCCGCACCAAAATTCAAAGAAATTCAAATATTCAAAAAGAAGATCAAGACAAGAGGATCCCCAAACGAAGTAGTAAAAACATTTCAGATCGACCCAGGGAAGTACTTCAAGTTAGAATTTTAGGGTAGATTAATACACTCTTCTTCACAGAGATTTCTCTTTTGGACACTTGCAACATTGATATACCATCTGAATTGGAGGAAAAGTTCAAACAAGTCTAACCAGGGGAGCAGAATTCCTGCATGTTAGTGAAAACCAAGAAAACTAAAACCAATTAAACAGATCTAGCCGCCAGGGTCCCCTGACAACATAACAAACATACCGCCGCCATTCTCTTAGAAGAAATCCCTCTTCAGGCTGCATCTCCACCGGCGGCGGCAGAATCGGTCCATCGGAAACAAAAACCCCTCCATCTTCACCATCGAACGGCTTCCCATTCGTTTCCGGCATCACAAACGGCGACGAAAAATCCTGATCCGGCTCCGATCGCAGCCCAAAATTCTCCGGCGACGGCGGCACACTATCCCCGGAAGCCACCGGGATGGGAATATCCTCATCTAGCCCAAACCCTAAAGGAGGATCTTCCGACGGAATTCCGTTGAACCCGTTGTAGGATTCAAATCGCTGAGAAGGTAGGCGCGGATCGTAACCGAGATAACCGTCGTCGAACGGCCGGTCGGATTCTCTCGCAGCCGCTTCATCGAAGGCGTCGAATGAGGAAGCCATCGCTCGATCTACCGATCCCTACTTCTCTCTCTAAGAGTTTCTCTCTCTAGAGATCTGGAAGAAGCTTTTAATCTTTTATCACGTTGGCTCGATGAAGAAGAAGACCTTAGTTATGCCGTCGGTGCCCGCCGTCCGATCGGTGGACCTTTGCGGAGGAGCATCGCAATAATAATTTATTTAGAAAAATTATCTTTCTCTCTCTCTCTCTCTCTCTCTCTTCTCCCGTTTCCCTTTGCCCTTTGCCCTTTGCCCTCGGTGGCTCAATTTCTGAGCTCATCATAAAAGGCGAAATTTAAATAATTTGATAAATCGTTTTCATAAAAACTGCTGAGTTGGCAATTCGCGCGTGCGGGTTTAAGAACTTGTTACAAGGTGGGTCCATGAAACTCTTGACCGCCATAGAGACGGGAAATGTTCCGGATCTGCTCGGGCGATCCCTAACTTAGTCTTCCAGGAGACTCAGATTGATCGGCGAAGGAATATGCTCGCTGAATTTCATTTTTATCACCTTACACAGCTCGCAAATTGACAGTTTTCTCTGATCATCGCAATTTGAAAGGATTTTTCTTCTTCAAGCGCTAATTGGAGAGTTAGGATTTGCAATTTAGCGATGGACCGACTCTCGAGCCGCGTGCGGTATAGAAATCTAAAGGAGGCGGAAATTGAGATGGTGAGCGTTCAAGAACTGGACATCAACGCGGAAATTAATGCTGACGTGTCTCGGAAATCGAATGCTCTGCCGTTATCTTTTCCTGAAGCGAAGGCCACCAGCTTGAAAACTTTGATTCTGGCTTGTATGGTGGCAGCTGGAGTACAATTCGGTTGGGCCTTGCAACTTTCTCTTTTGACACCTTACGTCCAAGTGAGATTTTTTTAAGATTTCTAAATATTGGAGTGACGGCTTTTTTTGTTGTAATTTTTGTTTTTGTTTTTCGATGCAGACTCTTGGTATAGAACATGCTTTCTCTTCGTTCATTTGGCTCTGTGGGCCTATAACAGGTCTTGTTGTGAGTCCCTTACCCTCAACTAGATTTTATCTTCTTCATCATGCACCATTTATATGCTAAAAGTTGGGATTCCGCTTACCATTAATGTGAAAACTTACACTTGCGAATGGTATCCTACAGGGAACTTTAAACCAGATTTTATATCTTCTAAGTCTTTTGCGGACGAAAGAAAATTCTGATAAAACTATACAGGCTGAATCAGCAGATTGGTCACCCCAGTGGATCAATGACTGAATCATTGAGCTTACTTAATACCTATCATTCCCTTGCGCATTGCCCAGTCAAATTCGATACCTTCACATACATCTTTGTTTAACAGGTTCAACCATGCGTTGGAATCTGGAGTGATAATTGCCGTTCCAAATATGGAAGGAGGAGACCCTTTATTTTTGTGGGCTCTCTTCTCATCTGCTGCGCTGTGAGTCAACATAACTTTGACTTCCTCGTAGCTGATACCGGTTTTCTATGCCTTTTGATTGGTACCCAGTCTCTTATTATAGGTCACCGTAATTGGGTTTTCTGCTGACATAGGGTACATCTTGGGCGACACCAAGGAACATTGCAGGTAAAAAATTTTCTATCATTGTCTGTTTTTAATTATTTTGAATCATTATCTCGTTGAACTTCTTATCTGATGAAGGGATTACAAAGGCCCTCGCTGGCGAGCCGTTGGTGTATTCATCATTGGATTTTGGATGCTGGATCTTGCAAACAATACAGTGCAGGTTATTTTCTATTCAAGATTTCATTTACTTCTATAATTCTATCCGCTGTGACACTTGGATTCTGTTACTGTATTAGGGCCCTGCTCGTGCCCTTCTAGCTGATCTTTCAGGTGAAGGTTCTTTGTCATGACTGGTTTGTATTTTATGTGTCAGATCTGATGATACTTGATTTTTGTCAGGGCCCTAAACAACAAAGTGTTTCGAATGCAATATTTTGTTCCTGGATGGCAGTTGGAAACATTTTAGGGTTTTCCTCTGGTTCTAGCGGTCAGTGGAATAGGTAATTTATTTCTTCATTTCGGTAATTTTTATTATTACTTATTGTTTTTTTGTGAAGGTGGTTACCTTTCCTTAGAACAAGAGCCTGCTGTGAAGCTTGTGGAAACCTGAAGGCTGCTTTCTTAGTTGCCGTGGCAAGTTCAAGTTCCACATTTGGAGTTTTCTTTCAAATGGCTTTGGTTGTGGATTTGTTGACTGACTCTGTCCATTGATTTTCCTTGATTCAGATCTTCTTATTACTCTGTACTGTGGTTACTCTGTTCTTCGCAAAAGAGGTTCCACTTGTCGATACAGATAGGAATACAGTATCAGACTCAGCACCTCTGCTGAAAGTTGACCACCAGAATATCAGCGGATCTGAAGCCACATGTGATGAGGTCAGCACTGACTTGATCTCTGAGGAGGTCAACCAGACCACATCATTTGACAATTCCCCATCATCAGTGCTGGTTAACCTTCTTACCAGCTTGCGTCATCTGCCACATGGGATGACCTCTGTGCTTCTTGTCATGTCTCTTACTTGGGTATTCATAAATTCATAGCCAACTTCTATTGGTTTACAATTAACAAAAGTAATTAGAAAATTAACAATTATTTCTTTTTATTCTTCAGCTGTCGTGGTTTCCCTTCTTCCTCTTCGACACAGACTGGATGGGGCGAGAAGTCTATCATGGAAATCCCACCGGAGATACACAAGAGATTAACCTTTATCATCGAGGTGTCAGAGCTGGAGCATTTGGATTGCTTCTCAATTCCGTGAGAAAAATGTTCATTAATGCTTCCTATTCTGATCGTGTGATCATCATTAAAAATAAATTGATGCTGATTGAGTAAACGTTTACCAGGTTGTGCTCATGATCAGCTCGTTTCTTATTGAACCCATGTGTCGGTGGTTTGGTCCGAGGGTTGTCTGGGCTATAAGCAACTTCACAGTGTGTGTATGCATGGCAGCAACAGCAATGATTAGTCTTTTGTCCCTTGATGAATACTCAAAGGGAGCTCAATATTTGATAGAAGGGGAAGGGGTCTATAAATTGGCAGCTTTAATCTTGTTCACGCTTCTTGGATTTCCTCTTTCGGTGAGGCATTCATTATTTATTATTTTGACTTTATTTTATTGGTCAATGCTACTGATGCTGAAACCTTTTCTGTTGCAGATCACTTATAGTGTTCCTTACTCCATGACAGCGGAGTTGACAGCAGGCAGTGGCGGTGGCCAAGGTTAACTTCTTAATTGCTAATTCTTTTTGGTTTTCAAAATGTAACCCATTTATAACTCTAATGAGAACCTTAAAAGAAATGGTGAGAGGTGAAACCTTATTTTCTGTTCATCTGATTTCTCGGTTTATTCCCCAGGATTGGCTACTGGAGTTTTAAATCTTGCAATTGTCATTCCTCAGGTGAGTGAACAGGTTGAACTTTAAAATTTTTTGAAAAAAAACTATTTATTTATCTTTTTAGATCATTTTATTCAGATGATCGTATCATTGGGTGCCGGGCCATGGGATGCTCTGTTTGGTGGTGGGAACATCCCTGCCTTTGTTCTCGCCTCAGCTTTCTCCTTTGCCGGTGGGATTGTTGCAATCAGCAAGTTGCCAAAGCTCTCCAGCAGTTCCCATGGCTCAGCCTTTCATAGTTTTGGCTGATCAGGTGTACATTAATCTTTATTGGTACTTTACATAGGAAATTAATTATTTTTTGCTTTTTCTTTTGCTGGAAAAATAATTATTTGATCATGGGTGTGAGGTTTGAAGGAATTTACTCAAAACGCCTAATGGACTTCAAGATCATCCCAATGTTGCTCTGTCAGCTATAATAACTTTTACAAATCTGAAAACTTTTTTAACTGACAAGTCTTAAGTGATTTTTGTTTCTTCAGAGTCAACAATTGAAATCTTCTATCAACGGATAGAGTTTCATGATGTGCTCTAAATCCCCAGGATTCTATTGTTTACACTAGAATTCAGAATAAGGAGATTTAGGTTACTCCTTTGGAGGCACTGCTCGTCTAATTAGGTTACCCGGATTCTCAAATTCGTAGATTTGTGCAGATATCAATAAGACACTAAACACTGAAACTGCTAACTCTGCCGGAGGCACAGTGCCAATGGATCTTACCAATTTGAAGCTTCTTTTCAGAGAGGACCCATTTCTCCCTGTCTTGCCATTGTTCAAGGACACAATTGGAGAACTGCATTTGTAGGATTTTCATGAGAAAAATGATAGAATCGTTCACTTCATTCAAGAGAGTCAAACCTTGAATCCACATTGACAACTAATCAGAATACTGAAATATTACTTGATAAATGCCAATCACCTAACTGCCTAAAAATTTAACTCTTCTACTCAAGCCTATCTATGCATACTTTCTTGTCAGATTCACAAGACGATGAGGCTGAGATTCAGATCAGGCTAAATGGACAAGCGAGGCTGATGAGTGGATCTCGATAAGATTTCCCAGAAATTTCCATCATTGCTTCCCTCATTGATGATTTACTAGACTCCAATGAACATTGATGATGATGATGATGCTCATGCAATAAATTTCTGGATCAACCACGACCACCATTGATTACTGTAGGTCATGGGGTCACCTATGAATGATCATATTAATTGAATCAGAAATCATGCTAAATTTTTGGGGTGGTTTCTCTCGTTTCTTACCCTCAGACTCCCTTCCCTCCTCTGCCCCAGATTGTCATTTTTTTTCTCTCACTATGTTTATTCTTTGTAACAGTGTTTATCGTGCAAACTTTTGGAGAGAGATTTGGGAGTGGGGAAAGACCATGTGGGAGAGAGAAAGGAAGGGAATAAAATGATTGAAAAAACAACAGAGAGAGGGAATTTGAGAGAGAGGGAGAGAAAAAAATAAAGCAAATTAGTCATGAACTTTTGAAATGTGATTGATTTTTTCTTTATTCAGATTTTTTTTTTATTTTTTCAATTCTTTTTGAAGTGGTTATTTTATTTATTTAATCGGATTTCTCTTATTTGCTTAATTGAGAAATTTATCAATTTAATGGTATTTTCTGAATGCCGTGATTGGGCATCACTATTGCTGCTCATTATTGATTGTAATCATCTAATGATGATTGTGGTTTCATGATGATGATATAATCAATCACCCAAGCATGATCATTCCATCTACCTACTAAGATGTCTAGACGAGCTGATGGTCGAAGTATGATGTGGGTCAGATGAGCCATATGCTTAGCCTATGTTGATTAGATTAGGATTTTGGCCACTAGAGTTTGCTAGTGCACCCAAATTCCATCTATTCTGTCAGCTAGATGACTTGCGACAATTAGGCAGCCCATGAAGACATGAGATGACATGAGCAGAGGTGCTGATTAGAGGCACAACGGTGTGAGGTTGATGATGACAAATCGACAATAGAATATGACAAGGAATCAAATGATGTTGCAACAAATGAAACAGTGATGTCAACAGATAAACATACTACACTTGATTTACTTAAGTATAGATAAATCTTATCAAGAACCAATGATGACAATGTAAGATGACATGGATGCTGATGATACAGAGATGTCAGCACATGATAAAAAAAATCTAAACACATTGTATAGAATGCCAAAGGATCTATGAAGAAAATGATGGTGCATACATAAATGATGGCCCAAGTACATATATTTTTTGTGACTGAAATTTAATAATTTTTCAGACTTATTGCTTTGCTTTCATGGAAATGATAGGTATTGAGTCAGAAGATGAGCAATTTTTCTGAATACAAGTTTAAATTGAATGAATTTATGTATTTATTTTATATTCTCATTTATTTAACATATTGTACTTAGATTTCATGAACAAATATACTCCATGTTTCATTAAAAAAATAAAATTCTTGGTATGTGTCAGATGTCTTGAGATCTTTAAGAGTTTTATATATTTGTTTTGAAATTCCTGGGTTTTATTCAGTGTTTAAAAATGTATGTTTTGAAGTATTTAAAGTGGTTTTATGTTTTTCATTTCCTAAATAAAAACGATTAGATGACTAACATTCTTCAGTAAGCGATTAGATGAATGATCTTATGACTATCACATTGGATAATCTACACTAATTGAAAATTGATTGTGCTACTTAATTTGAAGACTCTATGAAGTGGAAGGTGTGAATTATCTTTGTAAAAACCTTATGTTGTCTTTTATTTCCATTTTTCAGATTCATTGAATTTATCACTCATCCCGTCATCTTGAATTATAATAGATATTGTGGTGTTTAAGGACCTAAAAAATCTTACATTGGATCTTGGGGGACTTTTTTTTTAAGTTCCAAGTCCTAACAAAGAAAAGGTCCCTATTCAGGTAACCCATATATCACAGGCTAGAATAAAAAAAGCTTCATTATGTAGAATTAGCCCTCACATGTCATATTGACACTGGTCTCTACTATTTGATACAAACAAACCTCCTCTTTTAAGTTCTAGACTAGTGCAGTCTAGTCTCACCTCATAAAAGGAGAGCTTCGAACCTTACGTACATCTTGAATATCTTGAGGTCCCTTGATTCACATAGGATTTCTTTGAATTTCAAAGAGCCATTGCTGAACCATGAAGGTTAACTATGACTCACATAGAGTATTTCTAATTCACCAAGGATTACTGCAACTCACCAAGATTTCTTTGACCAATCAAGGATCAATATGACTCACTAAGAGTTCCCAAATAAAAAAAAATCACTTACTAAGATTTAGTCAATTCACCAAGAATCATTGTAACTCACTAAGATTGTAATGTATTTATTCCTTAATATTCTGATATGTTTTGAAAATGCTCCTAGTGAAACTTGTTGAAAATCTTCAAAAGTAATATGATTGTTGACTCATGTGTGTGCACATGTTTGATCTATTGTATTTGGTAACTTGACCATGTTATTTTGCCTCTTATTTGGTTAATTTTTGGCCGCATTTATCTCTTAAAATTTTTTTGGGGCCCCATTATTTAAGTGCACATCTATGTTTATTTGCACTATTTTTACTATTGGTTTTCATCCCAATAATTTTCCCTCAAACTTTTCAGTTTTCTTTGTGTTTTCTACATCAACATCATCCTTTTTCCATAGTTTTTGGCATCAAAATCAGTTTTTCTCATATTTTGGGGGCATCATTGTATTTTTTATTCTGCAATTGAAAGTCAGATTTAGTGCACTGTGATTTGCAATAAATATGTGGTAAATGTGTTATTGGCGTTTCCACTAATTGATTCAAATGTGTTTCAATGAATTCAATGCTTATCTATAGTTCTATTCTCTTAAAGAAAAAGGAAAACCCAAACCTTTGTAAGTGCTTTGTATTGAGCCACTTTCATTAATCACACACACACGTGCCTAATTCCTTAATATATATTTAAATGGTTTTTCTTTCACGGCCATCATCCAACCATTCATTTCCCCTTTGCGAAAAGATCTCAAGCACTTGGGCATTCCATAAATCAATATTTTCTAAATTTTGAAATCCAATTGTTTAGTTCTAAAACCATATCTCCACACATTTTTGCTTCATCTATATTTATCTATTTCTCTATAAAAATTTTCCTTTATCCATGTTTCAATTTCTTTTGCTTTGATTCAAAATTTAAAATTCCTTTATTTTTATTCATATAGATAACGTATCCATACATGCTCTCACTGTTTACATAAAATCTCTAAATTTATTCTTAATGCTTTTAAAAAACTATATCTATTTACTAATTGATAGCATGCACTTATATTCGCAAATGTTTGTTTAATTATTGAGTTAAATGAATGAATTATATCATTTTAATGCATCTTATCATCCTATTTAGATATTTAATGCATATCATGCCATTTTAACCTAAATTTTCATTTTACGTGAAATGAATATTAATATCAGATTAGATATTTTCTTAAGTCAAACTCTATAAAGCTAGTTATTATCTTGAGTTTTAATAATTGATTTTAGGATGTTGAACTCAAAGGTCCTTTACATTTAAGTCCAAGAAATTTAATATTTGTAAGCCAAAAAAATTGACTTGACAAAGATATTTGAGGTGTATAGCTTTTTAAGTCAATCCACAAGGTTTTTAGTGCAAGAGGACATGAATCATAAGAAGATGATAAGAAGAGAATGATGGATATTATATGGCCTACAAGCCAATCAGACTTCTATGTATCTTGTTTGTGTTCAGTGAAATGAAATTTATTCATTTTCATTCTTGTTTGATGTTTACAATAAAGTTTATGAGCATATATAATGACAAAGTAAATTATAATGAGATCATAATACAATGATCACTACTCTTTCAATTAGGGTCTAAATATTCCTATTCATGGCATACTTGAGGAGGACATCAACTTATTCGAAAAGAATAACACTACTTGATTCGACTCATATCAAGAATATGACTGATCTTGGAGGCATTGGTGTGAGAGATACCAATGATAGATAGTGGGTGGTCTTCAGAGAAAAAACTCTCTAAATTGATCCGTAAGAATCCCTAAATGATATAATACAAAACTATTAATCAGGTTGATTCATGTCACGGTTGTGTGTGTAGTCCTTTGACTTGAGACACCAAAGACATCTTAGGGGTTGGATGATAGTGTTTTGATTATGACTTACAGATTTCTAGCCAAGAGATTTCTAAAATATCATATATTAGATACAACATGAAGTCCTCGAAGATGATTGTGTCATTAAGATGGGAATCGTCTGGCCTCGGTATATGAGGAAATTGATTCAAGGAATAAGATGTGATGAAATCCTTGGCCAAGGTAGTAGAAATATTGGAGTTCCTTATGATTTCCGCCATACGAATTTGAGTGACCAATTAGGATTTGACAATTAATCTTATCCTAAGTCATTCATGAGTCTCGCATAAATAAAGGATTAATCATACATAGTAATTGATGGCGGTAAAGTTTAATATAGAAGTTTTGATATACTCCATATCTCCTAGAGTACGTAGTGTAGCTTGGCACCCTACAAACTAGCAACTTGAGTAGTCGATTAGGTTAATTGAACATTAATTAATAAACCTGTATGTTAATAAGGATAATTAATAAAGGTTGACCAATAAGGTGTTATTGGGTCTATAGAGTTATTAACTAGTTAGATGTATGGACCTAGATGGTCACACATATAAGGTCTATGGATGTTAGTGAATAAAGACGTAATTATGATGGTTTTTATGAAAAAATCTCATACCAAATGCTTATAAATAGGAGAACAATGACCACAACTCAAGGTGCTTATGCAAGGCTTGTGAGAATTATCTCATTTCTTCTCGTTCTCTCTTGGTGAAGGGCATTGAAGACAATATCAAACTATCCACCAATGGTGTGGATACTGCTTGAGATTAGACACTTGAATAGCTTCAAGAACTCCTTCAAAGTGAACCCTGTATGTATGTTTTCTCATAGTTACTAGATGATAGGATTATTGGTTCTAAGTGCCTTAGTGTTTTGAATATCCTCTTGAATATTTTTTGCAGCGTTTGATGTTTGGATCAAAATTTTTGAAGGCTATTGACCTCAGATCCCTATAGAGAGTAGAGAAGATTTTCTATTTAACTCTTAGAGTTGACCAGGAGAAAGAAATAGTGCAGTTGGTTTAAAAATTTTCTAAAATTCCTATGGTTATTAGAATTAACAAACACACTAACAAGAGAAAGGAAACCTATAATTTAAAAAGTGATATTTACTATGATTTGTGAGTGAAAAAGGATAATTTATTTGGGAATATCAAAAGAGGGAATAAAAAGAAGGATGGGATGGAGAGCTTTAAACAAGGAATTAGGATGAGAAATAGAGATGGGAAGAGAGAGAAGGGAGATGGGTAAGATCTAGAAAGAAACATCATAGAAGGAGGGGAAATAAGGAATAAGAGAGGGAAGAGAAATTGGAATTTGAAGGAAGAAAGAGTACGAGAGAAAGATAAGGAGTTTGAGAGCAGGAGAGAGATCAAGCAAGGGATAGAGAAGTCAAGAGTGCAAAAAAGAAGACTCACAAGAGCAAGAGAGAGCATGAGAAAGAGAGAAATCGAGATAGAGAGAAAGCGAGGGAGAACTCAAGAGAATGAGGGAGAGAGAGCGCAGTAGAGAATGAAAGAGATCAAGAGAGAGTGTGCGATAGAGAAAACCCGAGAATAAGAGAGAGAGTGGGTGATAAAATCTTTAAAAGTAATTATAAGCACTTAAAAATTATTTTTAATTTAACTCTACCAAATGGTTGAACATGCCAATATATCCATATTCTCATGATCTAGTATTCTGTAAAAGATAGGTATGTTGAAGTATAATTCCTTTACATGAATTTTGGTTTCTTTATTTCAGAAACCCACAAACAAGAAAGCAAGAAGGGGAGGCTTTCTATGAGAAAAGAAGAAGCACAATTTTTTGAAGCCAAGAGTCTCCAAAAAAGGATTATTCACAAGAACTTAAATGGGCTGATCAAAGCCGGCCTTTAGCAGCCGAATTGATGAAGTAATCGAGGAGGAAAGAAAAACAATAAGGGAGTGGGGCTCGTCTTTTCAGTTGGCTAGGTTTTCTCCTTTAGGTTCTTCTCATAGTTGTGTTTTTTAATTCCCTCCCCCTTTGGTTTCACCCTCGGCTGCTCGCCATTTCTCTTGATTTCTCATTCTATGTGAATCCTTTCTTCTCTTTCCTTCACTTCCATTCAATCATATTCTTCGAAGATCTTCTTCTTCCATTACAATTTTGGTTACTTTTTTTTTCTCTTGTGTTCTCTCTAATTCCAGCTATTTGTTTTCCTTCCTTCTCCAATTTTTCTCCTCCTCTCACACGTTTGCTCTCTCTCTTGCTTTACTGCGCTCTCAATTTCTCCTCTTCCTTCCCTTTGGCTCGCTCTCATTCTCTCTATTTTCCTCTCTACCCCCTCTCCTACTCATTCTCCCCCTCTCTTAGTCTGTATCGCGCTCTTACTATCTCTCTCTCTCTCGCTCTTACTCTCTTTCTTCTTTTGCCTCGAGTTCTCACTTCTTTTTCTAATTCGGTCTTTCTCGTCGCACCTTCTCTACCGCTTAATTTCTCTTTCCAATTTTGTTTTCTCTTTTGCATTTCTCTGCTCTCGATCTCTTTCTATCCCACTCTTCTTTGTGATTTTCCTCGATCTCTCAAGCTTCCCCTCTCTTCTTAGCTTTCTTATTCCCATGATCTCTCTCTCTTGACCTCCCTCTCGTGATCTTACCCCGGCTCTCTCTCCTCTCTCTCTCTCTCTCTACCGTTAGTGTTAGGGATTTTGATGTATGCAGTTTTGTTTGAATTAATTTTTCTGAATGATCAGTTAGGGTGATTAATCGCTTGCAATTATTTAATCTCTAACGTCGGATAAATCCAAATTGTCTATTACTCTATTTTATATTATTTTGGAGTAACCTCCATAATTGTTCTAGATTGTGCACGCCTAAGTACCATTGAATTAATGTTTTTCCTTTATCATCATTATAAGTTTTTTTCTTGAAGTTATTAGTTATGAACTACTCAAACTATATGCCATCTAGAATTATTTTTTGATCAGTTAATATCTAGGTTAGTATTATACATTTCTATATTAATACACATGCCCTATCATTTTTCCTTCATAATTATTTATATTAAAATTTTTTTAAGATAGTTTTCCTTCAAATTAGTCTTGTCGAGGGTCAACATATAAAAACAGGAGATTACGAGTTTTTATAATTGACTGTTCTTCTTGCACGCGAGATTAGGGTTTGGTTTTATCTTGCTCTCAGCCGTCATGGTCTTCAAAGTCTTCAATATTGCTCAAGATCTTGACGTACAGCGGGAGAAGGCTTCAATCTTCGATCAAACCTTCCAAAGATTCCGTCACCGCTCACGATCAAGTTCATATCGTCTCTCAAATAACTTCTGTCATCCTTACCTCTTCAGTCAACTTATTTCTCGATTGTATAGGTTTCACCATCTCTGTTACGATTGTTTTCAACCTCTTCCTTGTCTAACTCTCCACTCTATTTATCGCTTTATATTTCAGGGTATACTAACATTTCTATTTTGTGAAATAAATCGTTCTCATCTCATCCTCATGCCTTTGCTGATTTTAATCTTCGTCAATATATATATATGTCATATAAACTCTTCTAGCTTCACATTTATTTCTGCTTAAACTTACATACCTAAATCACACTTTGTTTGTTCATTTTGTTTCTTAATCTTCATAACTCATTAGTCTCCCATTTTTCTTCTAGTTTTGTATATTCGTCCAGTCGGCGTGTTCATTGTTTGTATTACTATTGCATTCTAAAAATTGAAGTCTGATCATAATCCTTATCTACTCAATTATGTCTTCTGCCTTTAAGCATACCTTATCCTTATCTAAATCTACTCAATCTTTATCCTTTCTAAAAATTGCATTCTGTATCATTCACCGTACCTCACCTTTTAATTATCGTTGTGTTCCTTTTGGTATTTAAACTGAATATATCTGTTGTTGAATTTTTGTAATTTATACTAAACATTTATGTTGTCTGATTTTCAGTTATAAGTTCCACTTATTCATTTAAAGGTGATCTTTAGATATTCGTTGTGATATTCTATTGTCTAAATTGAATATATTGATTGTCAGATTTTGCATCTTACACTGAATATTTTGTAATCCCATTTTCTGTTAGATTAATCTATTTATTTGTTGTCTAAATTGAATATCTTGGTTGTCAGATTTTGCATCTTACACTGAATATTTTGGAATCCCATTTTCCGTTAGATTAATCTATTTATCTGTTGTCTAAATTGAATATATTGGTTGTTAGATTTTGCATTTTATACTGAATATTTTCTAATCCCATTTTGTTAGATTAATCTATTTATCTGCTGCCTGAACCAAATATCTTGGTTGTCAGATTTTGCATTTTATATTGAATATTTTCTTATCTCATTATCTTAGTTTAGTGATGAGAACTCTTTTGTCTTCTGTGATCACATATTGATCCAGTTATCCATCATAGTAGAAAAAGCATTGTTGGTCATCACATTCTAGGTCTTCTAATCAAAGTAAGACATATTACCTAAATAATGAGTCTATGGGATTGTGTTAATATCAGTCTACAGTCAAATGTCAACTTTCAGGAGAGTAAAGTCAGCCATCCATTTTATAAGTCAAGGCCAACCCTACATAGTCAACATCAATCCTTGAGGAAGGTCAAACTAGTCAATCGAGAAGTCAAGGTCAACCACAATAGTCAAAGTCAACCCTTGTGTAAGGTCAAACTGATTATGTTAGGAAGTCAAAGCCAAACTGCATTCAATCATTGAAGTCAAAGTCAATCCTAAGAGGTCAAAGTCAACCCTATGTGGTCAAAGTCAATAGTCAATCAAAGAAAGTTAAAGTCAACCCGTAAGAGGTCAAAGTTGACAGTCAATCTTAGAAGCCATAGTCAACCTGAAGAGGTCAAAGTCGTTAGTTTACCCTTAGAAGTCTAAGTCAACCCAAAGAGGTCCAAGTAAACTATAACCCTTGTCAGTTAAAGTCAACACAGTCAGTCAAGTGTATTTAGGGTGAATACAGACATCACCTTCTTAGTGTGAGCAGTTGCATCTTCACCTATTTGACTATTACATCTCATCATACATTGTTTAGTTAAAGTCATTCAACTAGAATCAGTAGCCAGAATTTCACACATCTATATTTTAGATGAGCCGGGCGAGTGTCATTGGTTGAGACAAGGGGGAGAGGAGTGTTTGGAGCAAGAAGACCAAGAGGTACAAGTGGTGCACATTCTTGTTTTACCTAAGATTGGTGGCACAATCAGAGGAGTCGTGACACGGGTTGTAGGGATGCGCGAGCTCAAGAGGAGGTTGGCATGAGGGAGGAGGAGCGTTCGGCAACTAAGGAGGTCAAGACCAAGAGGATCGTACCGCAGGATAGGGTAAAGGTGAGAGTTAGGGTCGTCGTAGGGGCAAAACCTAAACTTGTTCAAACTGTCATCCTAAAACCCATCTGAGGGAAGTACGGATTAGGATTTTATATGGTGCGATTAGAGGCTTCCAGGCCTTAGTACTCGGGACTGGATTAATGGACATTAGGTCCTCCAACCGGTATAAACTCATTTGTCTAGAGAAGGGAAGAGTGAAGAGTGATATGCAACGAATCCGAATAAAAGGCTAGAAAACTCAAAGAGTAACAAACTAACTAATTCACCTCACCTTCTTCCCATTCCGCAGGTCTAAATTTGGAGAGTTGACCGAGCAGGTCGTCGATGCAGCGAATGGGAAAATGGTAGCGTACCATGATACGATTGATCACCCGACAATCTACGCACAGTCGCTAGGAGTCGTCCTTCTTGGGCGCGAGGAGGGCCAGGACCGCACACAGGCTGTGGCTTTCGCGAATGAAGCCGCAGCGGAGCAATTCCTCGACTTGCCGCTGAAGCTCTGCGCTTTGCGAGGGACTTAGCCGGTAATGGGGGAGATTGGGCAGGGACGCCCCGGGGATAAAATCGATGAAGTGCTGAATAGTCCGCTCTAGCGGCAGTTGGTCGGGTAGTTCGGTAGGAAAGACATCCGCGAAGTCGTGAAGAAACGCGGGGAAGCTTTCTGCGGTTGCTGCCGTGTCCTTAGTCCTCACTTGGATGGCCCACATAGGGGCGTTATCTTCCAGCCCCTTGATGAATTGCAATGTCGAGACTAGGTCAGTGTGCTGGGGCGACGATTTCTGGTTCTCTTGAACGATTACCTGTGGATCAGCGGGCCGGAACGGTGAGACATATGGCTGCCATACCTGTTTGTTCCCCCCGAAGTAGAAGACGCAATGGTTGGCCCTCCCGTACTGCGCGACGTCGAAATCATATAGCCACGGTCGGCCGAGTAGGACGCTACCCACGCCCATGGGGAGGACGTCGCACCAGATATCTGCACTATATCCGGCCACTCGTAGAGGCACGAGACATCGATGAGTCACCGCCAGAGATAAGTCGTTGATCCACATGGCCTTGTATGGCAGCGGATGAACTTCGGGTGTCAGCCTGAGCGCAAGGACAGAAGCGGCCGCGACGGCGTTGACCACACTCCCGGTGTCGACCAAGATCTTTATGACGGTATCAGCAATCCTCGTAAAAGTGGAGAGTATGGAGGTACGGTTTGGGTCTTCAGATCCTTGCGACTGACTCGCCTTGGTGGTAGAGCTTCCGTGGATCGGATTCAGTGGAATGGCAAGAGCGATGGTGCGCTCTCGTGACGTCAATGGGATAGTCTCCTTGATAATACATCCAACTAAGCCGGGCGGTCCCTCGAATCCGGCCGCGAGTTCCGGATGGGCTTCATATACCTCTGTTATCGAATCGGTAGTGTCACCGGGGGGCGTATGGTCTTCGTCTTGGATTTCTACATGGAGAGCCCGCGTGGGGTGAGTGGCTTGTCGCGATGACGGGCACTGGGAGGCGAAGTGATCCCAACCCTGGCACTTAAAACATGCGACGCACGAATTTGCTGTATTTGGCTGCATGGGGGTCGGCCTGGTTCGCGCTCCCCCTATATTCCTTCCCTCAGAAGTCCGTTCCGAGAAGGGGGAAGAAGTTGGCATAGATCGGATCGGTTGTGGATTTGCCATATTTCCAGCTCGATTTCCGTATCCTCCAGTTGGAGGCCTGACGGAATTCATGGGTGGAGCGGCTGGTAGAAAACTAGATCCGACGACCTTCTGGCAGCTGGAACCATTCAAAATATTCTTCTAACCCGACTTCCCAATCCATGTATTTCTTTGGGTCTAAGGATCCGTCGAACACCGATCACCTCAGGCTTGGCTCCTCGCTTTGCAGCATCCCATTAGGGTTCCTCCGCCCAGATTTCGACAGCACGGTTTAAGGAAGATTTGGCGGGGATTGAGGTCGCTTGGTAGGAAACTTCCGCGGATTTCTCGGTTTTGAGTTTCAGTAGTTGGGCCATGATGAACTCAATTTGCACTTTCGACTCATCTTGGCTTCATCGATACTCTTTTAAGTTTCGGACAAGGGTTCTTGCCTAGTCGGGCATATCTTCAGAGGTTCCAGAGGTGTTGGCTCCCGTTCGGAACTCGGTTCCCGATCTGGTGGCCATAGCTCTGATACCAAAATATGATGCGGTAGATAGTTCAACTCGCTATTCGGTAAGGAGGCGGACAGTGGAGGGAAAGACGAGCGGAAAGAGAGTGGGTGCAGAGTTGCGACAACGGATAACAGTGAGGACAATGGGAGTGAAGGGACCGAAAAGAGGAGGAAGGAGGAGGCGGCTTGAATGACACATGATAACTCTGCGTCGCACCTTCACGGTCAGCCCGCAATATCATAAACGACCTCTTCTCGAGGACAATCGAAAAGAACTCGGAAAAACTACTATGATTCCTTGTTGTCCCGCTTCCCGGGGGAAGCTTCCTATTTAACGATCTAAAAAGCAAAGATAGCCGAAGTCACTAGAAGTAATAGTACTCTGACGCTCTAGACGTTGGTTTTGCTAAGCGCTGAGGACGCCCTTTTTGTTCTTTAACCTCCTCAATTTCCCTATTTGTCCCGATGTCAGTTCCCGGTTCTGCTCCCGGTTCAGGTTCGTTGGTTGTTACGTCTTCTGTGGGCGGGAGGCCTCCATCATATAGAGATGCCAAAAGTCAAAGTCAACTATAGAATCTCAAAGGCAAAGGCAACAATGATAAGTTAACCTTATCAAGGGTCAAAGTCATCAACTTAAATTGAGAATCATCATAAAAAGTCAAGGATGAGTCATCAAAGATAATTGAGCTTAGAAATATTCCATTAGAGTTTCTATAATTTTATTTTATTTTAAAGTTAAAATTGAGTTTTAAATTCTTCATAGTGTGTAAGCTAGATGGATTTAAGAACTAGAGATAGTTAGGATTGCCTGCATTCACTAAGTTGCCTCTAGGCTAGTCACGCTTACCAATGAAAATCAAGGGGGATTCTAAGGTGAAACAATGCTTGATGGAATGAGTTTATCAAGTGGACCAAAAGTTTAACTTGAGGCATATTTGCTCTTTATGTTGAAAAATCATGCACGATCAAAGGTGAGTGACCTACTTAGAGCGTACATGAATTGGTGATGAGGGTCAGGGACTTTATACAAGTAGGTTGGGTGAATGGGAGTAAGGTGTGGCTTGTGGAGCTCTAAGTGTTGGCTTGCAAGAGACAATATGAGTGGGGCGTATTGAAGGATGGCGGTGAAGTGAGGTCACTAAATGAGAGCGTGAGCGGGTTAGATCACAAGTAGATTCATGGACTTTGATTTGGCTAATCCAGCTAGTTAGTAATTACTATTGGGGGACTAACAAGGTGAGGGTAGACTCTAGGGAGACTGTCTCATCTTGGGACAAACATGAGGGATTTGAATAACCTATCTGGTATTTAAAAAAAAAAATTGGTGTAGGAGTGGCATGAGAAAATTGATCAATCATAGAATGCATAAAATGGAGTGATTAAATATGGAAAATAACTAATCCAGCTTCCAAATCAAGAAATTTTGGCATCTTTATCAAGGAATTTGACAGTTGGGAGTCAATGTAGCCCGTTCAAAGGGCACGCGATTGTGGCCAGAAATCATGACTAAATATGATCAACTGTCTTTAATAAAAGTGACCCACAAATCTCTATAAGTACCTTGCCCTCTCTTCTTCGGGAAATTTTATTCTTGAAAAAGAAGAGAAATTGAGACTAGTGTAAGAATTAGTGCTGAATTTGAAACTTTTTAGAATTTAGTCAACCTGGATGATGGAACGAGGTGTAAATTAGTGTTGACTTTGAGACCCAACTATAAGAGTTTGGCCTTTATTCATTTATGATACAAAAACTAATCATATAATCAGTGAGTTTGAACTTCCTTTTAACTTGTGATTGCACGTTATCAAGGATAGCATGATTTTGGCTCATCAAGGGGATTAGTCCCCGCTTTTTCATGGCAGCGTTACCACAGCAACATCAAGGTAGAGGAGAAGATAAATAGGTGGAGAAGGAACCTGCAGTAGAGGAAAATTCTTTTGCCATGGAAGAATATTCTTCTTCTGTTGGTATGTGTAAGAGAAATATGACACCAGAAGAAGAGGAAAAAGAGTTAAATATGAAGAAGATGAATATGGTAAGAAGATGAATATGAAGAAGAAGAAGAAGAATGAGAGAGAGAGGGCAGCGGAAGAGAGAGAGTTTTTGTCGCATGAGTGGACCGATGAGGAGAGAAAGAGAGGCGTGGTAAGAAATCGAATGAAAGTGCGGCATGGTGGAGAGGAATCTAGAGCAGTGGAGACAAAGGCTAAGTAATGAAGAGTAATGTGCAATAGAATCTTTTATGCCACGTGAGAGAGTGATAACATACAAATTCATACATTCATATCATATATTTTATGTTCCTATTCCTATAAATATGACCATAAATGCATGTTCTTTATATTTCAAAGGATATTCTTAATTTTTCAGATGTTATAACATTTTTTTTATAATTTTATAATATTAAGTTTTCAATAAAATAAGTTATTAAGACATAAAATTCAATTTTCTATTTTAAAACATATTTATTTACACAAAAATATTGATGAATGCATGATTAATATGGTTGAAAAGGATTCAAAATTAGTTTCTACTACATATTACTAATTTTTTGAAAATTTTTTGGAATTTTTTAAAGTGAAAATGAATTTAAAATTATTTTAAAATAAATAAATGAATAAAATAATTTTAAGAAAAATGAAAATCTCGCGCTCTCTCTCTCTCTCTCTCTCTCCCCTCGCGCGCAAGACGGAAACAAGTTGCCGTTGCACCACTCGTCTTCCTCAGCTCTCAGTCACGCGCCTCCCGTATCCTCTCTCTCGCGGGGATTCTGCTTCCTCTTCCTTCCCCTTCTTCGTCTCCATCATCTTCTCCATACCTTCCCCATTATTCTTCTTATTGCTCTTGTTCCTTCTTTCTCTCGCGTGCGCTCGGTGATGAACGGGACTATTCCGCATCATTTTTTTCTTCATCTTGCGCGTACTCCTTCCTAAGCCCCTCTCTCTTGTCTGCTCCACCGTCTTCTTCCATCAACGCATATCCCCCTCTTCCTCTCCGCCGCATGATCTCTCTCTTTCTCTTTCAGGCGTGCACGCAGAAGAAACTCTCTGGTCTGCGTGAGAGAATCTCTGGCACGTGCACGCGTGAAAGAGACTTGTGTCTCTTCACTCATCCCTCTCTTTCCCATCGTCTCTCTCGCATTCTCGCGTACGAGCGCGCGTGTGGATGGGAGAAATTTTTTTCTTCTACCTCTCTCTTCTCCGTCTCTCCTTCTTGCAGCTTCTCTCGCACCTCTCCTGTCTTATTTCTCTTCCGTATTTCTCAGGTGCACGATGAAGAAACTTCTCTCCACCGCATCGCCCCTCTTTCTTTTTCGCTTTCGCGAACAGGCATAGAATGTTGGCTGCTGATCACCTCAAGAAGCACCCTCTCAAGATGATGAGCACACTCAC
Source organism: Lemna minuta (assembly GCA_024174645.1). Taxonomy (NCBI): domain Eukaryota; kingdom Viridiplantae; phylum Streptophyta; class Magnoliopsida; order Alismatales; family Araceae; genus Lemna; species Lemna minuta. Next base: position 3,191,224 of record CM044107.1, read on the forward strand.
AATTGCACTCAACCACTCAAAAGAAGAAGAATGAGAGGAGAGAAATTCCACTAAAAAGCACTAAACCACTCACTAACACAAGAACAACTCTCTGGAGGAAGAAAGGAAGTACAGAGATACATTTAAGGATTCTAAGATCCCTATTTATAGACTAGAAAGATGAGAAAAACCGAAAAATAAGCTCCTATTTTTCTGCCGAGTGCACGACGTGGCACGTGAAAATCACCCATTTTCACGCGCAGTGCGCGCAGGATGCGCACACTATTTGCGCGCAGTCCTTCCCCGATTTATTTGCTACGCGCGTGACGTGGGAATAAACTCACTTCCCACATTCTCCTCCTTGAGTTTCTTCATGTCCCATGCCTTCTTCACTCCAATTCTTGCACTTAGCTCCACAAACTTCACTCTTCCCAATGATTTTGTGAGAATGTTAGCCAATTGAACTTCAGTCTTCACATGCTCGATGACGACTCTCCCATCTTCGATGTAATCTCGAATGAAATGATATCGTGTGTCGATGTGCTTGGTTCTATTGTGATGAGTTGAGGTCTTGCTTAACATAATGGCTGATTGATTATCAACCATAATCTTCACCGCTTCCATCTTTACTCTCATTAATTCCATCACTAACCTTGCAATCCACACGCCTTGACATACGGCTGACGTAATTGCTATATATTCAGCTTCACACGAAGATAAGGCCACCACCTTTTGCTTCAAGCTGTTCCAAGTGATTGGTAGACCACCTAGAAAGAAAACTTGTCCCGAAGTGCTTTTTCTATCTTCCATATCATCGGTGAAGTCACTATCGCTATAGCCAATTACATTGAGATTCTTCACGCCTTTCACATACACAAGACCAAAATCAATGGTACCTTGGAGATACCTCAACACCCTCTTTGCTGCTATCCAATGGTCAAAGGTAGGATTCACCATATATCTACTTAATATGCTCACCGAGTAAGTCATGTCGAGTCGCGTATGAAGTAGATACCTTAGGCTTCCAATTAAGCTCCTATATAAAGTCGCATCCACGCTTCTTCCACCTCCTTCTTTCTTTAGCTTCAGTTGAGCTTCCATTGGAGTGTTGGTTGGATTGCATTCAACCATTTGAACACTCTCCAAGATATGTGCTGCATATGGTCTTTGAGACAAGGTTATTTGGGACTTACCTTGATGCACTTCAATGCCCAAATAAGAACTTAGCAATACCAAATCTGTCATCTCAAAAATCTTCATCATATTTTTCTTGAACTCCTTCACTTTGGCTTCACTTGCCCCCGTGATGATCAAGTCATCTACATATACTCCAACAATCACTTTATCTTCATTTGAGTTCAAATAATACACACCTTGGTCATTTTTGCTTTTCACAAAGCCAATGCTCTTCAAAGTATCATCAAGCTTTGCATTCCATGCTCTTGGTGCTTGATTGAGGCCGTAGAGTGCTTTATTTAATTTGAGGACCCACTCCTCCTTTCCTTCTTTCACATAGCCCTCCGGTTGACTCACATAGATCTCCTCCTTGATTTCACCATTCAAGAAGGCGGATTTCACATCTAGATGATGCTAACTCTAACACTCTTGGGCTGCCAATGCAATCAAGCAACGGATTGATTCAAAACGAGCAACAGGAGCAAAATACCTCATCATAATCAATCCCGTATCTTTGGCGATACCCTTTCACCACTAATTTCGCTTTGTGCTTCACAATTTCACCAAGCGGATTCTTCTTTAGCTTGTATACCCATTTCACACCAATGGGCTTGCATGACTTAGGAGCCTTCACTAGCATCCATGTATCATTCTTCTCAATGGAGGTGATCTCCTCCTCCATAGCTTTCCTCCATGCTTCATCTTCAGATGCCTTGGAATAAGTGGTGGGTTCTTCAAATGAGATGAGGCACTCCTCCTCAATCGGATCAGTAGCTTCATAGAGAACTTGGATGGATCGAAATCTTGGCATCACTTCATTGCTCATTGATGACGACCCTTCACCTTGACCCGCTTCTTCATTTGAAGGCATATCTTGAAGCACACCTTCAAGATTGTCTCCATCTTCCTCCATCCTCATACTTCGATTGTCAAATCCAAGATTTACACTTGAAACACATAACTCCATACCTTCACTCGGTTGTCGTTCCATGAATTTCCACTTGCGCCCTTCATCAAAGATGACATCTCGGCTCAAATGAACCTTGTGTGTGGTAGGATTAAAACAACGATAACCCTTGGTACCTCTCTCGTACCCCACAAAAACCATCTCCTTACTCCTATCTTCAAGTTTCCCCAAAGCTCCAGGAGTCTTCACATGCACAATTGAGCCGAAGATCCTAAGATGACTCAGTTTAGGCTTCTTCCCGCTCCACATCTCATAGGGCGTCTTCCCTTGCAAGCTCTTCGTAGAGGACCTATTCAACACATACACACAAGTATTGATAGCCTCACCCCATAATTCAAGAGGTAAACTCTTGTCTTTGAGCATGCTTCTTATAAGACCCACAACGGTCCTATTCTTCCTCTCAACTACTCCATTTTGTTGGGGCGTATATGGAGTAGTGAGCTGCCTTCGAATGCCTTTCTCTTCACACCACTTTGAGAATTCTTCAGAAGTGAATTCTCCACCACGATCAGTTCTCAAGCACTTGATCAATGCTCCATTGGATTCACTCTCCGCTAGAGTCTTGAATTTTTGAAAGGCTCCAAACGCTTCCGACTTGTTCTTCAAAATCGCCACCCACATCAATCTAGAAAAATCATCAACACTTAGCAAAAAATACTTCCCTCCACTAATTGTTGATGGTGTGATTGGTCCACAAATGTCGGCATAGACAAATTCCAAGGGCTTTGAAGCTCTAAATTCAGTTGCTTTGGGAAATGGGGCTCTCGCATGCTTCCCGGCCACACAACAACTGCACTTGTGCTCAAATTTTGAAGAACTAGGTAATCCAATCGCATGATTACCTTTCACCATACCATGGAGAGTGTGAGCACTTTGATGACACATCCTTCTATGCCACATCCATGCCTCTTCATCATTTTTCTCCACAAGAAGACAATGCTCGACAATGTTGAGCTTCAAAAGGTACATATTCCCCCTCGTCTTGGGAGTCTTGGTGAGCAACCTTCCTTGGCCATCATAAAGGGTGAGAAAACCATCCCTCAAACGTATATCACAACCTTGTGAATCAAGTTTTCCCAAACTTAAGATGTTAGTCTTCAATTTAGGTATATAAAGAACATTCTCAAATATCATTCATTCACCATTTGTACACTCCACATGTACTTCACCTTTGCCTTCATACCTAATTGAAGAACCATCACCGAATCTCACTACTCCTTGGTGAGACTCATCAAGGGACTGATAGAAGGTCTTCATACCAGTCATATGGCTGCTAGCTCTTGTATCTAGATACCACATATCATCTATTGGAGAGCTATTCATACCTTGAAGTAACACGTCCGCATGTTCATCAGCTAGCACCATTAGGAACGATGATTCTTCCTCTTCATCTTCTTGGGCTATATGCATCTTTTCTTTTCCCTTTGACTTCTCCTTCTTAGGAAGTTCACACTCATCCGCAAAATGCCCAAGCTTTTGACAATTGTAGCATTTTACCTTGGATTTGTCAAATTGCTTCTTTTTCTTCTCTCCATTGGTATCATCACCACGATCTTTGCCTTTTCCTTTCTTTCCTCGTCCCCTTCCGCTTGAAGATGACCCCTTTTGATCCTTCTTAGATAAATTAAATGCCCTAGATAAGAGTGCTTGCTCCTCATCTCTTGAGTTCCTCTCTTGGAGTCTCAACTCATGAACTTTAAGTTGCCCAAATGCTTCCTCAAGTCTCATGGTCTTTAAATCACTTGTCTGCTCAAGTAGAAGAATTAGAGAATCAAAATCTTTAGGGACTGACCTGAGAAGCCTTGAAACAGCGCCATACTCATCAAGACTTTCCCCCAAGTCTCTCAAATTAGTAACAATTCGGGCAAAACGATTTGAGTAGTCATCAATCTTCTCATTCCTCTTCATGGAAATTGTTTCAAATTCCCTCTTCAATGCTTGCACCTTTGCTTGCACCACTTTGTCCATTCCCACATGGAATGTGCGGAGAACTTCCCAATTCTCCTTTGCACTCTTCTTGATGTCGATTTGGTTGCTTTGTGACTCGGAGATGGAATTGAGGATCATCGACAATGCAAGGCGATCCTTCTTCCGATTTACCTCACTTCCATCAATAACTCCCCACAAGTCATGAGCCTCCAAAGAAACCTTCATCCTCATAGCCCAAAGACGATAATTTGTGCTTGTTAACTTCAAAATAGAAGTAGACATACCGATTTCACTCCTCGGTGGATGCAAGGTTGGTGTAGGTGCATGTGCATCATCGGACATGGCAGAAGTCCTTCCCCTCTTGGACATTCTCACAAGCCTAGGATAAAAATGCTCTGATACCACTTGTTGGCTGCTGATCACCTCAAGAAGCACCCTCTCAAGATGATGAGCACACTCACAATTGCACTCAACCACTCAAAAGAAGAAGAATGAGAGGAGAGAAATTCCACTAAAAAGCACTAAACCACTCACTAACACAAGAACAACTCTCTGGAGGAAGAAAGGAAGTACAGAGAGACATTTAAGGATTCTAAGATCCCTATTTATAGACTAGAAAGATAAGAAAAACCGAAAAATAAGCTCCTATTTTTCTGCCCCATTTTTCTGCCGAGTGCACGATGTGGCGCGTGAAAATCGCCCATTTTCACGCGCAGTGCGCGCAGGATGCACACACTATTTGCGCGCAGTCCTTCCCCGATTTATTTGCTACGCGCGTGACGTGGGAATAAACTCACTTCCCACATAGAAGAAATCCTCTCGTGCGGTCAGAGAATCTCTTCTGCCACATTCGCCTCTCACCTTTCTCACCCTTCTGCTCACTCCGTGAAAGGAAGAGAATTCCACCACCTCTTCATGTGCGCAACAAATAATTTTTTCCTTTGTGCCATCTTCTTTCGTCGCGAGTCACACACACACACACACACACACACACACTCTCTCTCTCTCTCTCTCTCTGTCTCTCTCTGTCTCTCTCTCTCTCACTTCTCCCTTCTCTGTAAGAGCGAATCACTCACTCACGGACACGATTCACTCAATCACACACTTACGGATTTAGAAATCTGATTAACTACTCAAGAAAGGAATGTTCACATCGCATACATTCTACCGAACGATCGTCGGGTTTTAAAGAAAAAAACAAAGAACACAAGAACACAAACTGTAATAACGACTGTGGGCCCGCCGCTCATCCTCTTCGGCTAATCCACGCCGTTATAACTCGTCCACCTGGAAGATCACGATTAGATCTCCTCTGGTCACTTGTCGCAGTCGTAGGATCGTGATCCAACGGCTTAGATCATCCCCCTTCAATCTCTTCCTTAATCTGAGCTTCGTTTCACCCTTCCGAGACCAATCTCTTTTTGGAATTTGCAAAACTTGGAAATTCTTAGCGATTTTGTGAATAAATCGGCCAATGGGTCTTCTGTCCGAACGTATCTAAGATTCACTTTTTCGTCCTCCACGCATTTTCGGATGAAGTTATATCGAACTTCGATGTGCTTCGTCCGACTGATAAGAACATGAATAGCAGTTATAACCACCCATTTATTGTTCTTATTTAACTTCATTAAACTTTGAATACATCATCTCCTCTACTATTTCATCACTTGATATTGTAGATTATTAGTGCATCAAAAAGAGTTTATTCTACATACCTTTTGCTTTTCTGATTTTCAGGAACTATACAAGAGGAAGAATAGCTAGATACTCCTAAATAGAAGGTTTAAAAGGCACAATGGGCTGTCCAAAGCAAGAAGATGTGAGCCTAGTCAAAGGAAATGGGAGCCCAGCTGAAGGGGAGACTCGGGAGAATAAAAGAGGAAGAAGCCCTCTCTCGGAAGGCTCTCTCTGTCATCTATCTTCTGCTTCTTCCTCGTTTTTTTCGGCTGTTCCCTCTATCTCCTAGGGTTAGAACTTCTTCAGCATCCTCCCCATGGAATGTAGTTTAAGATTTGTTTGGAAAAATTTATGTATTTTGTTACTGTTGTTCTCTTTAATCTCTCATGGGTAATCTTTTCTTCCTTCCCGCTCAACCTCTCTTCCGTACTCTCTCTCCTTCCATTTCCGCTCTTAGTTTCTTGTTCAATCTTGCTTTACGCTCTCCGTTGATTCTCCGAATTTACTCTACTTTCCCCACTCTTTCACGTTACCTCGCTATCTTTGATTTTATCTCCCTCGATCTCTACTTTCTTTCTCGTCTTCTACATTCTATCCGCCTCTCTCTCCATATTCCGAAGTCATCTTCATCCTCTCCCTCACGATTTCTCTCTGTTCTTCTCCCATTATTTCCGGTTCTTCTTGTTTTCTTCTCTGTTTTCTCGTTTTCATTTTTTTCATTTCGTCATTTCATTATCTTCTATCTCCTCAATTTACCGATTTCGTCTTCTTCTGTTTTCGTCCTCTCTAAATTTCCGAATTCGTATCCCTCAAATTTCTCTCCCCCTTCTTCCGCTTCATTCTCCCCACGACCTCTCCTCATCGTCCTCACAATCTCTCTACTCTCTCCATTGGTATTTTCTCTCTCCCTCAGTTTTTCTTTCTCTCTCTCACACGATTCGTCTCTACCTTCTCTCTTCCAACTCGTCTTCCGATCGTCCTTCTCTCTTTCTCTGACGTCGTCTCGGACTTTCTTTATTCCCAGTATTTTCTTCCCATCGGCTTGTATTCTTCTCTTCTTCATCTCTCATCTTCTCTCTCTTCTCACGCTCATCCTCTCTCCCTTTCTAAACTTCTCTACTTCTTCCACCGTCACTCTCTTCCCCGATTTCTATTTTCTCTCTCCTTGGAACGCTCTAATCCATCGAGTTTTGTTTCCAGCTCGCTCCATCCCTCCTCCCTTTCTTCCTTTCTAAACTTTCCTTACTCGCCCGTTCTTCTTCCCGTCCTTTATTTCTAAATCGCTTTTCTTGTTTTCTTCTACAAACCCTTTCTCTCTCTTCGAAATCCTCTGTCCTCCTCTCTTAACCGCTGTTTGTCATCTTCTGGCTCTAACAATCCTGCTCTCTACTCCCTTTCCACTTCCTTCGGCTTTCTTCCGCTCTCTCTTGGAATCATTCTCTTCTTCTCCTTTCAACCTGCTTCCGCCTTCCTTCTCTCAATCTCTTACCGTATCACTCTTGCTTCCGCCATTTCTTGTTCTCTCTCTCTCCCGATCGCACGAGCAGCATTCCCTTCTGTCCTCCTATTCCTTCAATCTACTCTCTCTCTTTCTCCCGGAATCCTCGCATCTCGAATTTCTTTCTTCTGCTTCATTTTTCGAATTCTCCCCACTCTCTTTCTTTCTTTTTCTTCCTAGGGCTCCCGTCTCTCGTCTTTCTTCTCGTAAAATTTAATTCTCAGCTCTACATTCAGGCATTCTCTCTTTCTTTGATTTCCTGTATATCTCTCTCTCTCTTTCTTTTTCGCTCTCTCTCTTTCGTTTTGATTTTCTCTCTCTCTCACGCTTGCTCTTTCATTTTCTTCTGATCGTTCTTCCATTCGTCCATTCATTCTCGTCCCGGTTTTCCGCTAGTTTTCTCTCTCGCAATAATTTTTCCTTCTTCTCTCTCCTCACGTCCTCACGTCCTCACGTCTTCTCTCCTCACGTCCTCACGTCCTCACGTCCTCACGTCTCCTTTCTTCCGTGCACTCATTTTCTCCCTCTCTCAATTTCGTCTTTTCCGCCTAACTCTTTTTACACGGTCAACCCTCTATTTCTTTCCGTCAACATTTCTCAGCCGCATCCTGTTCTCTCTTTCTTATCTTTTCTCACTCCCTATATTCTTTCTACCTCCCTCAATATCGCTCTATTCTCTATCCTCTTTTAGTCTCTCACTTCCCTCGCACACCATCTTACATTTATACTTCTCTATTCATCTATTTCATTAATCTTTCTCTCTATGTATTTCCCATAAAAAGGTTTCCTAACTAGCTCTTTATTTCCCCCATTTCTCCCTCAAATCTCCCAAACTCTCAACTCATTCTCTCTTCTTTTTCCCCTCTTACTTCTCTCCTTTCCACGTAATTTTGATTTCTTTAGTTATCCATTCTAATACTTCTCTATATTCTGAATTTAGGATCTTTGTATCTGTAGGTTCACTTCAATCATCTATCAAAATTTCTTCCTCCCATGGTCAACTCAAAGAGTTGACCACTAATCCTTCATCTTTACCCTCATCTCTACTTCTACTATTGATATTGTCGTGCCCTACAATCCCTATGGATCGACCTAGAAAGCTATACGCCTTCATTAGCTCCATCCGGACTTAGTTTTCTTGAGTATAAATAGCAAATTTTTCGGGCTTAAAAACATGACGACTTTGAGCCTATCAAATTTTGGCGCCGTTGCCGGGGATTTTAGGTGCGTGAAAATATCAATATAATTTTTCCTTTTTTTTCTGTGCTCTTCTCTGTTTTATTTCAGGTAAAAAAAAATCATAAAAATCAGAAAAGGTCAACAATATTGAATGAAAAGGGCATCATCTCCAACCTATCGCAAGGATCAAGATCAAGAGGTAAGCCTAAACTTAGGGCATGCACGGTAGAAGATCATTAGAGCCTAAGATTTTTTTATCTAGGTCAGCATTCCCATTCCAAAGCTAAGTACCCCATTATGAATCCTCAAGACCAACCCAACCCTTTGGTTCAACCTAAACTCCTTAAAGATTACTTGAATCCTTTAATTGGAGTGGAATTATTTGATAAACCTTCTTGTAGCCATGATATCAAACCAGGAATTTTCCAAATCCTTTCAAATTTTTATGGAAATATTAATGAGGATCCCTATGATCATCTGCAAGAGATCTCTAAGATTTGTGCCACGATTAAAGACGCTGATGATGCTCTTAGGTTAGCCCTCTTTCCATTTTCTTTTAAAGGAGAAGCCAGCTATTGGTTCTCAAATTTAGAAGTAACTTCTTGGACTAAACTTTTCAATGATTTCATTACCAAGTTTTATCCTCATGGGAAGACTAATATGATGAGGAAATTGATTATGAGTTTTTCACATAATGGCAGTGAACAATTACATGAATCATGGAGTAGATATCAAAGTCTTTTAAGGAAATGTCCTCATCATGGTTTCTCCCGTTGGCAGTTAGTTCACTATTTTTATGAGGGAATGGATTACCAAAATAAACAAATCATAGATGCTTCTTGTGGAGGTTCTATAGCAAGTAAATGTGAAGATCAAGCACATAGAATTCTTGAGGAATTAAGTCAAAACTCTTCTAATTACACTACTTCCTCCACATATGATAGAGCCAATGTCTCCTTCAAGAAAGAGGGAATATACGAATTAGTGAGACATGCTGATAAAGAATTAAGAGATAAGGTTAGTGAAATCAGTAAGAAATTAGAGAAACTTTTATCAGCCCAAACACCTAATCCCTCTCCAAAAAATTATGTATGCTCCTTTTGCTCTAGTCAAGATCATAATGAGGCTCAATGTATAGCTTTTATGAATATGCAGAAAGAAGTTAATGCCTTTTCCCAATCCTATCCTCATAATCCTAGCTGGAATCCACCAACTCATTCTTGGAAAAATCAGTCCAACCAAATGGCTACATTTCCGAAATCTAACATAAATTTTCAAAACCCTCCCATTCTCCATAATCAAAATTTCCCAAACTTTCATGCATCTCAAAATCCTCTTCACATACTGACGAGAAGAAACCGCGAGGTCATCAATTTCACGCGGTATCGCGTCAAAAAATTTTCCAAACTTACCAATTTTAGGAAATGAACTCGAATTGAGGGGTATAATGGTAAATATGGGTCGAATCCACAGGGAATTAAGGAATTTCTTGACGTAATCTTCAAATTTGATCAAATCGGACAAGAAATTGATGGTAGTAAATTGGGGAAAATGGTATTTTAAGAAATAAGACTTCAAATCAATTCCACAGAATCAAGAATCGTCAAATTTGGACTTGATTTCGCGGAGAAATCGAAATTCAAAGTGGAAAGAAATTTTCGGTGAAGAAAATCACAATTTTAGATGAAATTTCACGAAATTGAAACCTAAATCCTAATCTAATTAGTAGTTGAACATTATAGGAAGATAATCTAGGTAAAACCGCTCCAACTAAACTCAATTAGCGATCGAAACGAGGCGATTAAACTGATTAATCGCTGAAAACGTGAAGAACGCGAACGTGGGCTTCAAGCTGCGATTTCTCCCTTGATTCTCCACTAAATCTTGACTTCTACCCCTCCGTGGACGCGGAAACGAAAGAGGAAGAGGAAGGAGTCAAGAGAAATGAGAGAGAGGGTGTCTAGACAGCTCAATTGGATTGAAATCTCCACTCGGATGCTTAGAACGACGAAGAACATAGAGTTTTATAGGGTGTTTGATCGTAACCGTCCGATCGAAACGATCAACGGTTACGATAAACGGTCCACGATAGACCATTTTCGGAAATGGCGTGTCCGTCGGATCGCCAATGGATGGTCCAGATGCTCTGTTTGATTTGCGTTTTAAAACGCGTTCGATCGCGCCCGTTGGATCACGATCGTGCGGTCCAGATGTGATCCGCCACCATTACATCAGAGCCGTTATAACGCCTCCTCAATTAGCACGTGTTCTTTGATTGATCGGTGGTCCGCACTCCATCCGATCGACGCGTGAGATCGATGCGTCATCCCAATCCAACGCTCCTCGTCGCGCCACGTCACCTGCACGTTAAAAGAATGTGTGGGACTTAGTCCCACACAGAATTAATTAAAAGATTTCGTTGGGTTTATAATACGCGACGATTTATGAGGGTAATAACCCTCCCCATGTAGGGCAGGCTAAAGACCCATTTTATAAATATATAGTAAATAATATATATACGTATAACGCGCCAAGTAGGCGCTGCGCGGGTCCGCGTGGCGCTGCCACATGGCACAGAGTTCCACGTCGCATCCACGTGGTCCCGCGCCGAAATAAAAGGCTTTTTGCCTTATTTTTAATTATTTTCATCAATAAAAATCGAAAATAAATTCATAAAAAATTCGAAAAAATCCCTAAAAATAGAAAATTCATAACTTTTGATATATAACTCCGAATTAATCCAAATTTATTTCATTTGATCCGAAATTTAATTATCTATTATTCTAAAAAGTCAAAATAAATAAATAATAATAATTTAAAATTATTATTTCAAAAATACATTTATTTCTTAAGATTTTAAACTTTGGAAAATGAAATAAATGTTTAAAAAATGATTTCTCTTCTTATTTTAACTTTAAAAACATTTATAATCTCAAGAAAAAGGTGGGTTATCAATTTATTAAACTCTAATATATCAAAATTAACCCTAAATTAGAGTATTTTGAGATTATAATGACTTTTTCATAGAATAATAGAAAAATACATATAAGTATGATAACATGCATGGAAATGAAATTATTTATACTTTAAATTGCATGAAAAATCATGTTTTATGATGTAAATATAGCATGTTATCACATACAAAACCCTCACAGTATACCAAACTCTCATAGTCTCCCTAATTTTCAAAACCAGCAAGTACCTCAATATTCCTCATTTCAAAATCCTCCAATTCTTCAAAATGTCCCTTTCGGATCTCATCCTCACATGGATCCCTCCATCCAAACCTTGAAAGAGCAACTAGCTAGTTATCAGCAAGCCTTAGCACAAATGATGTCCCAAATACAAGCTCAAAATTAGATCATTCAAAACCAAGGACATTTGTTTCAAAATCAACTCTCTCAATTGTGTAAGGGTTTATCTCACGGACAAAGTGCAGAATCAAATCCTAGGGGTCAACTACCAAGACAACCAATAGCCAATCCTAAGCATAACCCACCAAGTTTTAATCCCCTTCTTAATGCTTCCATGGTTCATACCCAAGCAAGCTCAAGTCAAGGTCCTCAAATAGAAGAATTTAAGGAAATCACTAGATTGAACCAACACACAAGAGTACTTCCTAGGTTGGGGAATAAGGAGGAAAAAGGGAACAGTAATGAGAAAAAAGAAAAGGAATAGGGTAAACAGAAAACTACATTAGAGGAAGATTCTTTTAGCGATAAGGATGAGTCAATGAAAGAAAAAAAGAGTCGCAGTGGAATGAAACATCAAATAAACTTGTAGACTCTAAGTATGATCCACATATACCCTTTCCTACAGCCCTCATCCCTAAGCTTAAACCAAAAAAATCATCGTGCAACCCCAAGAAAGAAGCTAGAACCATAACTTTATCAGCTGAGGTGAGTGCTTTCATTTCAAACACACTTCCAAGAAAGCAAAAGGATCCCGGTAGCCCACTTGTTTCATGTAGCATTGGGAATCTTAATTTTAGAAAAACATTATTAGATCTTGGGGCTAGTGTTAATATTCTGCCCACTCATCTATTTGAAAGTTTGAAGTTAGGGAATTTGAAACCCACCTCCATTGTTTTATCCATGGGAGATAAATCGTTAAGGGATCCTAGAGGCATGATAGAAGATGTAATTGTGAAGATAGAAGGTTGTTGTTTTCCAGCTGATTTTCTTGTGTTAGATATAACGTCACCAAAGAATGTTAAGGATTCCATCATCATCCTAGGCCGTCCTTTTTTAGTGACTGCTGAAGCTAATATTGATTGTAAAACAGGGGTAGTTGTAATGTCGTATGGTGGAATGAGGGTTCCTTTGAAGATTTTCAATGAGATAAAAGGTTTTGAGGATATATAAGAGCAAGGAAATATTGAGGAATGCCACACTATTACCATTGAGCATGACCCTAGCGAGATTCCTAGAATTTCTTCACAAAATCATGGCATGTCTCCTTTACTTCCCAATCCTTCACCTTATCTCTTTTGAGGAGTAGAAGTAGGCAATTATGAATTAAAGATGGAAAATGAGAAACTGAAGCTAAATCTCAAAACCATACAAGAAAGAAAAAAGATATGCATGATAGAGTAGAGCAGCTGACAAAAGAAAATGAAAATCACAAGATAAAATTGAGGATCCACAGCTATAAAAGGAGAAAAAGAAAAACAATGCCCAAACTGAACATTGGATCAAGAAAGATAGAAGATGAAGCTATCCGTGAAGGAGGCAATCAAAAGCTGCGGAGAAAGGTATGGATTCCAAAATCTATTATGAATGAGTATACGCAGATTGCAGCCCATGCGGTGTGGATTCCAAAATCTTTTTTATTAATCCGAAATTGACCTTTTTGAATGTCTAGCTAAATACTATAAACTAAGCGCTTCTTGGGAGGCAACCCAAGCTAACTTACACTACTTTTTGTCTTCTCCTCTCTATTTTTGTTTTCTATTTTGTATCACAGAAGTTCTCAAAGATGAACATGACAACAAAATCAACAAGTAGAAAGTGGAAGGTGGTCAAAGAACACAAGGAAAAGAAGGTTCAAATCTGAAGTCTTTTCTCATGGCCCTTCAAATATTCTGGTGACATCTTTCCATACTTATATATATACATGTCATTGAGGACAATGCCTTAAAAGAAAGGGGGGATAGCTGTAGTTGAGATGTAGCTAGCATAGGCATGAAATTGAAAATTTTAAATGCATGAATTGAAGTAGATTAGCACCACAAACCTATCTTAGTAGATTGTTATCTCAGTCAGCCTATCTGAAACTCCACTTTAGTGTAGAAGCTCAAGATTTCCTTTGTGGGGAAGTGGCAGTGATTATTTATACTCATGTCCTCCTAAGATTAGATTCAATGAGTCTATTAACCTTAAGGGTATTTGTCCACTGTTAGGGAGATTTGAGATTTCAGAAGTCTTGAGATGCTAAAGACCCTCACCCCCAAGAGTCTTAGAGGTCTATTATTTTGTAAGTCCAAGGTAGCTGAAAAAGTATGAAGCTCCTAGAAAAAAAAAAGAAAAAAGAAAAAAAGGAGCAAGGATAAAAGAGCAGGGTAGAAAAAGTATGAATTTCAAAGTTTTCAAAGTGCAAAGCTAGCATAAAAAATGTAAAGTTCAAAGCTTCAATGCTAATATCTTACTATTCAAGGAAAAGCCTCAAAGACAAGTTATGTGAACCTCATGCATTGTAAATCAAGCCTCAAGGCATCATTATAATCATTCATTATCTGCCTACCCCAATCATTATAATCATTCATTATCTTTTGTTTCACATGATGACAGAGCTATTACCTTTTGTTTGCAAGAATTCCACGCTATCAGTTTTAATCTGTAAAAGAAAATTAAACCCGATGTACTCTTTCGGTCATCCAAATCTCCCGCGTAATCACTGTCACAATATCCACTTAACTCACACTCCTTATCTGATTTGTATACAAGACCATAGTCTATAGTTCCTTTCACATATCTTAGAATCCTTTTTGCGGCTGTCATGTGATTTGAGTATGGTTTGCTCATAAACCAACTCAGATAACTAACTGAATATATCAGATCAGGTTGAGTTAAGGTAAGGTACCTTAAACATCCAATTATTCTCCTGAAGAGAGTGGACTCCACCTCTAATCCTTCTCCATCTCCGTTAAGCTTCAACCGACATTCCATTGGCGTTTTTGATGCATTGCAGTCTGACATATTGAATGTATCAAGAATTTTCAATGCATACCGTGTCTGACATATCTTAATTTCGTCTTCCTCTTGCATTTCTTGAATACCCAGGTAAGAATTGAATAAACCAAAATCTGTCATGTCAAATTTTGTTTTCATTGAGATTTAAAAGGAATCAATCTCATCGGAATTTGATCTTGTGATGATCAAATCATCGACATACACGCCCACCCATAATTTGCTTTCTTTTCTGTTTGATGTGTACACCGCTTGATTATTGATGCTTCTAATGAAGCCCATCGATTTTAGTGCTTCATCCAACTTGCCGTTCCATGCCCTTGGGGCTTGTCTGAGACCGTATAGAGCCTTTCTCAATTTAGGTACATAATTCTCTTTTCCTTCTTTTATAAAACCCTCGGGTTGATCCACATAGATGTCTTCTTCTATGTATCCATTGAGAAATTCTGATTTTACATCTAAATGATGTAATTTCCACTTGAATTGAGCAGCCATGACAATGATTATCTGAATAGATTCTGCTCTTGCCACTGGAGAGAATACCTCCTCAAAATCAATCCCTCTTACCTGACTAAAACCTTTTGCAACTAACCGAGCTTTATATCTTGTAATTTCTCGAGAGACATCCCTTTTTATTTTATAAATCCATTTGACACCAATTGATTTGCACTTCTTGGACAGTTTCACAAGCTCCCAAGTTGAGTTCTTTTTTATTGCTTCTAACTCTTCTTTCATTGCTTTTCTTCATAATTCCTCTTTCATTGCTGTTCTGTAGGATGTAGGTTCTTCTCCAAGGAAAAGACATGCTTCATGCTCCTCAATTGCTTGTGTTTCATCACAAATTTCTTAAACTATTCTGAACCTCTTGGGTCTATCTTCTTCTGAAGATTGATCTTGATCTCTTAGCTCATCTGTAGGTACTATGGATGTAATAGTTGACTCTTAATTATCAGTCAAAACTTCAGATGGATTTACCAAATTGATGGTTGATGTGACAGTGAGATCAATACGTTGACCTCTTTGTTGACTAAAGTCCTAACTCTGAGATTCCTCAAAGATAACATCCCCGCTAATAGTTACCTTAAAATTCATTGGATCAAGGAATCTATAAGCTTTTTTACCACGTTCATACCCAATGAGAATCATCACAGTACTTCTATCTTCAAGTTTACTTACCTTTCTTGTGGTTTTTACATGAACCACTGATCCAAACACCCGTAGATGATCCACTGAAGGTTTTTTCCACTCCATTTCTCATATGGAATTGCATCCTTTAAACTCTTAGTGTAAGATCAATTTAGTACAAATACACAGGTGTTTACTGCCTCTGCCGACAATTCTAGAGGCAAATTCTTCTCTTTCAACATACTTCTAACACAAGACATAATAAATTTATTTTTTTCTTTCCACTACTCCATTCTGTTGAGGAGAATAAGGAGCAGTTAACTGTCTTTTAATCCCATTCATATCACAGAAATTTTCAAATTCCTCAGAGTTAAATTCTCCACCTCTGTCTGTTCTAAAACACTTTAATTTTTCACCACTTTTGGATTTAGCTAGATTTTTGAAGATTTTGAAATGCTGAAAAGCTTCTGACTTCTCTTTCAGAAAAAATACCCACATTAACCGAGTAAAATCATCAACTAGAAGTAAATAATACCTTCTTCCTCCAATGGTTGATGGTTTAATCGGACCACACATATCACCATGTATAAGTTGAAGTCTTCTTGTCGGTCAGAAAGATGATGCAGATGGAAATGTACTCCGATTATGCTTGCCAGCAACACAGTTTCTACATAAACGATCCGTGAAGCAAATATTAGGTAAACCTCTTGCCATTTCACCTTTCCTCATGTCATCAATGGCACAAAAATTTTGATGATAGAAATGATGATGCCACAGCCACACCTCTTGTACTTCTTCTCTAGAAATTTGGCAGAATTCAGAGACACCCAACTTAAGAAGGTACATACTGCCATTTGTCTTTCGAATTCTTGCAAATTGTTTTCCCTCTTTATCGAATATAGATAGGACTCCTCCTCCCAAGACTTGAGATGTTTACCCTCAGAGATGGAACAAATAAAACACCTTCAAGTTTAATTTCTTCCCCATCCAAGTAATTTTGGAATATAGATCCTTTTCCCTCAAACCTTACCGAGGATTCATCAATGAATCTTATTACTCCCTACTGATTTTAATCAAATGAATGAAAATACGATCTCTTACTCGTCATGAGTGAACTAGCACCTGTGTCAAGATACCACATATTTTTTGTTAGATTCACTTCTTGAGCTCCTTGCAATAGGATGTCTTCTGTATATACCATAAAAGGCTAGATTCTTCGATCGTTAGATTTTCCAATTCTTCTCTTATTCTTGGCTTCTTCTTGTTTTTGCATACATCTGCAAAATGACCAAAATCTTGACAATTATAACATTGAACCTTTGATTTATCAAACGGTTTTCTTGATCCTTCTTGCTTTTGATCATCACTTGCTTGAGATTTTCCTCTGCCTTGGTCTCTTCTTCTTCCTCTTCCTCTGCCTCTTCCTCGTGACATCTGTCCATCTTCTTGTTTTGTTTTCTTGAATTTACTCATAGCATAGGATAACAATGCTTGTTTCTCTTCTTGTGAATCGCTTTCGGACAGTCTCATCTCATGGACTTTTAATGATTCGATTGCTTCTACTAAAGACACTGAATCGAGATCACCGAATTGCTCAAGAGATAGCGTCAGAGAGTCATACCTTGGAGGCATTGATCATAGAAGCTTCCTGACAGCTTCTATGTCATCAAGTCTTTCACCGAGTTGTCGTAACTCGAATACAGTTCTTGAGAACCTATCAGTGAAATCACTAACCTTATCAGTTTTCTTCATGGAAAGGTTTTCGAATTCCCTTCTAAGTTCTTGAGCTCTTGATTGGGCAAAACGATCTATTCCCACATGGAAAGATCGAATTATTTCCCAATTAACCTTTGTCGACTTCTTGATATCCAATTGAAGGCATGAAGATTCCGGAATCGCCGCCAACATGGCAAACAGAGCAAGTATATCCTTCTGCCTGTTTATCTTGGTTCCGGTTACGGCTTCCCACAGGCCTTGAGCGTCAAGATGCACCTCCATCCTCATCGCCCAGTGACGGTAATTCATCGCCGAAAGTTGCATTAAAGGTGTCAAAACAACCACCTCTACCTTCTTGATCGATTCATCGATCAAAGCTCTCTCACTTTAAATTGAGGTCTCCCCTCTTCTTGGCATCTTCTCAAGTCTCTCTCCACAATCTTGCGCTCTGATACCACTTGTAAGAGCGAATCACTCACTCACGGACACGATTCACTCAATCACACACTCACGGATTTAGAAACCTAATAAATTAATCAAGAAAGGAATGTTCACATCGCATAAATTCTATTGAACGATTGTCAGTTTTTAAAGAAAAAAACAAAGAACACAAGAACACAAACTGTAATAACAACCGTGGGCCCCGCCGCTCATCCTCTTTGGCTAATCCACACCGTTATAACTTGTCCACCTGGACGATCACGATTAGATCTCCTCTGATACTTGTCGCAGTCATAGGATCGTGATCCAACGGCTTAGATCATTCCCTTCATTCTCTCCTTCGCCGATTTTCTCCACTCCCGCATCCCATTTTCTTCTCTCAAGCGCGAGGAGATGGAGGCCTCCACTTTTGTCATCTGTTGTCTCCATGTACGTAAGCTCCCTCGCCACTGCATCGCCTTCTCTCTTCCTCTCACGCGCGACTTCCTTGTGCAAAAGATAGGAGCGAGGAATTAGAGAGGAGAGAGAAAAACATTATATTTTAAGTTTTAAAGCTAAATCAAGGGTTCATTTTTATCTAAATTAAAAGCTTGATATTTGACGATCTTGATAAAATTTAGAGCTGAATAATTTTTGGGAAAGATGACACCAATTGATCATTCTTCTTGTATAGAACATTAATTATCATGAATTTCTTATCTTTTCTATTCATTCATCGTGTTGGATGCAAGAGACCTAGTTTGAGCAAAATGTTCAAGCTCTTAAAGAAGTGTTTAATTTGATAGCATCGTTAGAGTGTGTTTTCATCGCGAATCCTTGAATTAAAATTATTTTCAATAGATCCTTTTCATTTTGCTCATATTTTCATTAACATTTTTAGATTTTCAAACCCTAAATCACATTTTTAGCATTATCAAGGGTTTTCAATCTTCGAAAGGAGTTTGAATGCATTTGAAATATTCATTTTTATTTCTTGTGTACATCCTCTTCATTTCATTGATCATATCTGCCTTCTTACTCTAAAAAAAAATCCTTGATTTTTACCTTTTAACCTTCTTCCCAATGACTTCGACCTTGACTTGTCACCATTCTATATTTCAAAACCAATTCAAAGACTGGAGTATAATTTCAAAACCAATTGATACATGAATTTGCATATTCAACAATCGTAATTTTACATATATTACAGAGAAAGAAGGGACGAGAGAGAGAGAGAGATTGCTCTCTCTCTCGCTATCTCTTCTTTCAATTTTTTTATACACAATTTTGAATCAAAGAGAGAGAAATGTGGCAGCCAAATCATTGGCCGCCACACTACCTCCCCTTTAAAAATCATTTTTAAAAATAAAGTTATAATTTTTTGACTAAACAATTTATTTAGAAGTCATTTTGAGTTATAAAAGTTTCCAAAAACAAAGGTTGCAGCAAAAATTTAACCATTTTGATATGGTAGGGTCTGGCCATATCATGAAGAGATATGATAGCATGTATTTTGCATATACATATTCATGGTTCTTTAATGTTTTCAAGGTATAATTCACATCATAATTACACATGTTATCATCTTTTGATTAAATTTTTGCATGCATCACATCATCTTCCTTATAGCTTATCTGAATAAATTAGGGTTAACTTGATTCTTGATTGACTTTTAACCTTTCTCAATATGAAATGAGAGTGAATTAACCACATTAGCATCATTTTCATGTTAATAGGTCTTAAAGGAAGGATGATTGATACAAACATAAGAAGAAGATTAAGTGAGTGAAATGCAAATTTATCATTTTTGAGAAAGAGGAAACAATGACAATCAAAATTAAAAAAAATTATCCATAGAGGATTTTTCTATGAAACGATATGAGCATTAAATGTTTAGAGATTTTTTTAGATTTTTCTTTTTATAGTTTTCAGTGGATTTTTCTAATTTTTCTAGATAATATGGATTTTGAGATAAGAACATAAAAGATAACTATAAACACCCACCAATTGCTCTTATTTAATTATATTAAACTCATGAACATACCATCATATCCACCATCTCATTACTTAATATTTTTTAAATGTAATTGCATCAAATAGAGTTCCTCTACATGACTTTTACCTTCTTTATTTCAGGAATCCACCAAAAAGAGAAAAGGGAGGACCCCCTCAAAAGCAAAACCCTCTCTCAATCATCCTTCTCCACTAGTTTTCTCTCGGAACCACTCTCAATCTTGCCAGCACTTTCTCTCTCTTTATCTCACCCTATCTCCCTCTATCTTTTACCTTCTCCATCTCATGCTCCTATCGTCTATTTTGTGCCCTCAATTTCTTTTCTCTTCCTTCTTCTTTCGACCTCTCTCTCTAGATTCACCTCTCGCTCTTCTACTATTGCTCTCTCTCCCCCTCAAGATCTCTCTTTCTCACTCTAAATTTCTTCTATCGCTCTCTCTCTTGCTCATTCTCTTTCGTCTCTCTCACCCGTTGCTCTCTTTTCCTCTCTCTTTTAATCAATCCCTCTCTATTTTTTTCATCCGAGATCTCTCTCTCTCTCTCTCGACTTTGATCACTCACACTTTCTCTGCTTGATTGCTCCCAGCTTCTCTCTACAGCTTTGTCTCCTTATTTCTACCTCTTCATTTTTCTCTTTGCTTGAACGTCACTCCCCTTTGCTTTCACTCTTTCTCCCTTGATTAACTCTTTTGTCTGTCCTCTTGCAAATTACTCTCTTTCTAAAGTCTTATCTATCCTACTTTCTCTATCTCTCTCCTCTATTCTCTCATTCTTCCTCAATATCTCAATCCCCCTCTTCTGCTCTTCACTTTTTTGCTCTTCCTTATTATCGCCTGTCTCTTGTCATCATTGCTTTCTCCCATATTCTTCTTCCCAAATCTTCATCTGAATTTAGAATATCCATCTATTTCCATCATCCCCTAATTTTTCCTTCTAATTAAAATCTATCATTAATCTTGGCAACTTTCTTCTTCTGCCACCAACATTGACATTTTCTAGCCTTGAAATCCTTGTGGATCAAGCTGGGAATCTCTACACCTTAATTATCTCCATCTAGTATTTGTTTTCTAGATCATAAATAGTAAATATATCGATATTGTATGGACAATGACTCTCAACTCAACCTAGCGCACAGTCAACGCTTATCAGGCGTAGTTGAAGAGATTATTAGTCTCTAAGAATACTTTTTAACACCTAATAGACTTAATTGGCCCCTTCTTTTAAAGATAGATTTTTTTGTATTTTCCATGTGGAACTAATGTTTTCATTATTTTATGAATGGGTGGCGGCATCAAGATGCTTTGATTGACATTGCCAATTGAAGCCATTTGACTTTGTGGAACAAGTTCATGGAATTGTCCGTATTGCCTGGAAAATATGACTTGCTGCACGGCGAAATATAGAGTGCCTAATGGTGGCCCATATGATCAATGACCACGATTGACCTCAATTTTCTTTTTTTCTTTCAGAGAATAGTGGCACAACATATGGCATGCAAAATCAAGGCCATAGTGACTTTAATTAGAGGCAACCAAACCGTTGGCATTCACTCCAACTTTCTTTAAGAATCATGTCTAACTGCAAGATTGCCACATGGTTCATTCTTGGCTATATCAATCTTGTTCTGATTATATCCGAAGGTCCACAATAAATCAAACATCATTTAAGGTAAAATCATCAATCACAAATGCTCCAAATTGAAATTATGATATCTTAGGATGTTGATTAAGTTTGGCGGTAAAAGTTTATGGTCAAAATTGGCATTTCATGCTATATATTCTCATGTGTCTCATTAAAACAATGGAGCAAAAAAAACTAGGGTTTTTGAAATTTCTTTGAATGCTTCTAGCATTGGCTGGTTAGACGAAAAAGAACACTGATTGATTGTCCATTGTGTACCAAATATTATTTTTAGTGAGTTTCATCTCTTTTGTTTTTGTTCCTCATGTTGAATGCAAATGACCAATCCTCGAAGAGATGTACATGCTCTTGAACAAATGATTGATGGTGAAGCATTTCTAGAGTGAGTTCTTGATTGTGAATCCTTAGAGTAGGATGCATTTTGTTTTGGATCTAGGACTATAATTCTATACTTTGAACTTATACATCGTAGTTTTTGACCCTAAATCACAGTTGTAATATCCAATTGAAATTTTTTGATTTCGATAGGAGAGTGGGAACTGCTTGATCGGATCATCGCATCTTTTGTGTTCTTCTCACTCTTTCTACTTATCTTTTCTACTTTCTTCATAAAAAATACAAAAATAATTCTCATTTATATGCTTGAACCTTCCCCCCTATAATTTCAATTTTACTCATTGATGTTGAAACCTTAAGATCAATATCAAAGAGTTGAGTATGATTATCGATAGATGAGTTTATGTTTTCAATTATTGTGATTTTATGCAAATCAAGATGTGAGCCTCATAGTGAAAATAATAAAGTATATTAAATTTATAACTTATATTGTTAAAGGGATTTTTCAAAAAGTCATTAGATAAAGTAATCCATAGTAGCGTTCATTTGGGAAACATATTTTTGCATCAAATGATTAGAATACTTATATACTTCAAATGTCTAAATAGAGACATGATGTTGTATCAATCCATTTTCCAGTTGAAAATATTTAACTTTTATGAGATTGTGGGAGTAAATTATGTCTCAAATGTGGTTGTCAGAAATACATATGTCCATAAATACATGTGGGAGTAGATTGTTTCTCAAATTTGGTAGTCAGAAATTCCCACATGCGAAAATGAGCATGCAGTGGTCATTAAACTTGTTGAGCCGCACAAATTTTCTTGATATGGTTGTTCTTGATTGCTATTGCACCAACTCTCACTTCAGAAATTTACGACGTAAATATATTTTACATACACATGTTACTACGATCAACCCTAGAACTTGTCGAAGTCTAAGAATGAAATAAAGAGTTATGTAAATAATTATTTGAACATATGGTAAAATTGGGTAGTGATTAAACGATGTGTTGCGGTCGTTGAAACACACAGTCATCGGTCAAACAAAATTATAATTCCGAACTCAAGATGACTTAAAGAATATGAAATCAAGTATACAATAATGAGATCTGGTCGAACCACACAGAGCATGGTTGACTTTTATCGAAAGAGTCTAGTTTGGGTTTTTCAAAAATGAAAATGAAATATTATCAATGGTAATAGTACTAATATACGAGAAAATATATTTCAAGAATTTTGAAATATATTTGGAGAAGACAAGTCAAAAGTCAAGGTTAGAGTGTTGAATTTGACCAGACTTTGACTTTATGTAAAATCATAGAGAAAAAGTGAGAAAATATTACAAAAATAATATTTTTAGAAACTAGAGAGAAAGAGGAGAATTTTGATATAGAAATCGTGATCTTTAGAGAAGAATTAAATTTACTATGATTTTTCCAAAATCAATGAACATAAAATCTCCGATATTAAGGTTTTGGCCAAAATCCTTAATTTGACTAATCAAATGAAATCCAAATCTAAAAAATCATCTACACATAGAAAGGTTACGATTAGAGGATTCCAGAGATACCAAAATTATCAAATTCATCTTCTATATTTGTAGTAAAACCCCTCAAAAGTCAACACCCAAATTTGGATTGATTTGTAATAGTAGTTGGTCAAATGACAAATCATAGGGTCAAACCTTGATGAAAATTAATGAAGAAGATATCCATGGAAAGTGATTGAACAAGGAATCCAATGAAACAAAATTTGAATGAATTGGACTTAAGATCAGGGAGAAATCCTTGTTTGGAGATCACCTAAAATCCGCAATGAAATTTGGACAAAATGATGAAATTCTAATTTCTTAAACTCTAATTACCTATCTAAATCTAATCTAAACTATCTAGAATGGGAGGATTATGAAGGAATCACACTACTAACCCGATTGACATGAATATTGAGCTTCAAATTGCTTTGATTGCTATTAATTTCTCTTATTCCTTCTTCGACGTACTTTCGGCAATCAAAGAGAAATTTCCAAACATTTTCTCACAATATTCATGATTTGCTTGCCTCAATCCATGCGCGATTCAGTCTAGAATTCAAGAGAATCCCAAAGAACTCAAGATCTTCCTCCAAAAATGCTTAATTTCACTCTTAATCTAGAGTTACATTTTCTTAAGGGAGAACATTGATTTATAGAAGAATTCCCACTTGATATCCGGACCATCCATTTCGCTTAAAGAGTTTGAACGGCTCAGATGAAGCCACGTAGTGCAGAATAAGTGGACCATGATCCCACGACGCAGGTCCACTTCCTCCTTGATTTTTGCCGTTCGATCCTCATCAGAGCATCCACAAGCATCCATGTGTCACTCCACGATTTGCCTATTGCAAAATGAAATCACAAGCGTTAGAGTTCACTAATGTGATGGACGGCTTTGAGTTTATCATGTGCATGTGATCACAATCTGGTGTATTGAAATCAACCAGATCAACGAGCACCAATTTGCGCGCTTTAATCCAACATCCCACACATTGCCATATCGCTTGCGTACATAAAGAAATATTGTCCCACACGGATGAAAATAAAGGAGATTTTTGCCTTTATAAGGGGGATCGGCCTTAAGCCTTTGCATCATCCATTTGGCCTAGTATGGCGCCCTTACTCTGCCCAATATTGGGACCCACTATAACTGTGGGCCCAATCCACTCAGCCCACTTAGCCAGTGTGCCACGTAGGCACCCGTGTGGGTATGTGCTGATCCGATTGGCTGGATGGTGCGCTGCCATGTGTTCGCATCACCATGTCAGCACCGCACGGGTCCCCCACTAAGTAAATCCCATTTTTGCGTTTCTTATTTCTGAAAAAAATTCAAAAAATCCTAAAAAATCTAGAAAGATAGTTAATTTTCATAAATTCATAACTTCATTTCTAGAACTCCTTTTTGACTCAAATTTTCTCCATTGGATCACAAATTTCTTCTTCTTTAATCCCATGTCTGAAATATAAATTTTAACAAGAAAAATGAATGAATTCAATTATTTCCAACTTGACTTTAAAAGACAAATTAGGTTAACCCTCTAAAATTGACTTTTGATTTTTCTCATCATTTTCTTCTTCTATTCTCTTCTTTAATCATCCACAAAAGTCAAAATAAAGTCAAGGAGAATAGTTAATGTCATGTTTTTGACTTTGAAAAGGTCAAAATTTTATAAAGCACATAATTAACCCTAGATAATGTAAAAAATGTGGACTTTAGTCAAATGGTATGCCAATGGAGAAAATATCATAAAACTCTGATAACATGAATCATAATTACATAAAATAAGCATTAATACCAGTTAAATATGATACTATTTCAAGTTAAATGTGCATGCTATCACACCCCCTACTTGAATCATAGCTAGTTCATTGGCAATAGAAGCATAGAGAAAGTATAATAAGACTATGGAAATCAATTTTCAATTCATCTTTGCATTGAGGAAACAAATGATAAAAGCGCAAGAAGTATAAATAAGCATCATCCTTTCCATACATAATGGCTATAAAATAGAATCGGTTAAAACACATGGGTGGCAGCTTACCAGTCTAATTCTGCTTTCCTTTTTTTTCTCTATTTCATTCTAATTCTATCCTTCTTTTTTTTTAACGTACTACAAGCCTTTTTATGGAAAGGGATTAGATGATGAAGAGCGAATAAAGGTGAGACGATTACAACTTTCCAAGGCTTTGTATGCAGCTTATTGGAAATAACATTTACATTTACTCATTCAATGGTGCTCATCCTACCCATGTATCGTCCTTAGTAGACATGGAGCTTATTCCCTTGAAGAGGTTTTGGTATCTCTATGGATCAGGGAGCTTCACTCTGTCAATAATAATAGTGCCGAGAAAAGGATGATAAAAGCTACGACTTGCTATGGAGGGCGGAAGGATGTGCGTGCAAAGAGTACTCAACTCATGGTTGAGAAGGATGAATGAGTTGATGAGAAGTATAGAAGTTTTTGAAAAATCATACTATGAGCTTGAGTAGATTCTTAGACTGGACTTTATGCCCCCCCAAAAGAATACCTAAATCCATTGTTACATTGAGTCTACAACCTCCCTAACAAGACACTTAAGGTTGCTCTTCCCATGGGTTCGCTAAAGCATTTGAGGGTGTTCATATACTTTTATGTATTTCATGTTTCATGTGATTTTGGAAAGATCATGTTTCTGTTCACATGGTTTATAATCATATCATGCATAGAGTATGGAATGAATGAATGCAAAAAAAAAATTAATTTTTTTTTTCAGTTTTCTAGAAAACTCCCCCCATTTTCATTTCTTTTATTGTCCTCAATAAAAATCTCCATGCTCATGAGAAAGAAATGACAATCATGATGCATGGCATGCAAAATAAATAAATATGAAATGATACAAAGAAGCTAAAAGAAAAATTGAGTGAGTATTTTGCGTTGGTTGCATTCTTCTCTTCATTCTTGGAGTTCTTCTTGGATGAAGTTCCTTCTTTTGTTTTTATCTCTTTTCTTAGTGTATATGGAGGCTATAAGAATAGAAAAAACAAAAGTGAACATAAAAGCAAAAAGAAAAAATAAATGCAAAAAAGTGAAGCAAAAATCACATGCAAAAGAAAAAATAAGGTAAAAGCAAATATAAAAGCAAAGATAAGGTTGGGTTGTCTCCCAACAAGCGCTAAGTTTTATGTCTTTAGCCAGACGTAACTTACTCTGACGACTATCTAGTGGCTGATGTCTCAATAAGTTGCAGCTCTTGATTATGTATAGGTGTTGGTCCTTCACCAATATATGACTTCAATCTATGCCCATTCACCTTGAAGGATTTGTTGGTCTTAGTATCTAAAATTAATACCGATCCATTTTAAAATGCTTCAAGGACCTCATATGGACCATCTCACCTAGAGCGCAACTTCCCCAAAACGAGTTTAAGGTGAGATTTATAAAGCCAAACCTTGTCATGGACATTGAATGTTTTCCGATTAATGTGCTTCTCATGAAAGGCCTTATTTTTGGCTTTATAAATTTCGATATTTTGGTACTATTCGTTCTGTAATTCTTGGAGCTCTTGAAGTTGTAGAAGTCGTTCTTTCCTGGCTTGCTCGAGGGAGAGATTAAGCTTTTTAATAGCCCAATAATCCCTATGTTCTAATTCCACTAGAAGATGGCAAAGTTTGCCATAGATGAGCCTAAACGGAGATATCCCAATGGGTGTCTTGAATGCGGTGCGGTAGGCCCATTGAGCATCCGATAGCTTTGATGCCCAATATCTTCCATCTATTGGAATTATTTTCTTCATGATGTTCTTAACTACTTTATTGCTAACTTCCACTTGGCCATTTGCTTGGGGATGATACGGGGTCGTAAATCGATGGTGAACTCCATATTTTCTAAGTAAAGCTCAGAAATAGGAGTTAGTAAAATGAGATCCACCATCAATGATGATCGCCCTAGAACAACCGAATTGAGAAAATATATTGCTAAACATGAACTTGTTAACCACTTCATGATTATTTGTCCTTGTCGGTATTGCCTCGACCCCTTTAGACTCATAGTCCACTGCTACAAGAATATACTCTTTTCCCTCAGATGGTAGAAATGGTCCCATAAATTCTATACCCCAAACATAAAAAATCTCTACCTCAAGGCTGGATTGCAAGGGCATTTCATCTCACTTTGAGATATTTAATGCGGATTGCCACTGAAGACATTTCTTGTAATATTTGATGACATCCTTGAATAAAGTTGGCCAATAGAAGCCACTTTGTAGCACCTTAGCTCCCGTCTTTCTTGATACAAAATGTCCTCCACACAAGGATGAGTGACACATCGCTAAAATATGAACTTGCTCCTCCTTCAGAACACATCGCCGAATAATCTAATCAGCCCCTAAGTGGAACAATTGGCGCTCTTCTAAAAAAATAATATCGAATATCATGAAAGAATTTTCTCTTCTGGTTAGTGTTCCATACTCGGGGACTGATTTTGTGACTAAGTAATTTAAGATATGCCCAAACCAAGGTGCCTTAGTCACGCCAGGGAGAAGTTCATTGGGAAATGTGTCACTAATTTCTCCAGAAGAAGTGTTATGGAGTCGTGAAAGATGATCAACCTTTGAGTTCTCGCTTCCCTTCTTCTCCTTAATTTCCAAATCAAATTTTTGCAGAAGCAAAACCCATTGAATAAGTCGCAGTTTGGCCTTTTTCTTTGAGAGCAAGCACTTCAAAGATGCGTGATTGGTGATAACATGCTATTTATGCATGAAATTACATGATTATTAATGCAATTAAAGGCATTAATCATTCCAAATATATGCATGTTATCATATTTTAAGTATATTTCTATCATTTTGTATTATTTCATGTTATGATATAAAAATACACTAAATTATGGATTATTATACATAATTAAACATTATAATGTTTAATCCTAATTATAATTAAGATCATAATCATGTTTTGAGGATGAAAATATAAAAGAAAAGATCTTTATTAACATTTATGTATTTTTATAAAGTTATTTTATAAGATACATAAATGTATTAAATTAATTAAAATTCATTCTCTTATTATTTTAATAATTTGACTTTTTAATGATAGATTATTCAATTTTTGATCCAAAAAAATAAATTTGAACTAATTTGGAGTTGTATTTTAAACGTTATGATTTTTACAATTTAAAAGAATTTTTCTGAAATTTTTCTAAAATTATCTGAATTTATTTCGAGTTTTAAAAGGATTTAAATTAATTTAAAATGGGCAAAAACGGGGTATATTTCGCGCGAGGCCACGTGGATGCGATATGGCGCTCAGGGTCACGCGGCAGCGCCACGCGGACCCGCGCCAGTGCCTGCATGGCACTGAGGTGACATAATGCATATATATTTTTCTTATACATAGGTTATAGAACATATAAGCCATTCCAGAGAGGAATATCGCTAACTGTTATATATGACTCACCTTATATACCCATGCATTTTCCGTCTTTTTCTCCGTGAGGGACTATGCCCCTCTATTTTATTTGATCGCAAGCCGTGTGGCGTAACTTGGATCGTCGGATGGATATCAAGATGAATAGCGCGCGTCGATGCGGTGGACGCAAAGTCCACCCAATCTTCAATCAAGCACGTGGCGTGATTGAGACTTGAGTGGATTAATCTCGAGCGTCGATCGCGCGAGTTCTAACGGCTGAGATCGCGCGTGATCGGTGGACTCTTTGATACATCGCGATCGTTTGATTTAAATCCAATGGATGATCAATCGACGCGTCTCTTCACGTTAAAAAAAACGTGGAATCATCTCGTCCCTTCATAAAAAATTGGACGCTCTGGACTTAATCACGACGATTCAACTGATGGACGCTTGATCACGACCGTCGATTGTGATGCACCACTTCATCGGACGGTTGCGCCTAAAATTCGTTCTTTGGATACATTTCTTGGTGACGGAAGAAATCGCCCGTGGAATTTCGAGAAATTCGAACTGTCTAGACACCCATTTCATGTGCCGTTTGATTTTTTGTGTTCTTAATGCATTTCCGCATCCAAGGACTACTTGAAATCAAAGTTTGATCGAGAGAGGAAGGAGAAATCACATCTTGAACTTCAACTTCGTCTTCAAAAATGCGGAATGAAAAGCCATGCATCCGACGATTAATTGGATCATTTCGAAGGCTACTTTAGGTTAGATTGCGTGTTTTCATCTTAATCTTTCATCATTGAGTGTTAATCTTTCATCTTAGTAGATTAAGTTTAATTTTAGTTTAATTTTGGTCTTAATCATTTTCGCGATACGATTTTCTACCCCATTTTCAAACTTTGATTACTCTGTGAATTCTCATCCAAATCACCTGATTTTTGATTTGGTGGGTTCGCAATTGAGTTATCTTTCTTAATATCTTTCTTAATATCGTTTCTTTTCATCTTGAGTTATCTAACCTCAATTCGTTGTCCGATTTGACCGAATTTCAAAGATATATCTCAAATTTCCCTAATTCTCCGTAGATTCGACCCTTAATTACCATTAGACTATTTAATTAAATTGATTAATCATAAATTGGTAAGTTTAGGACTTTGTTTTGACACTAAATCGTGTCTATTCAACGACCATACAATTTAGTGTCGTCAATTTGTGTACACAATAATCATGCTGCCTAAGATATAAG
Organism: Lemna minuta; assembly: GCA_024174645.1. Lineage (NCBI taxonomy): Eukaryota > Viridiplantae > Streptophyta > Magnoliopsida > Alismatales > Araceae > Lemna > Lemna minuta. The sequence continues at coordinate 3,221,239 of CM044107.1, forward strand.
GCCTAAACTTCTCAAGAGCAAAGACGACCACTAACAACTCCTTTTCGGTAGTCATGTAATGGAGTTGGGCATTGATGATACGATTTAGTGCGGTCGCTGAAACACACGATCGTCGGTAAAAAAAAATTGATCATTCCAAATTCATGATGATTTAAAATCAGAAATCAAGTACAATAATGAGATCGGGTCGAACCATAGAGAGCATTGTTGACTTTTATCGAAAGAGTTGACTTGGGCAAACTTAAGGCTAGTTATGTTTTTTAAGAATAAAAATGATATAGTATAAATGTAATTAATACAAATATATGAGAGAAGATATTTGAAGAATTTTAGAAAATATTTGAAGAAGAAAAGTCAAAGTCTAGTTAGGACTTTGTAGAATAGATGCTTCCACTAAAGATTGCTTCAAGTGCAAGAAGGCTTGCTTTCCCTCTTTTTTAACGATGAAATCCTTGTCCTTGCACAAAAGATAAATAAATGGTTTTGAGACTTTAGCAAAATCTCTAATAAATCGCCGATAGAAGCCGACATGCCCAAAGAAACTTTGTAGTTTCCTTATCGACTTTGGGAGCGCAAGGTCTTGAATCACCTCAACCTTTGTCTTGTCCACTTCCAATCCTTTGCTTAAAACTAAATGCCAAAGCACTATGCCTTCTCTAACCATGAAGTGGTACTTCTGCCAACTAAGCACAAAGCGTTTCTTAATACAAATCTCGAGGATATGCATTAAGTGCTCTAACACGTTTCAAAGCTCATCCTGAAAACTGAAAAGTCATCCATGAAGACCTCAGGACTCTCTCCTATAAAGTTGGAGAAAATGGCCATCATGCATCTCTGAAAAGTGGAGGAGCATTAGATCATTCAAATGGCATGCGGTGGAACGCATAAGTGCCAAATGGAGATGTAAATGTGGTCTTCTTCTGATCATTGGGGTGAATAGCCATCTGATTATACCCAGAATATATATCGAGGAAGCAGTAATATTCTTGCCCATAAAGCTTATCAAGGATTTGGTCAATAAATGGCAAGGGAAAACGATCCTTTTTCGTAGAAAAGGATTTGTGCCTCTCTAGAGGGATGAGAATCCTCCTCTAGAAATATCTGATGAGTGCACAAAGAGGGGTCAATCCCCTTAAGATCTGATAAACTCCATCCGATTGCTTCCTTCCTTTCTCGCAAGACCTCAAGTAGTCTCTCTTCTTGGTCCTCTGGCTGCGAGGACATAATCACGGGTTTGGTGCATTGATGATCAAGAAATACATATTTCAAAGTAGAAGGTAGTGGTTTAAGCTTCGGTGCCGTCTCACTCGAGGAAAAGGGATCATCCTCGAGCTCCTCGGTGCTCCCGTCCTTGATAAATGCCATCGTCTCCTCGATACAACTCTAAATATCTGAATCCTCATAAATATTGATGGCACCTAGCTCATCAGACGCATGTGAAGGATATCGCATCAATTTATTGATGCTCACCTTCATAGGAGTCTCTCCTACCTAAAATATCACTTCTCCCTTGCCCCAATCCGTAATGGCTTTCTCGGTAGCTAAAAATGGTCTCCCTAGTATGATGGGAGCGTTAGTGAAATCCTTCGTGGTTGTCGTATCTACGATAATAAAATCTACTAGAAAAAAAATAGTTTTCTACCTTCATGATCACATCCTCCACAATACTGTGAGGTCCTCTCACGGATCCATCCACTAAGCTCAACTCAATGAATAATGGTTGCAACTCTCCAAGTGGACACGTGTCATACACTCCCTTTGGGAGGATATTGACACTGGCCCCCGTGTCAAGAAGAGATCGAGTAAAAGTCCTACGCCCTATCACACAACTAATCATGGCAGCTCCTGGATCACATCACTTTCGAGGAAGCGTACTCAACATAATCGAGCTAATAGTCTTGCTCATAGGGATTCGCTTCAGCTTTCTCGTGGGGATGCAAAGTTTCTTTAAGAACTTAGTGTAAGATGGAATGTGCTGAATCGCATCGACTAGTGGGATGGTGATAATGACCTATCTAAAGGCCTCGAGCAATGTATCGTCATTCTCGCTCATCGAGACCTTGGGCGGACTCAATAAATGAGGATAAGGCACCAGAGGTTTGTAAACTTCGGGATTGGGCTTTGCCCTAAATGATAAAAAGATAAAAAGTATTTATATACACCTAAGAACTGCTTTTATTTAGCTCAATTAACTCGTGAACATATAATCATATATATTGTTTCATGAGTTAATAATTTCATGCCATCAGTACATCAAACAGAACTTTTATACATGATATTTGTCGTCTCCTTGATTTTAGGAACCTACAAGCAAGAGAAGGGAAGCAAGATCATTTAAAATAGGTTTGCAGAAGACTAATGGGCAATCAAAGGCGTTTCCATTGGAGCCCAGTCAAAGAAGAATCGACGTCTCTCTCCTCGCAAGGGTTTAAAATGAAAAGGATAGAGAAAAGGAGGGGATCATCTTTGGCTTCTTCCCCAGGCACTCTCTCTCTTAGGTTTGGTCATTTAAGATTTTCTACTCGCGGCGTTTTTCTGTCCCGGCGATGTAGTTGAATAGTTTCTTCCTTTAAAATGGAATCTAGTTCTTCTTCTCCATCTCTACAGCATCGTCTCCATGCTCTTCACTTTCTCTTTTTCTCATCTTCTCTTACGCACTTGTTCTCCCATTACTGATAACATACTATTTATACATGAATTTACATGATTGTTAATGCAATTTAAGGCATTAATTATTCCAAGTGTATGCATGTTATCATATTTTAAGTATATTTCTATCATTTTGTAACATTTCATGTTATGATAAAAAAATACATCAATTTATGGATTATTATATATAATTGAAACATTATGATGTTTAATCCTAATTATAATTAAGATCATAATCATGTTTTAATGATGAAAATATAAGAGAAAAGATTTTTATTAAAATTTATGTATTTTTATAAATTTATTTTATAAGATACATAAATGCATTAATTTAATTAATATTTATTCTCTTATAATTTGAATTTTTATAATGATAGAATATTCAATTTCTGATCCAAAAAAAACAAATTTGAATTAATTTGGAGTTGTATTTTGAAAGTTATGATTTTTACAATTTATAGGAATTTTTTTCTGGAATTTATATGAGTTTATTTTGATTTTTAAGTGATTTAAAATAATTAAAAAAATGCAAAAAGGGTGCATTTATTCACGCGAGCCCATGTGGACGCAACGTGGCACGCAAGGCCACGTGGTAGCGCCACGCAGACCCGCGCGAATGCTGGCATGGCACTGAGGTGATGTATACAGATATATTGTTTTATTACATATGGTTATAGTACATATAAGCCATTCTATAGAGGAATATCACTAACCCATATAACCGACTCACCTTATATACCCGACAAGTCTCCATATTTTTCGTGTGGGACTATGTTCCCTTGTTTTACTTTGATTGCAGGACGCGTGGCACGATGTGCCGCGTCGGATGGAAATCACGATGAAGATCGCGTGTCAATGCGATGGACACGAGGTCCATCCGATCTCTGATCACACACGTGCGTTAAATGGACTTTAAGTCAAATCATCCGAACCGTCCATCAAGGGAGTTATAACAGTCCACATTCAACGCATCCGATGGATCCCCGATTTAATTAGGATCACACGATGAAGATCCAACGAACGAGAGGAAGCGACGCGTTTCTTCATACACTATACATGAACTCATCTCAACCTTTGATCGTTGATCGGACAGATGCGATATAATCGCACCGTTTTGATTAACTAAAGCTTCATCGCGACCGTTCATCAAGTGGAAACTCTTCATCGAACAATTACGCCTAATTTCGTCTTTAAATAGACTGTTCTTCGCGACGGAAAGCAGCGCCTTTGAATCTTCAAGAAATTCGAACTGTCCAGACACCAATTCAAGTGCCAAGTGAAATCGAAGTTTGATCAAGAGATTTGCGAGAAATCACATCTTAAACTTCAATTTCGTCTTCGAAAGCCATGCATCCGACAATTAATTGGATCATTTTGAAGGCTACTTTAGGTTGGATTGCGTGTTTTCATCTTCATATTTCATCATTTAGTGTTAATTTTACATTTTGAATCGTAGATTAAGTTTAATTTCAGTTTAATTTCTGTTTTAAATCAATTTTGCGATAGGAATTTTCTCCTAACTTCGAACTTCGATTACTCTACGAATTCTCATCCAAATCACCTGATTTTTGATTTAGTGAATTCGCAATTGAGTTATCTTTCTTAACATCATTTATTTCCCAATTTCTAACCTCAGTTCGTCGTCCGATTTGATCGAATTTCAAAGATATCTGTCAGAATTCCCTAATTCTCTGTTGATTCGATCCTTAATTACCATTATACTCTTTAATTAAATTGATGAATCATAAATTGGTAAGTTTAGGACTTTGTTTTGACACTAAATTGTGTGTAATCAACGACCATACGAATTAGTCTCGTCAATTACCCAAAGAAATCTCTAACTCTTCTTCTTCATTCTATTCCCTTTTTCAAATTTTCTGCATTGGATCTCTTCTCCTTCCCCAAAATTTCTCAATTGATCTCCTTCTTCTTCGCCCCGCAGTTCTATTTTCTTTTCTCGCTTAACAGCCACTTTTCCTCTCCTTGTTTCTCCATCTACCATTTTCTCCTCTTTGTTACTCTCTCAAAAACTCATGTCCCCCTCGCTCTGTCTATATCTGTGTTGCTCTCGCCATCACTTGTGTCATCTCCCTTCTCCCACATTCCAATTTTTCCCCCTCCAAAGGTGTGTAGAAGACAAATTTAAAATAGGTATGTAGAAGACTAATGGGCTATGAAAGACGTTTCCATTGGAGCCCAGTCAAAGAAGAATTGGCGTCTCTCTCCTCGCAAGGGTTTAAAATGAAAAGGATAGAGAAAAGGAGGGGATCATCTTCGGCTTCTTCCCCAGGCATTCTCTCTCTTAGGTTTGGTCATTTAAGAAATTCTGCTCGTCGGCATTTTTCTGTCAGGCGATGTAGTGGAACAGTTTCTTCCTTTAAAATGGAATGTAGTTCTTCTTCTCCATCTCTACAGTGTCGTCTCCATGCTCTTTCCTTTCTCTTTTTCTCATCTTCTCTTACGCACTCATTCTCCCATTACCCCAGGAAATATCTAACTCTTCTTCCTCATTCTATTCCCTTTTTCCATTTTTCTTCATTCGATCCCTTATCCTTCCCCAAAATTTTCTCAATTGATCTCCTTCTTCTTCGCTCCGCAGTTTCGTTTTCTTTTCTCGCTTAACAGCCACTTTTCCTCTCCTTGTTTCTCCATCTGCCATTGTCTCCTCTATGTTCCTCTCTCAAAAACTCCTCTCCCCCTCACTCCGTCTATATTTGTGTTGCTCTCACCATCAATTGTGCCGTCTCCCTTCTGCCACATTCCAATTTTTTCCCCCTCCACGTCCTTCGTATCTAAATCACACTTCTGGTTATCTTACACCATTCTTTTCTTCTCTTCTTGAAATCCTTTTCTTCATATCTCTTGGTCACCGCCTATCATCTTACGTCGTTAGCAATCCTACATCTGATTTCCGTCCCACTCTCTTTCACTCTCTCAAAATCCTTCCCCTCTTCTCCTTTCAACTTCTTGCATTCAATCTGTATCTGCCTTCCATTTCTCTTACTATCTCTCCTCCTCGTCATCTCGACATTCCCTCTCTCGTGTTCACTATCTTCATCACTCCTCTCTAAATCTCTCTCTCTCATTTTCGCCCTCTTCCCATATATCCAGTATAGTCGTACCCTTTGTCCTCGTTTTTCTCTTTTGCTTCACCCTTTTTCCACATATTTTGTTTACTCTTCCCTCTTACTTTCATTTTCTTTCCGATTTTCTCTCATAATCACGCTCCTTCCCCAACCTCTATCTCTCTTTCTCCCATTCTCTTACTCTTTGTTTCTCTCTCAACCCTTCTGCCACTATTCAATCCTTCTTCAACCCTCTCTTTTCGTCCATCATGATCGATCCTTCCCTCTTCTCTAAGTTTCCACTTGGTTGTCCTCTTCTTCGCGCCCCTCTTATAGGATCCCCAAACTCTCTTGAGATCTCAAGGGAAGAAAACTAAACAAGGGTGTGTTTCTATTGCTAAAGGAGAGCTACATTTATAGGCCAAAAAAAAATGAAATCGTCGTTTCAGAAGCTCAATGATCCGACGTTTCAACAGCTCAAAAACTGCTCTTTGATTGCCTAGAAAACACCTAACGCAGTATTAAAATAACGCAACAATCAACCTCCTAATCCTGTGTTGGGCAATCTTCCACCATTGTCTACAGGAGAGCACTCTCAGATTTCACCTCCTTTTCAGCAAGGTAGGACGTCTCATCTTTGTCATCGCTGCTGCGGCAAGCAGCTACATAATGCCCATAACGATGACAGTTGAAACATTTTACCTTGTCATGATCCTTCTTCTCACGCTCCCCTTCACGTGTATTCTCTTTTTTATGTCATTCGCGATGACAATCCTTGCTCTTGCCTTTCACTGAGGCCAAGAACGTTCAATCTTCCCTTTCTTCTTCACGATCTCGGAGTTTATCTTCATGGATCTTGAGAGAACCAATGGCTTCATCCAAAGTGATTGAGTCTAGATCCCCAAATTGATCCATGAATGACGTGATAGGGTCACATTTCGGTGGTGTCGCACGTAGAAGCTTGGAGACTATGATGCCTTTAGAAATCTTCTCTCCCAAACTCTGCATGTGTCCTACTAACCTGGTGAGCTTCCGAGCAGAGTCGGTGATAGAATCTTCATCGCGCATCGTGAGCATCTCAAACTCACGCTTGAGCGTTTGAATCTTCACTTTCTTGACACGTTCCATGCCCACGTTCATTGTGCGTAGAGACTCCCATGTCTCTTTTGCCGTCACATTGTTATCAAGTTGTGCTAGCACATCCTTCGGCACAGCACTGTAGATCACTGCCATTGCTCGGCGATCTAACTTTCTCGACACATTCTCATCTTCAATCGCCCCCAGCAAACCATATGCTTCCCATATAACCTCCATCCCCATAGCCTACATAGGATAGTTAAGCTTGATCATCATAGGGACAGAAGCATTGATCGCCACCTCACCCGTTACCCTTGGCGTTCCGGCGTAGGCGATTTCCACATTCACAGAGGACCTTCCGTCAGCTTGCGATGTCATTTCTCCATGCCTCGCCATCTCTGCGCTCCTTAGATCATTAGAGAACTAGCTTTGATACCAATTGTAGGATCCCCAAAATCTGTTGTGATCTCAAGGAGAAGAAAACTAAAGAAGAAGTGTGTTTCTATTTCTGAAGGAGAGCTACATTTATAGGCAAAAAAATGAAACTATCGTTTCAGCATCTCAATGATCCGACGTTTGAACAGCTCAAAAACTGCTCTTTGATTGCCTAGAAAACGCCTAACGCAGTATTAAAATAACACAACAATCAACCTCCTAATCCTGTGTTGGGAAATCCTCCACCATTGTCTACAGGAGAGCACTCTCAGATTTCTCCTCCTTTTCAGCAAGGTAGGACGTCTCACCTTTGTCGTCGCGGCTACGGCAAGCAGCTGCATAATGCCTATAATGATGACAGTTGAAACATTTTACCTTGTCACGATCCTTCTTCTCACGCTCCCCTTTACATGTATTCTCTTTTTTATGTCTTCCGCGATGATGCTCTTTGCTCTTGCCTTTCACTAAGGCCAAGAACGTTCAATCTTCCCTTTCTTCTTCACGATCTCGGAGTTTATCTTCATGGATCTTGAGAGAACCAATGGCTTCATCCAAAGTCATTGTGTCTAGATCCCCAAATTTCTCCATGGATGACGTGATAGGGTCGTATTTTCGGTGGTGTCACACATAATAGCTTGGAGACTATGATGCATTCAGCAATATTATCTCCCAACCCCTGCATGTGCGCTACTAACCTGGTGAGCTTCCAAGCGAAGTTGACGACAAAATCTTCCTCGTGCATTGTGAGCATCTCAAACTCACGCTTGAGCGTTTGAATCTTCGCTTTCTTGACACGTTCCACGCTCACGTTCATTGTGCGTAGAGACTCCCATGTCTCTTTTGTCGTCACCTTGTTATCAAGTTGTGCCAGCACATCCTCCGGCACAGCACTGTAGATCACTGCCGTTGCTCAGCGATCTAACTTTCTCGACACATTCTCATCTTCAATCGCCCCCAGCAAACCATATGCTTCCAATATAACCTCCATCCCCATAGCCCACTGATGAGACTAAATCGTATGGTCGTTGATTACACACAATTTAGTGTCAAAACAAAGTCCTAATCTTACCAACTTATGATTAATCAATTTAAATAATTAGTAGAATGGTCATTAAGGGTCGAATCCACAGAGAATTAGGGAAATTTGAGATATATCTTTGAAATTTGGTCAAATCAGACAACGAATTGAGATTAGAAATTGTGTGTTTTAGTATATTAAGAAAGATAACTCAATTGCAATTCCACGAAATCAAAAATCAGGTGATTTGGATTAGAATTCGCTGAGTAATCGAAGTTTGAAGTTAGGGGAAAATTCGTATCGCGATTTTGAGTAAAAACAGAAATTAAAACAAAATTAAACTTAATCTACAATTCAAAATGTAAAATTAACACTAAATGATGAAATATTAAGATGAAGACACTCAATCTAACCCAAATTAGTCTTCGAAATGATCCAATTTATCGATAGATGCATGGCTTTTCATTCCGAGTTTCCGAAGACGAAGTTTGAAGTTCAAGATGGGAATTCTCCTTTCTCTTTCGAATAAACTTTGAACTAAAGGATTCAATGGGTGCGGAAATGAGTCAAGAGAACAATCAAACGAACGGCACGTGAAATGGTGGTCTGAACAAGTCAAATTCAACGAAAATCCACTGGCACGTTCTTCCGTCGCGAAGAACAATTTTTAAAGAAGCTGATTTGGGCGCAGCCGTTGGATGAAGAGGATGATCGTGATCGACCGTCGCGATCACACGTCTGCTGATCGAATCGTCGCTTCAGTGTGATGATCGTCCGATCATTGGTGAACGGTCGAGATGCGTCGCGTGTGATCATCTGTTGGATTTAAATCCAACGCTCATGATGTCTCGAAGGATCCACCGATTTTGAGTGATCTTAGCCGTTGTAACTCGCGATTAATGGCTGAGATTGACGAGACGATACCGCGAGGTCGTCGATTTCACATGGTCTCTTGTCAAAAATAATACCGAACTTACCAATTTTGGGAAATTAACTCGAATTGAGTGGCATAATGGTAAATAAGGTTGAATCCACAGGGAATTAAGGTATTTTTGAGAGATCTTTTAGAAATTGATCAAATTGGACGATGAATTGAGGTGAGAAATTAGGGAAAAATGGTAGATTTAGAAAGATAACTCAAAGATCTATCCACGGAATAAAAAATCACTTGATTTGCATTAGTAATCACGGCGAAATCAAAGAGTGAAGTGGGACAAAATTTTTGGAATCGCAAAGAACACAAATTTAAATTAAAAATAAAATTGAGCTAAATTAAGATCCTAAACTAAAAATTGATGATACATAACGATAGATTAGAGGGAAAACTTGTTTTCTAACCTGGGATAACGATCGAATCGATCCAATTGATCGCCGGATCGACAACTCTTCATTCCGCGAATTCAAACGTGAACATCGGTGTTCAAGAGACAAATTCTCCATGATCGATCGACGAAATCTCACTTTTAAGCACTCCGTGGACGCGAAATCGAGTCTAGAAGAGATTAGAAGTGAGAGATTCAAGGAAAGATGCGTGTAGATAGGTCCATTAAGTGAAATCTTCCAAGAATGCTTACAAAAATCGAAGAACACTTCATTTTATAGACAAAATTAGGTGTAACCGTCCGATCGGTGCGTTTCAAGCTCGATCAACGGTCCAGATGCACGCGTAACGGTGAACCGTTATGATTTAATTTCAGCCTTCCGATCTTGAATGGATGCTCCGATTTGATCTTCGCGATATGCGTTATAAAACGCATCAAACGGCGCCCTTTGGATCGCGAACTAACGCTTCAGATGCGTTTGATCGCGTGAAATCGTGGCCATTATTATTCTTTTTAAAATGACACGTGCGTGATGGTTGATTGGTGATCCGCGCGTGCACACGATTGACGCACGGATTTCCATTGCGCCTTTAATCCAATGCTCCTCTATCAGCCACGTCGCCTGAAATGAAAATAACTGTGTGGGACTTAGTTCCACACAGGAAAAATTAAAAGAGATAGTCGGGTTTATAAGGAGAAGTGTTTTTATGGGTTGAATACCCTTCCGATATATAGAAGGCTGAACTTACTATATAAAATATGTAAATTATAAATATAAATATACGCCATGTAGGCGCCGCGTGGGCCCGCGTGGCGCTGCCACATGGCCCTGAGTGCCATGTCACATCCACGTGAGACCCGCGCAAAAAATTAAACCTTTTTGTCATTTTTTTAATTATTGCAAACGTTTTAAATCGAAAATAAAATCAGAAAAATCCCTAAAAATTGTAAAAATCATAACTTTCAAAATACAACTCCAAATTAATCCAAATTTCTTTCATTTGATCTGAAATTTACTTATCTATCATTCTAAAAAGTCAAATTATTTAAATAACAAGAGATTTAATTCTTATTTCAAAAATACATTCATTTCTTAAAGATTTTAACTTTAGAAAATTAAATGAATGTTCATAAAAAATGATTTCTCTTATTATTTAACTTTAAAAACACTTATAATCTCAAGTAAAGATAGGTTATAAAATCTTTAATCTTTAATTCATCATAATTAACCCCAAATTAACGTATTTTGAGATTATAACATAAAATTGCATGGAATGATAGAAATGCACTCAAAGTATGATAACATGCACATAAATGGAATGTTTTATGCCTTATTTTGGATTAACAATCATGTTTTATCATGTTAAGATTGCATGTTATCAAAGATCATTTCACTTATTCCCCATTTGACGCACATGCTTGATTTCTGATCAGGTGGATCTCGCGTCCACCGCATCGACGCTTGTCGTTCAGCTTGATCTCCATCCGACGATCCACGTTACTCCACGCGGCCTGCGATCAAATAACATAGAGGAGAATAATCCCACACGGAAGAAATTTAGGAGAGGCATCGGGTATATAAACTATAAGATATATAAATGTTAGCTTAAATTCCTCTATGGAATGCTTATACTTACTTTGAACCATATAATATATATATATAAGATATATACACGTCACCTCGGTGCCACGCAGGCACATACGCGCGGGTCCGCGTGGCGCTGCCACGTGGCCCTGAGTGCCACATCGCATCCACGTGTACTCGCGTGGTAAATACCGCCTTTTTGCATTTATTTTAATTGATTTAATTAATTAAAAATCGAAAATAAATCTAGATAAATTCTAGAAAAATTCCTATAAATTGTAAAAATCATAACTTTCAAAATACAACTCCAAATTAGTTCAAATTTTTTTTGTTGGATCAGAAATTAAATAATCTATATTAAAAAAATCAAATTATTAAAATAATAAGAGAATCAATTTTAATTAATTTAATACATTTATGTATCTTATAAAATAACTTTATAAAAATACATAAATTTTAATAAATATAATTTCTCTTATATTTTCATCCTCAAAACATGATTATGATCTCAATTATAATTAGGATTAAAGATTATAATGTTTAATTATGTATAATAATCCATAAATGGGTATATTTTAAGATCATAACATGAAATAATACAAAATGATAGAAATATGCTTAAACTATGATAACATGCATATAATTAGAATGATTAATGCCTTTAATTGCATTAATAATCATGTAAATTAATGTAAAAATAGCATGTTATCACCCACATAGGATAGTTAAGCTTGAACATCATGGGGACGGAAGCATTGATTGCTGCCTCACCCGTTACCCTTGGCGTTCCGGCGTAGGCGATGTCCACATTCACAAAGGACCTTCCGTCACCTTGCGATGTCATTTCTCCATGCCTCATCATCTCTATGCTCCTTAGATCATTAGAGAACTAGCTTTGATACCAATTGTAGGATCACCAAACTCTCTTGTGATCTCAAGGAGAAGAAAACAAAAGAAGAAGTGTGTTTCTATTTCTGAAGGAGAGCTACATTTCTAGTAAAAAAAATGAAACTGTCGTTTCAGCAACTTAATGATCCGACGTTTCAACAACTCAAAAATTGCTCTTTGATTGCCCATGCAAATGCCTAATGCAGAGTTAAAATAACGCAACACCTCTTATAGTCTTCTTACGCCTCCAAACATTCACCTTCACATTTTCAGACACGGATCTCCTTTCGATTTCTATCTCTACTCTCTCTCGATCTCTCCGTGATTTCTGAACTCTCCCTTTACCTCTCCTCCTCGTCTCTTCCTTTTCCTCACGATCTCTCTACCTCTCTCCAGCATTCATCTTCCATCTCTCTCTCTCTACCTCTCTCCAGCATTCATCTTCCATCTCTCTCTCTCTATCTCTCTCACGATCTCATCTTCTTTCTTAGAATATCCCTCACACACTCTCTCTTTCTTCCTCATTCCAATTTCGTCTATTGCACTTCCGCATTTCCGCTTCATCTCCCTTTCGCTCTCCCTCAATCAATATTTCCGACCGCCTCTTGATCTCTCTCATTTCATTCTTTCTTCTGATTGTCCTCCCTCCAATATTCTCTCCCGCTCATTGTCCTCCTCCCTCTCTCATTCAATCTCTCACATTCTCTCTTTCTCTCTATCGCTCTTCCTCTTCCCATATTCCACTCAGTTCTTCTCGTCCACCCTGTCTTGCTTTCTCGCTTTCTTTCTCCTAATCTCCACTCGCAGTCAAAAATTTCTTTCCCTAGCTCAATAACCCCTAGCTGTGTCTTCTCTCTCATTTTTTCATCACTATCATTCTCGATTCCTCTTTCTCTCGTAACCCCATGGATCTCTCTAAATTCCTCTCGCGATATCTCTAGGCGTTGTCCACTTTCCCTAAGTCTCTCTCTCACCATCTCTTTCTTCTTCTCTCCCTCTTACTCTCGCTTTCTTTCTTTTCGGTCCCTCTCTTGTTCACCCCCTCATTCTCTCACTTTGGCTTTTCTGCTATTTTGTTTGAATCCTCTATTTCTAATCTGCGCTCCTCAGTCTCATCCTCGCTCTATTTTCCTCTTGACGAATTTTTTCTCATCCCTCTCTCTACTCTCTCTCCCATTCTCTCTTTTACTTCCCCTTTTCTTGTGCATATTTCTCTCTCTTCTAATCCAAATTCCTCTCATCTTGTCTATCTCTCTATTCTCTGCCCTCCTCGGTCAATAATCAATCTCTTTTTTCTACCTTAGTCTCCAGCTATTTACCCTCTTCTCTCACACACGCTCTAGCTTTTGCCCCTTTCTATTCCTCTATTTTCTCACTCTTTCTCTCTATCTATTTTCCCAAAAAAAGTCTCCCCTCTAACTCTTTGTTCGCTCCATTTATCTCTCTCACTTCACTACCTTGCTCCCCTGATTTCCCAACCTCTCAGCTCATTCTCTCTTTATTATTTTCTCTTTCTTCCTTTCTTTCTTTAGAGTTTAGATTTCCTTAATCATCCCTTCTATTTCTTTTTGTACTCTAAGTTTAGCATTCTTGCATCTATAGGTTTACTTAAATCATCTTCAATCCATTAAAATCCCTCTCTCTCTCATGGTAAACTCGGAGAGTTGACCACCAAGCCTTCACCATTACTCTCATCTCAACTCCTCTTATTGATAATGACATGCCCTAGAATCCTTGTGGATCGACCTAGAAAGCTATTTGCCTTTGTTATCTCCATCCGGACTTAGTTTTCTCGAGTATAAATTGTAAGTTTGTCGAGCTTAAACACATGATGACTTTGAGCTCAAAACTAATCAGCTCCTTGTCGGGTGCCTCCTCATCTTCGGAGTCCTCCTCCGGAATGATCTTAGGAGAGGATTGGTCATCCTTCTCCTCATTTGGGTCCTTGTGGCTCTTGTGATCCTTGTGAGGATCCACTAAGACTTTGCCACTACGTAGGCCCGAGATAGCATGTGCCTCCTCTAGTGCACTATCAATGTGAACTTGGTTTACATTGTGTGTGTGGCTCGACGATGCTTGCCCTAAATTCCTAGGGTTTTCTAGAGGTTGGGAAGGTAATTGGTCACCGAATTCTACTCACTTTCCCATAGTCCGTTCCGCTGAAGCATCGAAGCATTGGGTCTTAGCCCCTTCGACTCCATCAAGTCTGTCGCTAACGTCGGTCAATTTACTCATCATTTGTGCTAATGCACTCGTGACAGGATCTCTGGAGGACGCTCGAGGTGGCACTACTGGTGGCGGTGTAACCGCTCAGAGAGGACCCGAGGTAAAAGGTGTTGGCCTCGAGTTCCCCATAAGTTGCTGAGCGGATCTGAAGGGCTGATGATATGAAGTGTGTTGCCCGCTCCATTGTTGCGCATAAGATGGGTTCAAATAACTATTGTTACTATAAACCTAAGTCAGGTAGTGAGATCTACCCTCTTGGGCTCAACCCCAGATAAGTCGTAGGGTTTTGCCAAAATGGATATGGACCTTGTTTTGCCATCACGGGGCAATCCAACTCGACATGCTCGAAACTCGAGCAATGCGAACATGGGGTGACATCTCTATGTGCTTGTGGTTCAAGGCCCTTAGAACTTGATCAGATTTTAAGTGAATCCATAATCAAGTAGTCTGCCTCTAGACTACCAGCCTCACATAATCACTAAGGCGTTGTCTAATTGTCTCGGTGGGATGAGGGGCGTCTAGTGGTTATCCTCGCACCGGTGTGGCGAGAGCTAGTACGGGAGCAAGCACTAGATTGAGTCTTTGATGGAGCTCTAGAATGTACAGATGTGTCGAATAGGTCATCATACAAGGGGTTATTCCTTGTATGGCTCATGGATCTCTTCTTTTGGTGGCCTTGTCGTCCTCCTCGGTTCCTCAGATTCCTATTCATAGCTATATCAAAAAGATCAAACAAATACTACTAAATATATATAAGACAATCATAAATGTTTTCTACTCTAAATGTCATGTTCTAAATGAAAATGCCTAACTCTAATCCACCAAAAGAGAAATAGAGATGCTCACGATCATAAATCACACCACACGAGCAAATAACACTAATAAACCTTTAATAACATAGAACGTGCCTGATATATTGCTTTCCTCGTCTCAAGCAAGTGAAATACACAAAATACAATACCGAATTGCACCAAAAAGTAAAGCAAGGGCCAAATGGTAATCTTACCTCAATATCGGTTTTTCCACAAATGAGATTGTCTTAAGTTTCAAATTACTTTCTCTGAAGGGTTACTATGATAACAGAAGAGAAAAACCCTAATTTGACCTCGTATTTGAAAAAAATAAAAATAATTAATAACGCGTTCTCCATGGCAACGACGCCATTTTGACTAAATGATGTAGAGTGGTTGTTGAAACACATGATCGTTAGTCAGCAAAATTTTATAAATCCGAACTTAAGATGATTTAAAGAATATGACATCAAGTGCAATGATGAGATCAGGTCAAACCACAGAGAGCATGGTTGACTTTTATCGAATGAGTTGACTTGGTAAAACTTAAGTCTAATTAGGGTTTTTAAGAAATAAAAATGATATATTATCAATGGTAATAGTACTAATATATGAGAGAAAATAGTTTAAGAATTGAGGTCAAAGGATTGACTTTTACTAGACTTTGAAAATATTACAAAAATTATATTTTCGAAAACTAGAGAAAAAGATGATAATTTTGATATAAAAATCGTGATTTTTAGAGAAGAATTGGATTTATTGTGATTTTTTAAAAATCAATGAACATAAAATCACTGAAATTAAGGTTTGAGTCAAAATCCTTAAATTAACTAATCCAATGATATCGAAATCTAAGAAATCACTTAGGAATAGAAAGCTTACAATCAGAACATTCCAAAGTGACCAAAATTATCAAATTTTATCTTCTATTTTGTGGTAATAGCCCTCGAAAGTTAATGCCCAAATTTGAATTGATTTTTAACAATAGTTGGTCAAATGACAAATCGAATTGTCAAACCTTAATGAAAATTAAGGAATAAGATATCTACAGAAAGCAGATTGAACAAGGAATCCAATGAAAGAAAATTCAAACGAATTGGAATTAAGAGAGGGAGAAATCCTTGTTCGGAAATCAACAAAAATCTGCGACGAAATTTGGGAAATGACGAAATTTTGATATCCTAAACTCTAATTACCTATCAAAATCTAATCAAAACTAGCTAGAATGCAAGGGTTATGAAAGAATCATACTACTAACCCGATTAACGTGAAGATTGAGCCTCAAATTACTTTGATTGTTGTTAATTTTTTTATTCTTCTTTGACGTACTTTCGACGTTCAAGGGGCAATTTCCAAATGTTTTCTCACAATGTTCATGATTTATCTGCCTCAATCCATGCGCGATTGAGTCTAGAACGCAAGAGAATCATGATGAACTCAAGATCATCCTCTAGAAATGCTTAATCAAGAATTACATTTTCGTAAGAGAGAACATTGATTTATACGACAGTTCCCGCTTGATATTCAGACCGTCCCTTCGCTTAAAGAGTTTGAACGGCTCAGATGAAGCCATGTAGCGTGATAAGGAGACTATGATCCCACGATGCGGGCCCACTTCCTTCATGATTTTCGACATTCGATCTTTATCAGAGCGTCCATAGGCAGCCGCGTGTCACTCCACAATTTTCTGATTGCGAAATGAAATCACAGTCGTTTCGATTTCACTAATGTGATGGGCGGCTCTCAATTTATCACGTGCATCTGATCGCAATTTGGTGTATCGAAATCGACCTGGTCAACGAGCGCCGATTCGACCACTTAAATCAAATGTCCCACGCATTGCCACGTCGCTTGCGTACATGAAGAAATATTTAGTCCCACACGGAAGAAAACAAAGGAGACTATTGCCTTTGTAAGGGGGAAGGACCTTAGGCCTTTGCATCGCCCATTGGGCTTAATATGCTCCCCCCTTTCTAAGCCCGATACTGGGCTCACTATACCAGTGGGCGCAATCCACTCAGCCCACTTAGCCACTATGCCACGTAGGCCCTCACGTGGGTCTGTGCCGGTCCAATTGACTGGCTGGTGCACTGCCACGTGTCTGCATCACCACTTCAGCACCATGCGGGTCCTTTTTCCAATTTTTATTTCTAAAAATTTGTCAGAAAAGTGTTTAAAAATCCATAAAAATAGTTAATCTTCAAAAATTCATAACTTCATTTCTAGAACTCGTTTTTGACTCAAATTTTCTCCATTGGATCACAAATTCCTGTTCTTTAGTCCTTGCCACTTTAAATATAAATTTTGACAAGAAAAATTTATGAATTCAATTATTTCCACCTTCTCTTGAAAAGCCATATTAGGTTAACCCTCTAAAATTGAATTTTGATTCTTCCCATCATTTTCTTCTTATAATCTCTTCTTTAATCATCCACTAAAGTCAAAATAAAGTCAAGGAGGATGGTTAATTTCAAGTTGTTTGACTTTGAAAAAGGTCCAACATTAATAAAACACATAGTTAACCCTAAATAATGCAAAAAATGTGGACTTTAGTAAAATGGCATGCCAATGGAGAAAATATCATAAAACTTTGATAACATGCGTCATAATTACATAAAATAAGCATCAATATCATTTAAAAATGATAATATTTCATGCTGAATATGCATGTTATCAGGTAGCTTTTGAGATTATCAAAAATCTTGAACAACTTTGGAGCTTAGTGATGAACTTGAATTTGTGTGTCTTTTTTGTCATTGTTGTATGTCGATTTAATGTAATTAAATTATAATTACTTACTTGTTACAGTTTAAGCAAGGGTCGAAACCATAGGGAGCTAAAGTAATGAGATTAAGTGCTCAAAAGAAAGACAAGGGTGAAGGAATATGTGCAAGTGAGAATGGAGTGATTAGAGGTGAGTGTAAGCGATAACTTTGAGTGTATTTTATGATTAAAATAGAAATTAGAATCTCAGTGAAAATGTAGATGAGGATACATGAAATGGGAATGAGAAAATGGCAAGGACAAAAAAATAATCGGTGGGAGTGATGGATCGATGCGCGGCAACGACGAGAGGGAGAGATGCACATGTATGATGATTTCAAAGCTACTACACTAAAATAAAAAAGAAAATAAAGTAAGACATTTGTGTAATATTTTTGGAGATGTTTTCAAGCCAAAATCTATTCCAGATTATTGCAAAAAATTTGTTGGCGTGCCGCCCTAGGCTGGGTGATGCTTAATCCACTTCAATCACGATCTTTGCTTTCTTCCTTTTCCACAATAAGATTGAGCATAAGAAAATTCTTCTCCTTGCGCTTTGACCCCCTCTTCCTTTCCTTTTGGTAGCTTGATGCTAAGAGAGAACCAAAACTATGTGAGGAAAGAGAAAATTAAGGTTTTTATTGATGGGTTTCTAAGCTTTGAGTGTAAAAAGGAGAAAATTATTATTTCAAAATCATTTTTCTTTCTTGATTCTCCGATCACATGTATGAATGGATGGAGGCATAAAATTTCAGCCGAAAACTCCCTCTAGATTGTGAGATATCATGATTTTAATGTAGACAAACCATGGCTATTTGATCAAGATCATGCATTAGAGTGCGTTAGGTGGCGTGCTCTTGTTGAACCCAAAAAAGATATGCCAATTTTTATAAGTGCAAAGGGGCTTTTCTATAAGATTTTATTTCAAAAATAAAATGGAATGTTTTTTTGGAAAAATTCTCCTATAATTAGAAAAAAATCCCTTAAAAATTCCCTAAAAATTATAGAAAAATCCCTAAACTTAGAAATTTTAACTTAATCCCTAAACTTAGAAATTTAATATCTCACAAGATACAATTCCTTTTTCTATTAACTTTTCTCCATTGGATCAAGAATTTAATTTTCTATTTTTTCATTCATATATTTCTATAATCATTAATCAAATTATTGGGTCATTTAATAAAAATTAATTTGGTTCAACCTCAAAAATAAGAAGGTTGGGCAAATTTTCACTTCTCAAATAATTCTTAGTCATATTAAAAAGTTTAAGATGGCCCCCCTATCAAATTCAAAATTAATTTATCACTTATTTCATGAAATTAAGGTTGACTAGGTTTTCAAATTTCGTGGAGAGTTGTTTCCTCCACTCTCTCATGATCATTTGTATCCATGCTTTCCTACTCACATGTATGTCCTTAACTTTGAAAATCTGAGAATTTAACCACTTGACTTTGAAAGAGTCAAATGAGATTAGTCTCGTGATGTAAGTAATTAAGAAAAATGATGCACGATAGGACATATTTATGTTTTTTACCTAGTTAAGATTAAATAAAAGTAAATTTAGTATATGAGTGGAATATAATGGTGAATGAAATATCATAAAAAGTATAATAACGTACATTATATTAAAAATAAATATGGATTAAAAAATATATATAATGATGAAAATGAATGCGTCAATAACACATTATTACTTATCAAATAGCTCAGGAACCCTTTTAGGCATGTCGCTTTTTAGCCCATTTATGGAATGCCTTCTGACTTATTGATCTGTATTGATCACAAACTTTGGTGATCTATAGCTTTATTTCATTGAAGAGAGCATGAAGTAGTCACATTCTTCAAGTCTATGAACTTTCAGAGATGAGAAAATGAGACAAATAACAACTGCTGAAATTTATATTTCCAAGCCTGAGACCTTCAATGAAAATTAGAAAAGTTTGAAGAATTTTAATGTGAAAGAAAAGATTTGGCCATATAGGTCTTGTCATCATCATCTTTAACCAATATTATCACCTTCATTGTCACCATCATCACCATCTTCTTCTTACTCATTAACAACATCATCATCATAGTCATTTTCTTCATAACTATCTTCACCACCATCATCTTAATTGCCACCATCTTCCTCACCACCTTCGTCATCATCATCACCCTTATCATCATTGTTATCATCATCATAGTCACCATTATCATAATCATCATCTTGTTCCTCCTTTTCATTACTTTAACCATTTTCATTGTCATTAGTATCATCCATCTTACCATGGTTATCATTATCATTATACATTGATAACATGCATTTTTACGCATTTTATTCATTATTCTTGGATATTGAAATTCATAATATATGTCATTATTATACATGTTATAATGTTTTGATGAAATTTTTGACATTTATTATATCATATTGTTCATAATTTGAATTTGAGTAAAATTTCCTTTAATCTCACACATCTTTGATGTTTGACCTTTTTCAAGGTGAAACAAAGATGATTTAATCATGTGTGCATGATTTTTGTGATTGTAGTCATGAATGAGAATAATGAGAAAATGAAGAGGACAAGTGATTCTAATGCAAAAGTTTCCCTCTTTTTAGGACAAGTGTTTGTATTTTATTTCAGTGATATGATGAAAAGAGGGTAAAACAAGGTTCAAAATGGCAAAAATTTCATCTAAAAAGGAGTTTTCTCTCAAAAGATATCAATATTTTAAATTTTAGGGGTTACAATTTTCCTTATTTTCAAAGCTTTTGTTTTTTTGTTTTTTATGAATTTTCTTGATTATTTTATAATATTTCCATTTTTTAGATTTCTTCAGAATTTTTTCAATTTTAAAATAAAAAAAATATTTACTTGCACTTACTAGCGTGACATGCTAACGTGTCATTTTGTATGCATGGTGGGAAGGTTTGGCGCACACGTGACGTCAATAAGGTGAGTGCTAGTTCTGTTAATCACATTTATTTATATTTAACTCTCTTAATAGGCCATGGTTTATAAAGTTGAAACCGTATTGTTATTTTTATTTCCAAGGAACATGTGTCACATTATGGGCAGCTGGATGTAGTAGAGCAAGTCCACTAGATCTTCATTCTAATGGCGTAAACATGGCACACTGTAATGTGTTGGATGCGATGGATGGCATGACCGCTGAATTCAATGTACTACATTAATCTCAATATCTCTGATTTTCATGGCGAATAGTGAGGGAACAAGTGGCACAATCTAAAGCATTCCACAGTTATAAAAGATGACCCAACAGCCCAGATTCCACTCAAAGTTTCTCTCACCACCCGGAAAATCACAACATGATACAAGGTGCAATTTGATGCATTTTGACGATCACGTTGATGAAAAATCAATGGTTCTAATCAAATCAAGAAATTTTGAAGGAATTTTCAATGGCTAAAAATACTCCAAAATGAAATCACGATATCTCATGATTGCAAAAGAGTTAGGGGCTCAAATTTTATGGGCATAATTTTCATTTCAAGTTCTACAAATCCATGAGCTGATTAAAATTCTGAGGTAGAAAAATTAGGTTTTTTAATATTTCATTGTGTGCTTCTAGCATTGGCTAGACAAGAGGAAAGATGACATCAATAGATTATTCTTTGTGTATGGAATATCATTTATGGTAACTTTCTTCTCTTTTCTATTTATTCCTTGTGTTCAATGCAAGATTTCGAGTCTGGGAAAATGTACAAGCTCTCTAAGTTGTGCTTTGATTAGAGAGCATCGCCAAAGTGTGTTTTTATCACAAATCCTTGAATTAGAATCATTTTCTATTGATCTTTTCTATCTTTTTCATTTTTTATTTTTCATATTTTCACACCCTAAATTACATTTTTATCATCCATAAAAGGGTTTTAATCTTTGAAATTTGTTTAAAAGCGTTTGATTGGTTCATTTCATTTTCCCCGTACATCTTCTTTTCATCATTAATTTCCATAATCTTAATTTTTTGTGAAAAAAATTATTCCTTGATTTTAATCTTTTAACCTTCCTCCTTGTGGATTTGATCTGGACTCATCACTATTCGAAATTTTAAAAGCGAACTTGAAACATTAAGTATAATTTTTTATATGTGAACTTGTTCTTTAAACGGCCGTGATTTTACGTATATCAATCATCATCATTTTCATCACCATAATAAGCATCATCATCATAATTATTATTATCATCATCATCATCATCATCATTATCATTATTATTATCACCATCATCATCATCGTCACATTATTCTTCTTCTCCATCACCATTATCACATTCTTTTTCTTCTAGTCCATCATTATCGTCATCATCATCACAAACACTCTGCCCCACTCTCTTATCTCATTTCACTGTACTTCTAGTTTCATCGGTCCCTACTCTAGATCGGTAGCACAAACCACACAGCCAAGAATAGAAGACAAAAGGAGGGACAGAACTCAAATAACTCCAAAATAAATGAAAACAAAAGCATTATAAACAATAGAGAGATTCTGAAAGGGACCTAGCTCAAACAGTTCCTTCACCTGTCGCATACTGGCATACAATCAGAATCAAGCGCTTCGCATGACCATGCAAACAGTTCCACAAGTGATAAGAACAAGGTACCTCATCCTTATCATCATTATCATCATGATGCATTCGACTGTCACGTAAAATCTCCACCGGATATTGGCGCGATTCAAAGGGAAAATATTTGCAAATTTACGGGAATAAAAGTAGTTTAAACGAACAATTTCAGCATGTGCCGCGCATGAAAATACCAGCGCTTTGAAAGAACATGCCAATAGTTCTCTAGATGATACGATCAAAGATTATCAGCATCATCATCGCCGTGGCCTCTAAAACGTCAGCCGAGGGAAGGTCGTTCGCTGGAAACTCCAGCCGTGACGTCATCATGGAAGAACAAACCGGAGAGATCGTCCCAGCAACTTCCCCAGCAGCCAGACGAAGCAGACGAAGAAGAAGAAAATTCCAAGTCCTGCGGCTGAAGTACTTCCTCTGGTCCCATCAAATTTAATAACAACGGAAACGAGAGCCCAAAATCCTCCCCGGAATTAATGAATTCCGGGAGGCTAGGAGGTTGAACAAGATCAATGTTTTGCCCGATGGAGGCATTAGCTCGAGATGAAGATTTAGGCCTGCGATTGGCTTTCCGGCATCCTCCGACAGGGACGTTTCTTAGGGTTCCTCCTGCAGTCCAGTGCCGTTTGCAAGACTTGCAGAAATGACGAGGCTGAGATCTACTGTAATTGTTGAAGTAGCAGAATTTCGTGCTCGTGGAGTTACACCGGGGACATTTGAGCTGCTCTATCTTCTGGTTTTGAGGGTTTGATTCTTCTCCGGATACTGGGTTTGAGCTGAATCCCATGATCTTTGTAGAGAGAGAAAGTAGACAGAGGTGGAGATTTGGAGGTGGGAAATATGGTGAGGGAAAAGAGCATGACGGTAGGGAGAGAGGAGGGGGCGAAGTGGTGGCTGCCCTCACTTCTTATTGATATCATATAGCAATAGATAGAGAGAGAAAAAAGAGATAGGGGTAAGAACATGTAGCTATAGATAGGTGTAAAAGTGGAGAGATAAAGATTCGATAGGGGTTATAACTAGAGATTAGGAGAGAGAAATGTATACGAATAGGTTTCTATGGAGAGAGAGAGTAGGGATTAGGGATGGTTCTTTCACCCACTCACATGGACCGACGGAACAGATGAACGCTGCCAACCATCACGTGCCGGATCACGTGCACAGCCGACAGAGAAAAAAAAAAGTCTAGAGAGAGAAAGTGATACTTTGCGTATGAAGAGGAAAAATCGGCGGATGGCCGCCCAACATGGACCCGAAATGTACCGGAGCTGGTCCCATTGAGGATCCCGAAAAAACAAATCAGTCCAATGACTCTTTTACCCCTATTTACGTAGTGGAGAACGGAGGTTTTTCGTTGGTCAACGTGTTCAATGGGCGATCTCGAAATCCCACCTGGAACTCCGTCCTCAGATCGAGAAAGAATTTCGAAGAAGGCATCATAAAACTACAGTGCAAAGGGTGGCGGCGAGTCCACTAACTGACGTCACCAGAGGATCCATCGTGTTATTCCACGTCAGCAATAGTGCGTTCCAGGTATCCTGGGCCCGCAGAGGGACAGGAAATGCGACGGCAGGGCGAGGTCGGTGGATCTAGCGTTTCCCGAGGTCCACGTTTGATGTTTCCAATGCCCGAAAATCGGGCCGTCTGATTGATGGGATAGAATGTGCATAAAATTGTTGCCGTGGGTTGAGTGACAAGAGGCTTCAGCGGTAAGGAAGGGATGGGAATGAGAATGGTGGCGCCCTTGATTTAAAAAGCCGACCGAAGGTGGCCCGGCGCCGCAGCAGATTAGACCCGTAAATGGGCAACTTGCACCGACCATGCAATGGCAGCTACGTTGAAGACAAACTGTCCGACTCACTCTCTCGCAATCTCTGTTCTCTCTCCCTTACAGAATAGGAACCTCTCTCTCTCAGATTCAGTATTGACTATCTGTTCTCTCTGCCCAACCTCTCCTATATCTGTTAGGTCTGAGTCTTACTGTGTCTGTTTGCTTTCTCTCCCTCCTCGGTGTATCGCTGTCGCCCTTTCTTTTCTAATACAGTCAATTTATCTCCATTCTCTCTCTTCCTCTAACATCTCCTGTTCTGCTATTTGCTCTCTCTTTCTCTCTCTCTCTCTACACAGCCTTAGACATATGTTCCTCTCTATTTCTTCATCCCTTCATCTACCTATCTGTTTATTGTCTATATATCTAGGATCATGGAGAAATAGTATATCATGGTAATCCATGTATATATCCTTTTTTCAAAATGCTTGTTACCATCAAGTGTGATTTGATAATTTTTATCAAATGAACCTGGTTTTGATACTGTATTATATATTATATCAAAGTCAACATGGCTTCCAGATGAGAATATTTCAAAAAATCTCATTGTTTCAGATGATATTATCTATGGTCAATGATTCACCGTTTTGTTTATGTGATTGACTGGGGACATAGTCAAATCACAAGTAAACTGCAGTCATGAGGCTTTGGTGGGAAATGGTTTCAAGAAACTTAAGTGGGATTGAGGAATTAAATTTCCCAGTTGGCCTCATTTAATCTCATACTCACTATTGCACTATTTTCCCTTTAAAATGCTATACATCATTCAGCTATCTATTGAAACCATTGACGAATTGTAAATGATCTTTGGTCCCAAATGATATTTTGCAACTAAAAACAACTATTTAATTCAGTAAAATGATAAGTTAAATGAGTAACCAATGAATGCACTTTCAAACTAGGTCAAATGGAAAGAGAAAATAAAAATGGGGTGTGATATCAAATGTGGGCATTTGATAGAAGAAATAATTAAAATTCAGATGAATAATTTTGAGACAAGTTAGATGAGAATACAAGTAGAAAAGTGTGATAAAAGTCAACAAAGTGAGCTCGTTGGCCCTTGGGGTGAAAAATAGAAGAAAATGTCTAAATATTTTATAATACAGTGATTATTTAACCTTGAAAAACTATGATCGTGCAGAAATGACTATTACTGATATGAAGCAGTTAAAAAGACATCTAATTCACACCAGATCAAGGTTTCTTGTTCAAATATTCCTTAATGACGGTTAGGAATTCAACATATTTATTCTCCATGTATTAGACCCAAGGCCATTTAGACCAAATTCATAAAAATGATAAAAAAATGCACCTCAATCATCACCTTAGAGAGTTAGTTTTTCAAAATAAATTAGATCATACATCACATTATATAGCATGAAGAGATCATTTGCAAGGATATTGGTAAACTCTTCATTGGGATCCTTCTCTGTTTTTCTTTTAAGTATATTGGATTTCAAAAGCCCTTTTTTTGCCACTTGGATGTCAGCTTCTTCTTGTGTTAGCGGTGGACCACAACTCACCTTTACAACAATCATCACATCACTTTTTTGGTGTTCCATCATTTTTTGGCGGCATTTATCCTCAACAACATCACATATCCCGACAGTTAGTCATCCACACTCATTTTGGGATCCAATTTTCACAAGGATCAAATCCAAATTTTCCAAACCAAAAATTTGTATGTGTTGATAAAAATTTATCCATTTTTTGTTTAAAGGAGATATTGTCACAATATGGGATGTACATTGTAAAAAAATATTTTATTGTGAGAATTGTAGCTAGATAAATCATCTTCAACACCTTTGTAAATGGAAACAAGGGATTACTAGGAATGAGCATCAAACAATGCTCTCCTTGGCCCTTGAGCTCCTCTCCTCTTCCTTTTGATAGCTTGGTGTTAACAGAGCTAAAAAATGTGTGGAGAGAGAAAATTTATATTTTAATAGGTGGGTTCATCGGGTTTGAGTGTAAAGAGAGGTAAGAGAGTCCAATCATTAAAATCATTATTTTTTCTACTCAAATCTTTAATCATAGGTATGGATTTATGGAGGGTGAAAAGACAAATCTAGCCCTAACATTTCAGTTCAAAATTTCCCCTAAATCATTAGATATCATGACTTTAATTTAGAGAAAATGATGCTGATTTTATCATAATCATGCATCAGAGCACACAACGTGGCACATTTTCATTCGACAAAAAGTAGGTCTCAGCCTTTTAAGTACAGAGTGGCTTTTTTTGTTGCCAAAATTCATTTCAAAGTCAAAGGGGTTTTTCTAGAAAATGCTCTTAAAAAATAAAAAAAATCCTTAAAAATCCCTAAGCTTAGAAATTTAATATCTCACAATGTACAACTCCTTTTCCCTATAAATTTTCTCCATTAGATCAAGAATTTAATTCTCTATCTTTTCAGTCATAAATGTCTAAATTCATAATCAGAATCAAGGGGCGATTTAATAAAATTCAGTTTGGTCCAACCTCCTTAAAAATAAAGAAGTTTAACCAACTTTGACTTTTTGAGTAATTGTGGATCATCCTAAAAAGTCTAAGATGATCCCTCTATCAAATTCAAACATATTTGACCACTTTTTTTCATAAAAATTGGGTTGACTTGGCATTCAAGTTCAGTGGAGAGTTTTTTCCCTCCTCTCTCTTATCATTATTCTCATCCATGCTTTCCTACTCGTGTGCTTATGACTTTGTATCCATATAACTCATGGAAAAGGAAGATTCATATTATAAGCAATTAACTAGTTGACTTTGAGAGTCAAATGAAGTTAGTCTCATGATGTAAGAAATTAGAAAGAATGATGCATGATAGGACATATTAATGTTTTTGCCCAGTTAGCATGAAGTAGATGCAAATTAAGTATATTACTGGAATGGTATAATAAATGCATAAATATAATATTAAATATGATAACGTGTATTATATTAGCAAAAATTATGCATTAAAATATGTTTATAATGATGGAAATGAACACATCAATACCATGTTATCAATTAGTGACTCTCACTTTGCCATCATCCTTTGGTATACCACTGCTCGTCCCATGCTTGAAAAGCTTTGCCCATCAGCCCATGCTCCCCGTCAACCTAGCCTACCTTTTTGAAGTATTCAAGCCTCATCACCGATCCATGCACACTAAAATAAGATAGCTCATCACCAATCCCATGTGATCATAAGAGGTGAAGAGAAAGAACACCTTGACCTTTCTTGGTCAACTCGCTTGACTCATCATCCTTAGTCTAGCAATGATCGCCAAAGAATCTAACACTTACCCTCACAAATAAGTATGACTAGCCCATAGTTAATCTAGTGTATACACTGCTTTCTAACTATCCCTAGTTCTTTGAGTTCACACATACAAATACATAGAAAATAACTAACTTAACTTTCAAGAAAAAATTAGATGTAGTGAATGAAGATAAAGCATGGTATTATGAAGAAAATTAAATAAACTCAAATTTCGTTGTTCAGTCAGCTTTGACTTTTTGTCTTTGATTTTGACTTTGACAATCATCTTATGACTTTTACCTTTTGTTGATTGCTTTGACTTGTGACATAGCACTCTCCTTGATTGCTGCAAGAATGGCCCTCTGTTATGTCTGAATTTAGATTGAATGGAAGCTTGAAAGTAAACCTAGAGATCAGGCATAATAGAATTTAATAAGGCATACAATAGATCAAAATCAAAACTAAAATTGGATTTGGTATCCTCCTATAATTTCACACTTTTATCACCCTTCTGAGCCCCTCCTAACATCCCTCAAATTCTATCTTAGAATGACATAAAAAAAGCTTATTCATATTTAAAAATGAATCCTTCAAACTGATTATAATTTCTATTTAGAAGCCTACAAAAATTCTAAATATAAATTTTCAATCCTCTGTCCAATTAGAACTTGAATTTCCTTTGATGAGATAAAAAAAAAGAGAAAACTAACTCACCTGAAATTAAATCCAAAAGCAACTCCACTAATCAGACCCACACTCACCTAAATGAACATCTAATAATGAATCACCTCAAATCCGGTCTACATTTGCGAAAAATCTGACCACACTTAAAATGATTTCCTAATCAAGAGGAGACAAGACAATGATCTTCTAATCAAGAATTGGCATGACTTTTTAATCATTGGATATAGCTAGGGAAATTTTTTCATCAAAGGATAGCTGGAATGATTTTTAATATTAAAGGATAGAACTGAGATGATTTTTCATCAAATAATAGGGCTAAGTTGTCAAGAGAAAAATGAGAGCACAATAATCTGATCATTGATTTTGTGTTCTTTAGTAGATGGCGAGTGAGATCCTTTGCATAAAAATGAGAGCGATTCTTTGGGTATCCATTAATTATTTTTCAGAAGATTGAGAACTGATTCATCAATAAAAAATGAAAGCATATCTCAAATAATTGAAACAGGGAGAGAGAGACACTAATTTCTAGTGTGACAATTTGATCGTAGACATGAGCCCTAGTTTGCATTAAAGAGAGAGAGTCACCACTTGAAAAGAAGAAGCCCAAAGTAACATAAAAATTTATAGTATCATTATAATAAAAAAAAACTAAATTTTAAAAGGGAAAAATGCACCTAAATAAATACAAGTAAATAAAATATTTATTAATTATATCTTGAGATGGTCTTTGTGATTTAATTTTGAATCTAGAATTGAAAACTATTTATAATTCAAAAGTGTAATGATTAATAAAATGCTAATGTATTGATGAAAATGTTAAATTTTAGAAAAGCATATTCTAGGTTTGCCTTGGTTTCATTCATGTTCTGATGTTGATGTCGGCCAATTGCTAAGGCCATGAGTATCTAAAACTATGAAGATATAGCGTCCTCAAACACTTGGGCTAAAACATAAAAATATTTCATCATATCAAAAAAATAGTCAAAAACGTTATCAAATTCATGTTTAACCAACAAGCTTGCCATGCCATTCTAACTCTAGGGCAGCATCTATATTATTTTTGTTTTCTATAGTCCAAGGGATGTGGTCATGTGTCCGTGCTCCAACTTCAGGGGAAGAATAAAAGAGTAGAAGGGCTCAGCACATCTCTTTATCCATCTTCTTAACAATGGCCCTCATGGAATCTCCTCACTGAAACTTGTCAAGTTAAGTTCTTATGTTTAGGTTCCTTGCTTCAAGGCTGCATATTTGTGTTTGCTTCATATCAATGAAAGATGCTTTCTATTGTATCTCAATTAGGAGAATTTTTTTCTCCATGCTTTTCCAAATCCTTGAATTCATATTTTCCATTGAAATTATTGGACTTAATTAATGCAAAAACATAGTGGTCATTACGAGGTTGCATTTTTTTGGAAAATATTGGTACCTCTAGTAGAGTTTTTGTGATTTCTTAGCTAAATCATTCCATTGATAATAGATTTTTGAATGAATTGTAAGAGTTCATGACCATTGAATTGCTTTATGTAAGACTCTATGATCATGATGTTTTCATGAGACTTGTTGCTTGTACTACTAAACAAGCACTCTAGTGTTAGTACATATTCATTCTTCTAGTTGAAATACTTCATCCACATTTGATTTCACCTAAAGATCTTTATTTTTTGAAAGAAAGTGCCTTAGCACCATATTCAATATTTCTATGGGAAAAAAATATTAACCATAGCCTAGGGGACCGCTCTAGATGGCAAGAAATCCTCCTTATGTCGACAAAGGTGTCTTCTATCCATTAGCCCATTGAATTTTCTATACTTCTTAAGAGATATGCAAATAATTTTTCAATGATCATATAAGAATTAGTCTCACAAGAAAAAACTAATATGAAATTCAAAATTTATAAATCCTAAAAAACTTTTACTAAACTCTTTAAATGAGTCTACTTATGTGGTAAAAATTTGAAGAGTTGTCTAATTTTATTTTCTACATATTGATGAAACTGTTAATCCCAATAGGGTGGTGGTTTAACCTAAGAGGGGGGGGTGAATTGTGTTATATGTTAATTTTAATTGTTAATCTCTACTTTTTCTATTTACTAAGATTCGTTGGTTAATCACTCACTTCTTGTCCTCTTGATGCACCAAATATTATTATACTGGTTGGGGGACCTAATGTCCCTTAATCTAGTCACGAGTACTGTAGACTCGGAGCCTCAATCCTCACCAAAAGGAAACCTAACCCTCTCACCCCCTCAAATGGGTGAAGGACAATGTTCAAATACAAGGTTTTAGATTTTGCCCCCTACGGCAAACCTAACACTCACCTTTACCTGTCCCTACGGCACTACCCACTAGGCCTCAACCTCCTCGGCTTCTGGACGCCCGACTCCCTCAAAGTTGATCTCCACGTGATCACTCGTCCCTTCACACCCTGTCTTGTCTCTTCAGCTAGTATCGCCAACCACCAGTAAATTGAGACCTCATCTTTCTGGCCTTCTCTTGGTCTTCTCGCTCCAAAGTCTTGACTCCTTCTCGTCTCAACGAATGAGATGCTCCCGTCCTCCGAATGTGTGAATGCAATGGTATGATATTCTACATGTAGCTAGCTATATGAGATGACGATAGAAAATCAGTGAGGCTGAAATCACGAATGCGTGAGACACACAATACAATAACGTATGGAGTTGATTAGCTTGCCTAGGGTTGACTTTGACCTAGGGATATCTTTTGCCTTAGGGTTGACTTTTGACTAAATAGGTTGACTTAACTAATCAAACTTGACTTTAACTTATTGGAATTGACTCTAACTATTCAGGGTTGACTTCTGACAAGAGTTGACTTTTTTGACTTCTGTTGATTCTAAGTTGACCTTTTTACCATAGTTGACTTTCCTACTTGAGTTGACTTTCTGCTAAAGGTTGACTTTTTGACTTGAGTTGATTCTGACCGAGTTGACTTCTTGGACTTGTGTTGACTCTAGGTTGACTTTTGACCTAGTGTTGACTTTCTGGATTTCAGTTGACTCTGGGTTGACTTTTGACCTAGAGTTGACTTTCTAACTAAATTGACTTTTTGACAAAATCGTTGACTTCCTGGACTTTTGTTGACTCTGGGTTGACTTTTGACTAATATTGACTTCTGACTAAATATAGTTGACTTTTGACCAATCAGGGTTGACTTGACCTAAGGTTGACTTCTGACTGTTGAATTGATTGTGTGAACGGTCACAGTAGATCACAGTAGATAGATAGATCACAACATATAGTAATAGACTATCAAGAAGTAAATTCAGTAACAAATATAAGATAGAATAAACTTTACTTCCTAATCAACGATACTATATTCAATGAGCAGACAAGATTATCCCTGCAAATAAGATGAATCTTAAAAACTAATTTACTAAGAGTAAGTTCAGTGTAGATTAACTCAGGAAATAAACAAATGGGGTAGAGAGCATACCACTCTTCCTTGACTGTCAATCTTGACCAGCAAGGTAGGCTCACATGACTTGATAGAAAATGAACTAAGGATAAACTGTAATTCACTGTACCTCTGTTGATCTCAGTTTGACCGTGATAGCAGTATATTCGGATAAACTTGCAGGTTAATGAAATTGTAATTAACTTAAACAACTTGACTGATAACTACAACACACTGAGACAGTTCTAAATAAAAAGAACAAGACTGCTTTTGTGATTGTACTAAATTAAGGCTAAAAACATGACTACACGGAAATAAACTAATGTCGGAAATAAATACTGGACGGATTTTATTTTATGTGAACTTACTGTGGAGAGAACTAATATAATCAGTGAATGGTAACCGAAGTTCAAAAGACCGTGAATGACAGAAACTCAGATAGATAATGTAGAGACTTTGAAGATTTTTCCTGAGACACAAAACCAATAAACTATAGAAACTAACTATTAGAAAAAGCACTTGATCCAAGATGCAGAATAGATCTGCGATGAAATAGATAGAATAAAACCGAAGTCTTGTGATCCACTGAGAGGATGACTGTAAACGTCAAACCTGTCAATCACCGTAAGACTGTAGAAATGTTGTTGACTAAGGACCTAGTTGAGGTACGATAAGAAACACACCTTCTATAAGCCTGTGAAATCCCCACACAATTAAATTTAACACTATACAGAGATTAGGAAAACAAATTTAATGTAGAAAATAAGAAGCTATGAATATATTTTCCCGTGGACTACAGAAATCAATAATCTAACAAATGTATATACATATCTCAATGTGTAGAGGTTTAAGGCAAACAGGTAAGCGAGATCACACGATGAATCAAAACTGAAATTGCTCGACTCGAACAAGACTAACGGAAATAAAATCTAACACCGAAATAACTAGATGCAAAAAAAATGAGACCAATCTTTCAAGAACTGAATGATGTTACACACACTTGTTAAAGTGCTGGTAAGCAAATCGACAAAGAGAAAAAATAAAGTTAACCAACTAAGAAGAGCGTGAAGAGTTTCAGGAGTAGTTGGAAGTAGATGTGGCCTTTGCAAATCGAGGTCAGATGTACTATGTAGATGCTTTATCTTGAAGAGTAGAGAGAACAATTAGACGAACGTTCTCCTTCTTGATTAGAACGCAGAGAGAGGTGCCTTTTTTCTTGAAGTCAGTCGGGATCTTGCTATTTTTTTTTCACGATCGGGGGCCACCTCATTTTTTTCAAACCCTAAGTCCTTTATAGTACATTGTGTTAGAGGAGAAGAGGAAAATCACCATAGTACTCTCAATGGTATTATTAATATGTAAGATATTTTGGGGATAATATAATCCTAAATTAACCTGGAAAATTATTTAAATGCAGATAAACATATAACTAAGAGTATTTAGCTATAGTTATAGTTAGGAGCGAGTAGTAATGCTTAAAATTTCCTAAAACCACATACACCCATGAACCAAAAAATATTAGTCAAGATAATCATATAAAAGATAAAGTAGTAATGCTTTGGATTAATAACAAAAGAGAAAATTCAATATTAACATTAAACTCAATGACTCGTTTATGCCTTAATGGATAACAATTGGCAATTCAAGACGGGAGACTTACATCAAAACAATTGCTCTTACATAAACGAATTGGCGCAGTCGTTGAATGCACACCAATTCGTATAAAACTAATACAAAACTCACTAATTTTATGAAATTAACACGGATCAAGAAGTACAGTGGTGAATAAGGGTCGTATCCACAGAGAAATAAGGGAGATATGAGATATCTTTTGAAATTCAATCAAATCGGATGATAAAATGTGGTGAGAAATTAGGGAAATTGATATTTTTGGAAAGAAGACTTGAAGAAAAACCCACGGAATAAAAAATCACATAATTTGGATCAAGATTCATAGAGAAATCATCAAGTAAATGAGATAGAAATTTATGAATTTGAAAATCCCAAAAAACCAAAATTAAATTTAAAATTGACTAAAATTATGATTCGAAATTAAAATCTAAAGCTATACGAAGGAATATTATAATAAAACTTGATCTCTAACCAACATTGCCTTCAAATTGATCCAATTACTTGCCAGATCAAAGGCTTTTCATTCCCGAATTCGAAAAATGATCATTAATGTTCAAGAGCCAATTTCTTCCTATTCTCTCAACAAAATCTCACTTTCAAGCACTCCGTGGACGCGAAAATTGATCTAGAAGCGATTGGAAGTAGGAGATTAAAGGGATTTGGTGTCTAGACAGTTTGATTACTCAAATAACCCAAGAATGATTTACAATGTTGAAGAACATCTCAATTTAAAGTAAATTTGGGCGTTACCGTCCGATGGAGCGTTTAATCTTCGATCAATGGCTCTAATGAAATGCATGAGATGGTTAAATCATGACCGTTGGATTGGAGATTGACCGCCGAGATTTTGTTACGTTGCACGTGAAGAAATAACGTATGAAACGCTATCCGTTTGATCTATCTAACGCTTTGGATGCATTTTCGTCGGTTTTAATCTCAGTCATTATAACGCTTTTGATGAACGGCTGAGATTAAATCATTTTTAAAAGAATTCACCGACAAGTAGAAATGCGCCATGTACACACCGGTTTAAGTGAAGATCAATGGTCCTCTTTTAACGCTCGAACCAGATGCTCCACGTGATGCCACGTTGCCTGTGCACTTAAGAACAATACAAAGTCCCACATGATAAATATTAAAGCGATGTTGCGTGTATACAATGAGTATGTAAATAAGGAGTCAGCAAAAATCCTTAACCGGGTGCTTTCTCCTTATTTACAAGACACGTGTGCACACACGCACACACACGACACACACGCACACATACACGTGTGCGACAGGTGGCGGTCTCATATGTCACCACGTGGGGCTATCATTTTCGTCTATGCCACATCAGCTGCCACATCAGCATGCGATATAAATATATTTTTAATTCAAAATTAGTTAAATTAAATTCATAAAAACTTCAGACAAATTCTAGAAAAATCCCTAAAAATTAGAAAATTCATAACTTTCAAAATACAACTTCAAATTAATCCAAATTTATTTCATTGGATCAAAAATTAAATTATATATCATTCTAAAAAGTGAAATTTAATAAATAGCAATAGAATAAATCTCTATTTAAAAAATACACTCATTTCCTTTAGCATTAAAAACTTAAAAAATACATGAGTGTATATAAAATATTTTATCTTATTATTTAAAATTATAAACTCAATTATAATTTAAAATGATATTATAATCTACTCTAAAAATCTATTCTTAAAAATGCATAGTTATCCCTAAAATAGTTCATTTTGAGATTCTAACTTAATATTGCATGAAATGATAGATATGCACTCAAAGTATGATAACATGCAGAAAAATGGAATGTTTTATGCCTTAATTTGCATCAATAATCATGTAATTGCATGTTAAGATTGCATGTTATCACATATAAATCGTAAATAAAGTTTACTAAACTCCTTGGATGAGTTCAGTTACTTGGTAAACATCTGAAGAGATGTCTTATTTTGTTTTCTACACTATGCTAAAATCAATATGCATTATGATTATTATACCCTTCATTTTGGTGAAGTGAAGTATGATTAATTTTCATAAACATTTTTAAAAATACATTTCAATAGGATTAAGATTTTAGTGATTATCAAAAATCCCAAATTTCTCAACTTGTAGTCCCCTAGAAACATTATGAATTCATTCTTTGGAAAAATTTACTTTCATGAGTTGATGTATGGAAATTATTGGTTAAATAAAGAAATGTTAGGTATTATCTTTTGAACATTACACCCAATTTTTGAAATAACACTTGTTTGAAAACTAATCCTCTTTAACATCCATTCTACATTTATTGATATTTATCCTACCCTTTTAACTATGCCAAGTCTGAACTCCTTTTTCCAAGTTACTCAGGAGGAACCCATGCCTTAATAATTGATATATGTTGGGCTTCCCATGTGAACTATATGGATCTATAAAGTGTTGCATGGAAATTTTGAATTTTGTGGATGGGGATTAGCAGCTGCAAAGTATATAGATTTAGGTTTTTTTTAGAATGGAATTCTGTTTAACATAATAATATTGTAGTGTTTACATTTCAGAATTCAAATAAAAATAAACTTTTACCTAGCTCATTTATCCTCATCCATTTCATGGCAAGATATTTGCATTCTTCTTTGGATGCAATTTTATAATTTTTAGGCATTGTGGGTTTTTAAGGATTCATACGTATCATTTAGTTGGGAATATAATAATACTTGAGAAATGGAAATAATTTCTCTTGGGTAGTCGATATTTAAAACCATTTGAACTACAAGAGAATTATGACGCTTATATCAATGGTAGTATAGTGAGAAAATCTTTGAAATCATTCACGCCTCCAATTCCTTTGACTTTCACCATATATCTAGGAGGAATCATTTTATTCCTTCAAGACACGGGAAAAAGTTATTAGAGATGATATGTACATCAAGTTTGTACTGCTTTTATCTAATATATAAATGAATCTATTAATCAATATTGATGTGATTTCATCTTAAATAAAATTTCAATTTGATCTAGTTTGACTTTTTCTTAGCGATATTAGATATTTTTATGTACAAATATTTTTATTATATTAATAATTTCCTAAACTAAACTGATATATAATTGAATTTATGATAAAAAAAACAAATTTCAGAGAAAAAGAAGTTATGCTTAGAAAGATATGAATTTTTGAAGTTTTAGAATTTTTAAGGGAATTTTTTTATCCAATTTATATAAGCATAAAACGATTCCTATGGATTTATGAGTGCAAGCTAACGAGATAGCATCACCATGAAACTGATTTTATTTCAATTGATTGGACCATATAATCAACTTTATCCTAGAATTTCTTGATTGAAACATCTTCTATAATCAGCTTTCCATCTATTGAGCATTTATAATCACAATTTTGATAAGAAACTTTTGAAACATTTGCCAGTGAAAGTTGATATTTGACTATGAAATCGCAAAATAAAGTCCCTTCATCCAGTCATTAATTACATCAACTTTTTCATTCTTTTGAGCTTTGTGGGTCATTTTTTTTCTACTGCCATTAATTCCAAGATTTAATCAAGAAAACTAAATGAATAGACTTTCACTGATTTTCACCATTTTCTCTTGATTTCCATGTGATTTATTCTTTCCTCCTTTTCTTGATGTCTCCTTTGAATAAAGTTAGAACTTTGTTTTTTGTGATTCCATGGAAGGTGTTTTTCTCTAGTATGTTTGTTCCTATAATTTTCAAACCATTCCTCATCGAATTTAATCAAATTTTGAGAACTCTCAAACTCAACTTCAATTTTACATGTACTTGGACCTTATTCACTACATAATATTTAATTAACCGTCATGCGATTGAGTTCGCGCGTTGTTGATCCTTTATCATGTGCTTTCATTGGCAGCATGAAATCTGCTAACCAAAAAAAAAAGTTTTTGGTTTTCTATGATTTTGATGTTGCAAACATTGGATTTATAGATTGGATTCATTTTCTCTCTTTGAATTAGAAATATATCAAGTACTATCCTTAATTCTAAGCAATTTTGAGTGATTCATCCTTTTTTGCAAATGTAACTCTCACAAAAATTGGTAATGGGTTTGATGTTTGCCATTTCTTGAACTTTCTAGCCTTTTGATGAATTATCATTCTTAATCATGTCCTCTCTAAGTTGTATCAAGCTTCTTTTTTTAATTAAATTTTGGGTCGTATCTTCAATTTACTCTAGTGGTTAGACTTGGAGAAAGCTCTAGAATTAGATTGCAACTGATCAAGTCATTAACTTTTTAATAATACTATAAATATTAATTATATGTGTATATAAATATTTTTACTTATCCCCTTGAATTTGGTGGATTTGACTCAATGTGGAGATTTATCTTTTGATCAGATCATATATATGATAAATACTTTTGGTCTGATCAAAACCCATTTTCTCTACAAAATATTTTTACAATACCACAAACATCCCTATCTCACTCATATGCTGCCTTCACTTCTTGAAAGACAACAACTAGTAAGAACCAACCATGATTGGTTCATGTCAAGAGAGTGATAACACGCATTTTCTATGTGCAAATATATTATTTTCAACTAATTTTAGTGCATAATTCATTTCATTATCATGCATGTAATCAAGATTTTATTCTTTCATGATTTCGATGCCATTTAGCTCTCATTCTCCTAAGGAACTTTTAAGGCTAATTAAATGAAGTCAATGACTTTGACCTTTTTCAAGATTAATGATGTTTTTTAATTAGCCATATTTATTGATAATTTTTAATAGAGACTTAGGAAGATTGAATTTTGAAGAATAATGAGAAGAATGAGAAGGTTTTGATCAAGATGTAACATCTAAGTTCACCTAATTTTATGTTCAAGACAATCAAGTGATATTTTTGACAAAAACTCTTTCACTCTCTTTATAATTTTGAAAATAAAAGGCACACAAATTTTCAAGAAACTTTAGTGCAAAAAGTAAATTTTGAAAGATGTTGATGTTCTAAATTTTAGGGTTTTTATATAATTTTTTAGGATTTTTGGAAATTTGTTTTGAGAGAAAAGGGCTGAAACTTGGACCCTGTTGTGTAGCTAACCTGGCACACATCCCATGTGGTATGTAGTTGGAAAGGCAATTTGTTAGCAAGAGCTTGAGTGGCGTTGACATGAAAGTTATGCAACATCATCCGGGCAATCTTGGGAGGCACTGCTCAATATCTATTTAGATTTTAGTGTCTTTATGATATCACTATAGCCCAATGGCACTTACACTAAATTAGAGCTATTATAGGGCTTATAAAATCCTAGATTTAACCCATGTGGGACAAATTGATGATGTTTTAACTAGAGCCATCCATGTTCACTTACTCAAGTCTGAGTATTGGATAAATTTAATCAAAGCTGGTAAAGAATGGTTCATTAGATCTACTAACAATATGGCCTAGTCAAAGAGACGCTTGTATTGCAAATCCAATGATGGCTATCAAATGATGGTTTGAATTATAGAAATGGTGCAAACATGTGGTTCAAGTTGCTAGGTTCTGAGGTCAATAAGCCTTCCAAAATTTCCATCCAAAGATCCAATGCAATGGAAGACATTGATGCGAACATTTAAAACATCGATGCACCAAGAAAAAATGATCCTATCATCTAGTATGTAGTATGTATAAGAAAACATATAGGGTTTCCTGGAGGGAGATCTTAAACCTATTCAAGTATCTGGCCTCTAGTGGTATTGTGTGCAGGTCACGTGGCGTTACGACGAGCGTCTAATTTGCGCTTTTAAAGTAAAAAAATTTTTGGTCTTCACTTACGTTGGGGGGTATGTGGCGTGATAACATGCTAATTTTTACATTAATTACATGATTATTAATGCAATTAAAGGCATTAATTATTCCAAATATATGCATGTTATCATATTTTAAGCATATTTCTATCATTTTGTATTAATTTATATTATGATCTTAAAATACACTAATTTATGGATTATTATAAATAATTAAACATTATAATCTTTAATCCTAATTATAAGTGAGATCATAAACATGTTTTAAGAATGAAAATATAAGAGAAAATACCTTTATTAACACTTATGTATTTTTATAAAGTTATTTTATAAAGTACATAAATGTATTAAATTAATTATAATTTATTCTCTTAATATTTTAATAATTTGACTTTTTATAATGATAGATTATTCAATTTCTGATCCAACAAAAAAATTTTGAATTAATTTGGAGTTGTATTTTGAAAGTTATGCTTTTTACAATTTTTATAGAATTTTCTAGAATTTTTATGAATTTATTTAGATTTATTTTCAATTTTTAAACTATTTAAATTAATGAAAAAATTGAAAAAGGGGTCATATTTCACACGTGTTCATGTGGATGCGACGTGGCACTAGGGGCCACGTGGCTCTGCCACATGGACAGCACGCGGGCGCCTGCATGGCGCTGATGTGACACGTGACGTATTTATATTTACTATATATATATTTACGTAATGTATATAGGTCTTCCGATTATCGAAAGACAAGATTATTAACCCTTATTAATCGCGCACACTATATACGCGTAATGTCTCTCTCCTTTCCTCCGTGTGGGACTAAAGTCCCGTTGATTTATGATTGCAGGACATGCGGCGGATTGTGGGGCATTGGATGTGTGGCGCGACGAATCATGCACGTAGATCGCGTGGACACGCGGTCCACGCGATCAGAGATTCAACACGTGTTTCAATTCGGGAATAAGTGAAATCATATGAACCGTCCGATCGAGAGTTATAACGGTCACAGATTATTCGCATCAGATGAATCTCCAATCAAATCTCAGCCACACGATCAAGATCCGATGATCATTACAAGACGACGATTCATCCAAAAGGGCGTATGATCACGACCGTTGATCGCGATGATCTCTTCATCGGACGACTGATATCAATTTCAGTTTTTTATATAAATCGTTCTTCGCAACGAAGAACAGGCCCGCTATTATTCCACAATTTCTCCGTGTATACTCAATCATTTCACATGCCGTTTGTTCAAGGATGTTCGCAACTCATTTCCGCTTTCATTGAATATATGAAATCATAGTTTAATTGAGAGAATTGGAAGAAATCAAGTCTTGAACTCCACTTTCATCTTTGAAAATTCGGAATGAAAAGCCTTGCATCCGGCAATTAATTGGATCATTTCGAGGGCTCATTTGGGTTAGATTGTTTGTTTTCATCTTAATCTTTCATCATTTAGTGTTAATTTTACGTTTAGAATCATAGATTAAGTTTAATTTAGTTTTCATTTCGGTTTTAAGTCATTTCGCGATACGAAAATTTCCTAAACTTTGATTACTCTTCGAATTATTATCCAAATCATCTGATTTTATGATTCCGTGGATTTGAAATTGAGTTATCTTTCTAATATACTAAAATGCCCAATTTTTAATCACAATTTGTCGTCCGACTTGACCGAATTTCAAAGATATCTCTCAAATTTCCCTAATTCTCTATGGATTCGACCCTTAATTACTATTATACTAATTAATTACTTTGATTAATCATAAATTGGTAAGTTTAGGACTTTAGTTTTCACACTAAGTTGTGTGCATTCAACGACCATACGATTGAGTCTCGTCATGGCGCACTTTCATTCATGGGCAAATCATTTTTAAAATGATTTAATCTCAGCTGTTGATCTGTGGAGTTATATTAGGTGAGACTAAAAAATGAACGAAATGCATCTGAAGTGTGAGATCAAGATCAAACGGTGAGCGTTTCATGCGTTACTTATAACACGCATAACGTGGCAAAATCTTGACGGTCCATCTCAGATCCAACAGACGCAGCTTAATCGTAACGAATCGAAGCCTATAAATTGATCTAAAAATTAAATACGCAATGGTTACCCCCAATTCGCTCAATAAATTGAGATGTTCTTTGACATTGTAAATCATTCTTGGGTTCTTTGAGTAATCGAACTATCTACATTCCAAAGGCCTTGAATCTCTTGCTTACAATTGTTTCTAGATCAATTTTTTCATCCATGGAGTGTTCACAAGTAAAGATTTTTGTTTACTTCCAAAGAGCGCGACGTGGCGAAATCTCGGTGGTCCATCTCCAATCCAATGGCCATGACTTAATCGTAATGATTTGCATTCGCACGTTTCATCAGAGCCGTTGATCGAAAATGAAATCCCAAATTAGATGGTTACACCCAAATTCACTATAAATTGAGATGTTCTTCGACATTGTAATGCATTCTTGGATGATTTCGAGTAATTGAGCTGCCTAGACACCACCATCCTTGAATCTGTTGCTTCCAATCGCTTCTAGACTCATTTCTGCGTCGATGAAGTGCTTGAAAGTGAGATTTCGTTGATCAGATAGGGAGAATTTGTCTCTTGAACACCGAAGATCATTTTTTCAAAATCGCAGAATGAAAAGCCTTGAAGCCGGTAATTAATTAGATCATTTCAATTGCTATCTCGGGTTAGATTATGTGTTTTCCTCCTAATCTTTCGTCCTGTATCATTAGATTTTAATTTAGAATCGCAGATTTGGATAATTTTATATTTGATTTCAGATTTCTCTCTCTTCACGTTCTAAAATTTCTCTCTAATTTGCTCTTTGATTTCTTTGCAAATTTTGATCCAAATTAAGTGATTTTTAATTGCGTGGATTTGTCTTTGAGTTCTCTTTTCAAATCTATCAGTTTTCCTAATTTCTCACCTCAATTCATTATTTGATTTGATCGAATTTCAAAAGATCTCTCAAAATTACCTTATTTCTCCGTGGATTCGACCCTTATTCACTACTATACTCCTTAATTCATGATTTAATCTTAAAATGGATGAGTTTGGTATTATTTTTGAGCATGAATCAATGTGCAAATAATTACCGTATCGATTCATTCCTTCATAAATCATTGTAGCTGAAGCATATATGTTTGTCTATTATATTTTGGTTATTAAACCTTGTTATGATAACTCATGTTGAACTTAATTTTCTTGTAATTATAGCATGTGATTTATATTTGCAATTCTATGATTACTAGCCTATCTGAAGACACAATTGATACTTTTCTATTGCTTGTTATCATAGTTTAAGTAAATTTTCATATTTTGATGCCAATTATCTTAAAATCACCAAAGCAGATTTTTATGGCCAATTCAATTTTGTTTTGCGCTAATTGCATGTTATGAAGATTTTGAATTTCAATTTTCATGAAAATAGTGATAAAATAAAATTTAAAATAAAAATTTATAGTTTTCTAGTTTTACTTTCCTATGTGCATTTCATAAATTTTTGAGTTAAAGATTTTATTTTCTTGTTATTTCTTAGATTAAAAGGCATATAATGATAGGTGCATTAGTATTTCATTTATAAAGCTAATTGGGACCAAAAAGGAATTGTGTTTTAATAGATAAGAATGTAAGTTTTAAGGAAGTTTTCCATTATGTTTATGATTTTATTGTGAATTTATTTATGAGAGGGCAAAAAATGACCCATGAAGGGCGATGATAACATGCTAAATAAACATTATAAAACATGATTATTAATGCGTATTAAGGCATAAATGATTTCATTTACATGTAGATTATCATATTTATGTGTATTTTTCTATCATTCAATAAAAAAGTCATTATCATCTCAAAAATACTGCAAATTAGGGTTAAATATGATGATTTAAAGATAAATAATTTAAATAACCCATCTTTACTTGAGATTATAGATGTTTTTAGAGTTAAAATTATGAGAGAAATCATTTTATAAACATGTATTTATATTTTCTTAAGAGAAAATACTTAAAGAATAAATATATTTTTGAAATAAAAATTAAAAGTCTCATTATTTATCAATTTTTACCTTTTAGAATGATAGATAATTAAATTTCAGATCAAATGAAAGAAATTTGGATTAATTTGGAGTTATATTTTAAAAGTTATTAATTTTCTAATTTTTAGGGATTTTTCCAGATTTTTTTGAATTAATTTTGCGATCTTTAAATGTTAAAAATAATTTTAAATAAGCAAAAAAGGGGTATATTATCGCACGGGACCCACGTGGATGCGACGTGGCACACAAGGCCACGTGGCAGAGCCACGCAGGCCCACACGAGCACCTGTGTGGTGTGGAGGTGACACGTGGCATGATTATTTATAAATACTTGTAATATTAGGGTTATAGGACATATAAGCATCCGATGTTTCAGATATTACGCTAACCCTCTTATTTGTCGGCTCTTATATACCCGTGAGTTCTCTTAAATTTTCTCCGTGTGGCACTAAGTCCCACGCGATATTTGAATATGCAGGACAAGTGGCCAACCGTGGTGCGTCGGATCGGATGGAGTGCGGATCATCGATCGTCGATTGGATGTACTCGCGGTCCACCGTATCACATCAAATGCAAGTGTCATTAATTGGGAGTTATAATGGCTATGATCTAATCGTGCGAGATGCATCCGAAGCGTCGGATCGCGATCCACGAGTTCATCCGGACCCTCCATCAAGATCCGACGGCTGTGATATAATCGAAACGGTCCACGATGGACCATTTCATCGTAACTGTTGCTCGTTTTGATCGGACGGTTACGCCCAAAAATTGTATAAATAGAGATGTTCTTCCGAGTTTCTAAGCGTTCAAGATAGAAATCAATCCAATTGATCTATTTAGACACCTCCCTTCTCGAGTCTCTCAATTCCATCCTCTTCTACACTCATTTTCGCATCCACGGAGGGTTTGAAATCAAGATTTCGTTGAGTGACAAATGAGAAATCTCAGCTTGAGATCCACGATCGCGTTCTTCGTGTTTTTGATGATTAGGGTCATTAATCGTGTTAATCCGATCGCAATCTTGGGTTAGTAGAGTCGGTTTTTTCTAATCTATCATTGACATTGCGTTTTCATGCGTCGTTACATCACAAAAACGTCGGTTGAACAAAATTTATTAAACCGAACTCACAAAGATAAGATACAAAATCAAGTAATGTGTAAGTATTGGGTCGATCCACAGAGAGCAGGGTTGACTTTAATCACTGAGTTGACTTGGTCAAACTTAAGTTTAAAAGGAGTTATAAAGAAGTAAAAATAAGATGTAATAAATAGAACTGATATAAATTGACTAAATAAGAAGTTTTAAGAATTCAACTCTCGGTTTTGACAGAGAAAAGTCAAAAGTCAAAGTCAAAGCATTGACTTTGACCAACAGTAGGTGTTCTGCAAAATCAAAGAATCAGAAAGTGTCAGAAGATTACGAAAATTATATATTTACAAAGTAGAGAGAAAATGAAATTTATTGACATATAATTTGTGATTTTTGGATAAGAATTGGATTTACTATGAAATTATTGAAAATCAAATATCACAAAATCCCCGAAATGAACACCTCAGAGGAAATCGTCAAATTGACTGGTCA
The DNA here is from genome assembly GCA_024174645.1 of Lemna minuta. Classification (NCBI taxonomy): domain Eukaryota; kingdom Viridiplantae; phylum Streptophyta; class Magnoliopsida; order Alismatales; family Araceae; genus Lemna; species Lemna minuta. The sequence goes on from CM044107.1 coordinate 3,265,804, forward strand.
AATTCTGATTTTTCAATTGAAAGTAATTGACCCCGAAAGTCAACGTTTGACTTCTGATGAAAGATGAACAATCCTCGGTCAAACGTCAAATTGGAGGGTCAAATGATCTCAGAATTTGATGAATTTGCTATCCACGGAAAGCTGATGAAAAGAGGAATCCAATGAAACCAAAATCAAGTGATTTGGAATTATAATCAGAGAGATATCCTATTTTCAAAATCAGTGATTTTTTGGATTCAAAAATTGGGGAAAATGAAGAACACTAAGAACAAATTTGCAAAATTAAAGATCAAAACCTAATAAAAACTCAAATTACCTCCTGATAATCAATCGATTCTCACTACTAACCCTGATTGCCGCAAGAATGGGGCTTCAATTCTCGTGGATTGAAGCGAATTTGCTTGGATTCTTTCCTGGTGGATGTTCGGAATTCAAGGGGAAAATTCGATGAAATCAAGAGATTAAATCGTGATTCTCATGCTTCAATGGTTGCGTCTCTACACTCTTGGAAGCAAAGGATCACGAGAACTTAAGACGTTCCTCGAAATTCGCTTAACTTCTTCATGAATTGATCAAAAGTTAAGAAAATAAGAAGGGAGAATACATGCTTTCAAAGGGAAATTTGGCCCAAAAATTGTAGCCGATTGATGCGGTTGTGGGACCGTATTGCAGGGGTCCTGGGAGCGGTTTCAATTGACGATGTCGTGGCTCCCAAATTGGCGGTGAATTGGCCTTGATTCGGCTTCAATTGGAGCCACGATCGCGCGTCGATCGTGATGTTGGTGCTCAAACGATCGCAGTTCGAATCAGTGGGAAGGATCGTGGCCTTGATTTCGCCTCAAAGGAATCACGATCGCGCCACGATCGGGCCGCGATCGCACCACGATCGTGGTTCTTGCTCATGCTCTGTCTACCGTCCGATTGAGATCATGTAAGTTTGGTGGTCCCGAGCGCACGATCAAGCTCGTCGTGCGTCTGCCGTCTGATGGAGATTCACCGATCGTGATGGCTCTGCGTGTGTCACCAAGATCGCGAACGATTGCAGCCGTCCGATGAAGATCGGGTGATCGCGCAGTGCCTCCGATCGCGAAAGATCGCGGCCGTCCGATGAAGATCGAGCGATCGCACGATGCTTCCAATTACGAAAAAAATCACAGCCGTCCGATGAAGATCTATGCTTCCTCGCCCTGCCACGTGTCGCCCATCTAGCGTCTCACTTAAACCCTTTTTGCAGCACGTGCTTTGATGAAGATCGTGTGGACTCAGGTCCATGCGATCGACGCCCTTGCGCTGATCTCCGACGGCTCTGATGCAGCCACACGTCCTACAAAGGTAAGTTTCCATGGGGACATAGTCGCACACGGAACATGAAATAGAGTTTTGCCACTATCAAAGCTAGAGGGGCGGTACGCATTTGCGTTACCGCCCCAATAAACATACCAGAGCCCACTATCCCGTGGGCCCTTCACCTGCCAACCTTCCTACCATGTGGCACCCCACACGGGCGTCCGCGTGGACCCGCGGACCCGTGTGGCCTCCTGCCGCGTGTCCGCGCCCTGTGCGCCTCCTGCGCCTCGCGTGGGCCACCCGCAGCTCTGCCACGTGGCCTCAACGCCGCGTCGCATCCTCGCGATGGTCCCGCGCGCCATGTCAGCTCGCCACTTGGGCCCGATCTCCTTGTCATCACCTGCAGGTAAGATATTCCCTTTTTCGCGATTTTAGTAAAGAAAATATTAATAAAAATCAATAAAAATCAAATAAAAATTGGAAAAAAGGACATAAAGTTCAAAAATTCATAACTTAAAATATACAACTCCTTTTTAATCCAAATTTTCTCCATTGGATCACAAATTTCTTCCTTTTTAACATTATGTCATTAAAAATATAATTACAAAGAAGAAATCAAGATGAATTAGAATTTACTTAAATCATTTCTTAATAGATATTCTAAATCATAAATTCCTCTTGAAATTATCCTTCAAAGCATGCACTAAAATCACAATCATCCATGAAAAGAGATTAACTTCTATTAATTTAAACTTGAAAAAAGACTAATCATCTATCAAGCATGAATTTATCCCTAATTTATGCATAAATATCGACTTTAGTGAAATGACATACCAATGGAGAAAATTCCTAAAAAGTATGATAACATTCATCATATTCTCATAAATTAAGCATGAATATGAGTTAATTAGGATAAGAATTTAAGTTATAAATGCATGTTAAGAGGGTTAATAAAGGTGAGGCGGTTAAGAGGGTTAATAAATTTGTCTTCTGATAATCGGAAGACCTATATATATTATAAATCCTATATATGACAAATATAAATAGCAGCCATGTGTCACCTCCGCGCTACGCATGCGCTCGCGTGTGCCCGCGTGGCTCTGCCACGTGGCCCTAGTGCCACATCGCACCCACGTGGGACCCGCGCGAAAATTAACCCCCTTTTTAATGTTTTTTAAATTTCTTTAAATAGATTTAACTCGAAAATAAATTTGGAAAAATTAGAAAAATCCCTATAAATTAGAAAATTCATAACTTTCAAAATACAACTCCAAATTAATCCAAATTTCTTTCATTTGATCTGAAATTTAATTATCTATCATTCTAAAAAGTCGAATTATTGAAATAACAAGAGATTTAATTCTTAATTCAAAAATACATTTATTTCTTTAAGATTTTAACTTTAGAAAGTTAAATGAATGTTCATTAAAATGATTTCTCTCATTATTTAACTTTAAAAACCACTTATAATCTCAAGTAAAGATAGTTTATAAAATCTTTAATCTTTAATTCATTATAATTAACATTAAGTTAACCCATTTTGAGATTATAACATAAAATTGCATGGAATGATAGAAATGCACTCAAATTATGATAACATGCATATAAATGGAATGTTTTATGCCTTATTTCGTATTAATAATCATGTTTTACCATGTTAAGATAGCATGTTATCATGGACCATTGATTTTTGCAAAACAGATGGGGATGTGTGGTGATAACATGCAATCTTGACATGATAAAACATGATTATTCATGCAATTTAAGGCATAAAACATTACATTTTTGTGCATGTTATCATACTTTGAGTGCATTTCTATCATTTCATGCAAATTTATGTTACAATCTCAAAATACACTAAATTAGGGTTAATTATGATAAATTAAGGATAAATGATTTTATAACCTATCTTTACTTGACATTATAAGTGATTTTTAATGTTAAATAATAAAAGAAATTATTTTTATAAACATTCATTTAAATTTTCTAAACTTAAAAATCTTAAGGAAATGAGTGTATTTTTGAAATATAAATTAAAACTCTTGTTATTTAAATATTTTGAATTTTTAGAATGATAGATAATTAAATTTCAGATCAAATGAAAGAAATTTGGATTAATTTGGAGTTGTATTTTAAAAGATATGATTTTTACAATTTTTAGGGATTTTTTTCTATTTTTCTGAATTTTCTATGATTTTATTTTTCTATTTTTCTATTTAAAATAATTAAAAAAAGGGCCGCGGGACCCGCGTGGATGCGACGTGGCAGCGCCACGCGGACCCGCGCTGCGCCCACGTGGCGCGTATATACTATATATTATTTTATTATTATATATATAAGAAAAATAGTTCTTCAGCCTCGCCTAGATGGGGAGGGTATTAACCCTCTTAAATGTCGGGTATTATATACCCGACATTCTCCTTTCTTTTTCTCCGTGTGGGACTAATCCCCACACCTTTCTTACCTTGCAGGTGACGTGGCGCGACGATAGGCGTCGGATCCACGGCGCGCGTTGATCTCACGCGTTGATCACGTGAGCGCCGGCCCATGATCGATCAAATCAACACGTGCTTGATTGGGCGAGTTATAACGGCCCTGATGTTGGCGACGTGGCGCGAGGAGGATCGTGGGATCGACGGCGCGCGTCGATCCCACGCGTTGATCGCGTGAGCGCGGTCCACGGATCAAGATCAACACACGTGCGCAAATTTAAAGAGTTATAACGGCTGCGATTTGATCTGGCGGGGAGAATCGAGACCGCTGGATCGCGATCCGACGGCGAATAATCAAGGCGTTTTATAACGGTCATCCACGCGATCATCCAGGCCGCCCACTTTCAATCCGACGGTTGGGACTTAAGTGAAACGGTCCATCGTGGACCGTTTCATCAGTAACCGTCCGATCGTTTCGATCGGACGGTTACGCCCTAAATTTCGCATAAATAGCCTTGTTTCTTTCGTCGTTCTATGTATTCGAGTGAGAATTCAATAAAAATTGACTGTCCAGACACCTCTCTCACTCGTTTCTCTCGAGTTCTTCCTCCTCCTCTCTCAATTCCGCATCCATGGAGGGGTAGAAGTCGAGATTTGGTGGAAAAATCGAGGGAGAAATCGACGCTTGAAGCTCGGCGTGACGATCTTGACGTTTTTCAGTTGATTAATCGGCTTAATCACCTCGTTTTGATCGCTAAACGGGTTTAGTGGAAGCGGTTTTACCTCAATTATCCTCCTATTATCTTTAATTTTCGTTTAGATTAGGTTTTTAGATTTCAATTTCATAAATTTTCATTCTAAATCACGATTTCAACGTCCGAAAAATTCTCTCCACTTCAAATTTTCGATTTCTCCGCGAAATTAAGTCCAAATTCATCGATTCTTGATTCCGTGGAATCGATTTGAAGTCTTCTTTCTAAAAATACCATTTTCCCTAATTTCTCACCTCAATTCATCGTCCAATTTGACCAAATTCCAAAAGATATCTCGAAAATACCTAAATTCCTGTGGATTCGACCCGTATTTACCATTATACCCCTCAATTCTCTCTTAATTCCCCAAATTGGTAAGTTCGGTATTGTTTTGACACGAGACCATGTGAAATCGATGACCTCGCGGTCTCGTCTCGTCATGTGGCAACATATGATTCGGCATTGATTCATTTTATAAATCCCAAAAAATCTCAGGCATCATTAAAGGGAGTCATAATGGTCCAAATTTAATGCACATGATGGGGTTGGTATTATGCATGGCGTGATACGAGGTGTTGGATCCCGATTTAACGACAATTGTTAAGTGATGATTCATATATGCAACATGGAGTGGCAGTATGAGAGGCATCAATCAAACAGCTTCAATATAAATACAATAATTTGTTAAATTATCTTTAAGTGTTGATCACATCAAAGAAGTTCATGCCAAAATCACCCGTATTTATACTTTCTCTTCATGGAAAAAATATTCATGGAAAATTCAATGATCTGATCATTTGGGCAGCTTTTTCAATAAATCTCTAGATTGAAACGTGCTCTAAAATCATTTATGCATCCAATTACTATCTACAATAAAGATTTCACTAAGAAATTTGGGAAAGTTTCTAGATTGAACTTTTAATTTTCAATTTGAAATTGTGGAATGAAATCCTTTGGTTTTGAGATTAATTGGATCAATGGCATCGTGGTTATGGGTTATTTATCATTTCTTATTCCTAAAATATCATTATTTTATTATTATATTTCAATTTTGAATTATAGATTAATAAAATTTTATGTTTTTCTTCACTTTCTCTCTCCTCATTCATGATTTTCTCTTGTTATTTTTATTTTCATTATTCACTCCATTTAACTTAATACGATGTCCTTTGAAAAGATCTTTGAGTTATTTTTCTAAATCTATACGTTTCTCTAAATTCTTGTCCAATCATTAGTCCATTTTATCAAAATAAAAAACCTTCCAAAACTCTAGTTCTTTGTGGATGCAACCTATTCTCACCGATTATACTTGACTTATCTTAATTCAAATGGATTTTTTTTGGGGTTTTTGGTGTGTGTTTTCAATGATAGCATTAAATAAGGGTTTATTTTTGTATTTTTGGATGAAGAAAGCATAGAAGATTGATGAAAAAGTGAAACAAATACAAAAGATACAATGAAATGATCACTTCCAAATCTCCTATCAAAGACCAAAAATCCTTAATCAGAAGGTGAAATAGTGATTCAAGGTTGAAAAAAAATGTAGGCATAAAAAAGATGGAATTAAAATCCTAGATCCAAAGAAAATTATCAAAATCTAAAAATTTGGAATCTATTACTCACTCAAGCGATGCTCTCCAATTAGTCACTCCTTCAAAAGTTTGTGCATCTTGCCCAAACTGAGTGGCTTGCTTCTAACACATGAAATGAATTGAAAAGAGAAGAAACTCATGAACATTGATGTTTGGTACATGACAAGTGATCAATTGGCTCTCTTCTCCCTTAGGCAAACCAATGCTACAAGCATCGAAAGAAATGCTAAAAACCCTAGTTTTCCACTTCATTATTTTAATCAATCAAAATAGGAAAGTAGAGCATGAAATAAAGATTCTACCCATAAAGTTTCATTTCTAAACTCCATTGGGATCAAAATTTATCATGAGTTTAGTTTGGACCTAACTTGATTCACCAACTAGAAACATGTGGCAGCATGACATTGGTTTGATATGTATGGAACTTCATCAACGACCATGATCTTTCACAAGATCTGATTTTCTCTCTTTGACATAGCTTCATTAAGACAATTAGCTGAAGATACAAAAATGAGATTCATGGCATAGTTTATTGTATAAAATGTCTAGGGATTGAGACTTTCAATTATCACTAAAGATGATCACAGTGCCATGGCTCAATCAAGATAAAAGATAAGCAATAAACTGCCCTCTCTCGTTTTCATGGCTCTCATTCTAAGAGAAAAAATATATGAACTAAGCCTTTAGAATGTCTTAATCCACTAATATCTTGGTTTTTTTGGATTATAGTTACTTTTATGCTTCTATTTAGTCCTAAAGATCAAATTTTGATGACGGATTAAGAGATGATAAGTACTTTGAGTGCTAGCCATTTCATAGTTCCATAAATTTAGGTTTCCCCTCTATTCATAGGTAAAGATATTTTATTTAAATCCCAAGAAATTGCTCCAATTGATGGATCTAAGCCTTCCCTCTCTTCCTAGGTAAATAAAGTTTACTTAAATGAAGTTTACATTGATGGATTCCATAAAAATCATTGCAATAGGAAATAAATGAAATGAAGTTTTTAAACAGATATTCCATGCAGTTATCAAAAGCATGTCACCTTATGCTGCTCTTTAAGATAGAGGAAAATAAGTGTTACAGCCTTGATGAATAGAATTCAAGTCCATTTGTTGCAGGTTTAGATTAACTTTCTTTCTCCTTAAAGGGTTAATCAGAACATGAAACCTTTTCGTAGAATATTATGCATCTTGAAAATTTAGATTTAGATTTTGAATTCGTAGCCTATCCATGAACCGATCAGAGAAATTCCAGAGTCAAATGGTAATTTTGACGAAAATCAATGAGAAATAAATTGTCCATCATTATGAGATGAAACTAGTTGATAAATAAGAAAGGATTTAGTACGGAAAGAAATCAAAAATTTAATATTTTGATGATTTTAATCTAGTTATGGATTAAGGTTAAGTTAATCCCAAGATTTTCAAATTCTAGGTTTAGGATAAGACTTGTACAACAGCTTCAAATGAAGTCCTCATTGAGAAAATAAATTACAGGAATTTAGCACTTCATGTCCTCACTGATATTATCTATCTCCAGACAGACACTAAGGTCTGCTTTGTCATACCAAGGTAGCCCTTAACCATTTTATTATATGGTTAACTTTACTACCAATCTCAATAGAAGGATGATTGTTTAACTTCATTTACCTTTTTATCTTTGATTGTGAACAAGGTAAGGGTACATCCTTAAGACTTATCACGTAAAAGTTTCTTGAAATATTCATCTAAGAAAAATAGAACCAATTTTCACCAATATAAAGATTTTCCAATGAGAATCAATAAAATGGAATGAAATAATTGAGTATATAATTTTTTAACAACATACTCCCAAAATGAACTATTTACAGAAACCCACATCCCTTTTCATCCATATCTGAAAAAATCATAAAACAAAATTATATTTTTATTTTTCTCGATAAAATTAGTATCATCATTGGAAGTTTAAATGTTTGAAAGTTTTTTTTAAAAGCTTCTTTTAAAAGCTTCTTCACAACCCAATATCATAGAGTCATGGAAAAAAACAACAAGGGTCAAAAAAAGTTCTAAGTCACTTAATTAATACTTAATGTAAGCATAATTCTTGAATAACTGTCAAAATCTATCGAGAATTATAGTTCACTTTGATAATTAAAAATTCATTAATATTGGATAATATAGGGAAAATTATGTATTTGGATAGTGGACAAACAAATCTTTCGCATGAAATAAAATGACACAAATATGAGTTTAATAAAAAAATCAAATATAGAAATTCGAGAGAGAAAATCATGTGCAAATAGAGAGAAAGTGACAAACAACTAATCTACAATTTGAAATTTAAATCTAATGCTAAATAATGTTAGATAGGCAAAATATGACCCAACTAGTAGAAAACCATGATGAAATTGTTTGAATTCGTCACCAAATCAAGGGTTTTTCATTTAAAATTCCAAGAAAAACTTCAAAATCTTGATAGCATATGTTCATCAGATGTGAACATGAGTAACAAATGAAAAGGAGAAAAATGCCATTTCGTAAAATATAAGGAGAGAAATGTTTATAGAATCTCTAGTTTCACTTATAAAATAGAAACTATATTCATTTTTAAAAATATTGATTTAGTAAGGACAATATCAAAGGTGTTTTGGCTTTGAAAAGTCAAACTTGTGGATTGAACAAAAATTATCCTTTAATATTGCACTTTGAGACCTCACGATAAATAACATATAGTGTATGAAAATTTGCTAAAATCATCATAGCATCCACTATTAATGTATGAAATTTTCAATTGAAATGACTAATAATCATGTTATTGCAATAAAAACTTAAATATTATCACTTCTCTTAACAAACTCGGACTTCATAGTCAGGGTTAACCCCCTCACAAAATTATATGTTTAATCAAGGAAGTTAACATTGCATGCCATTAAAATGATACGTTTGTATAAATTTAAATGAGGGGAGTGTTTAGGGGTGGAGGGGAAGGAGGGGAAAGGGAGATGGAGGAATGTATTATAGAATGATAGGGAGGTTGGGGAAGCAAGGGATGAAGCATGAGTGTGACGGAGTTATTGGCAAAGGAAGACGAGGAGGAGATGGGGAACAAGAAAAACTCATTACTTCACCTTTCTACCCCCATCCGCTCCACCATCAGCATCACCCCCCTATGTCATTACTCTCATAGTGTCTTTCTTAGTCAAGAGGTTACCCCAATCTCACCACTACCTTCAGCGATTCCTACAATGCCCCATGAACCAAACCCACAAGTTACTCCATCTGCCTTACCCTCAGATCTTTTTTCTCTGATATCACCAATTTTCTTAGAGCCACCAGCCTTCGGCATTGGCCCAAGATTCTTTGCCCCATCTACTTGATTCTTTGACTTAGGCCTAAAATTTGACATCTTCCTATTTTCCAATAGGTAATCTTCACTTTCCATTACCTTTTGGAAAGATAAAAACTCTTTCAATGACTTTTTATTTATTTCAAACTTTCTTTCCTTTGATGAACTTACACTAGTTTTTACTGCAAAATTTCCCTATTCATCATCTCTGAGTCGATTCCCCAATCATAAATTGAGATTGTGTGAGTACCTAACTTAAAAGCCATTATTAACTTGGAATATAACAACTATATGGAGTTTAAAACGTATAAGTTGATTATCTATGTAGTTAGTTTTAAAAAAAATTTCTTCCATATTAGTATTTACCTTCAAGTGCAATCCAAATGACACCATCATTTTCCTTTAAAATTCTTCTTTACTCAAGGATTTACTGATATCTATGGAAGTGAAAACACCTAAACCTTTTTCTCTCCCCAACTGATGTTCAACCCCATTTGTGTCCTTGATATCATGGAATATCAATAAATAATGGCTTCTTCTCCCAAATGTTGTCTTTGATATCTTTCTTTATGGACACTAAATTGAGTTCATCCTTATAGGGTGCTCTTCTTGATATGGTGTCTTAAAAACATGCAATTTATACAAGTAAGTATATGATTCTTAATGCAAATTAAGGCATAAACATTTCATTCTTGTGCATGCTATCATAGTTTGAGTTCTATGCAATTTAAAATTCTATCATTCTATGCAATTTAAAATTATTATTTTATATATAATCTCTAAATGTACTATTTTTAAAGATAATCATAAATAATTAAAGAGAGATATTGGAGATTAGATTATTCCCATTTTATAATTCAATTTATATTTAATTTTTAACCATAAATAATAATAAAATATATTTTTCTATACACTCGTTAATTTTTCTAGTTTTATTTTCCAAAAGAAATGAGTGTACTTTTGAGATAAAAATTTATTCTTTTAGTTATTTCTTAAATTTCCATTAAAAAATATATTTTGGATTAAGAAAGATTTTTATTTTGAAAGTTAAGAAAGATTTGTATTTTGAAGGTTATGAACAGTGTCTCATTGGGATTTGTATTGGAATAATTTCTCTCCATCGATCTCTTTTCCTTCTCTTTCTTGTTCAACCTCTTTCCCTTGGTCTTCCACCTTCTTCATCTTGCCCCCTCATCATCTATTTTGTCCCATTAATTTATCTCTCTTCCTCTCTCTTGCAACCTCTCTCTCTTACTAGAATGCTTCTCCCCCTCTCTCTATCAGTCATCCTCTCTCTTCCTCTCCTATGATCTCTCTTCCTCAAAATTTCTTACTCTCCCCCTTTTCAACACACCCCCTTTCTATTCCCCTCTCTTTTTCTTCCCAAATCTCATTTTTACAATCTATTTTCTTCTCTCTAAAATTGTCTTTCTTCTCTCTTGCTCATCCTTCGCTTTTTCTTTCTATCTCGTTCCCTCTCTCTTTGGTTCACTCAAGATCGATTCCTCTAACTCTCTCTATTGCTGTCCCTCTCTCCCTCTTTCTCTCTCCCTTGGGAGTTTTATCATTTACACTTCCCTTCACTCGTGATAGCGCTCATCTTCTCTCACTCCCTCTCTTGCTTTTCATCTTTCTATATTTTCCTCTCTTGCATTCTATCAATTACCCTATCTCCTCGTCAATACCAAATCCTCTATCTTTCCTTTGTAAACTTATTCCCTTCCTTTGAGTATAAATTTTCCCCAATTCTCTTTTCAAATTATCTGCAATAATAGAACTCCAGAATTCTTGTATCAGTAGGGTTATGACACTACCTTTAATTCATTAGTTTTCTTCCATCTTGTGGTCAATTTGAAGAGTCAACCACCAATCCCTTGCTCTTCACCTCTGCCTACCCCTTCCACAATTGATATCTTCTCACCCTAAAATCCTCAAATATTGGCCTAGAAAGGTATACATCCAATGTATCTTGGTTGCTTCATAGTTTCCTAGTTTATAGATAGTAAACCTGTCAGGCTTGAACATGCAATGACTTTGAGTTCAACAAAAATAACTCTTTGATGGAATAGTTTTGTGATTAATTATCATCTACTTATAATCCTCCTTCTATAGGAGATTCATGAATGATTTAAGATTTGGTCAACTATCAAACCCTAATCGGTTACTCAAGATGATTGTAAAAACGATGATTTAATAGCCACAACAACAAACCAATCATAGAGCTTGAAGAAGAATCTCTATGAAAAATATTGTCTTCATCAGATGTCTCCCCTACCACGACAACTAATGTTCATGTTTTTTTTATGCATGTTATCATATTTTTATTGCATTTTCATAAATATAATGCCACTTGCTCAAGTTTTCAAAATTCACTTATTTTCGGAAAATAATGATTTTGACCTTTTCTAAGAAAAAATATTTTTTTCATTGGCCTATTTTATTGATAATTTATAATTTGAGACTTTAAAAGATTAAATTTTGTAGAATAAAGAGAAGAATGAGAAGATTGTGATCTAGATGAAATTTCAAAGTTGTAGTTTTTATTTTTAATGTAATGTAAAGATATTTTTATAGAAGTCTTTTGATTCTATTTATAATTGTGGAATTAAATGAAATAGAAATATAACACATTAAATTTTTCATCCAAGGAAGAAATTTGGTGGAAAAAGATTAATATTTTAGAAGGTATTGAATTTTTAAGGTTGGATGATTTTTCTTGAACTTTTGGGGTTTTTAGGTATTTTTTTAAGAGGAAAGGCCCCATCACAAAGCTACTATGGCCGACTCAAATCAATATCATACTAGTGTCATCACTCAACATTAAACTTGTTTAGACAGTGGGTCACTTGACACACAACATAATCTTGACCATCCATGAGTCTAGAAACATGAAAAATGGACAATCCCCAATGATTCTAATTCAAATCAACAGAAATAGACTATTTGAAGGCCCAAAATCTTTAAAGGTTAGTTTTATTCCTCTTTTGCTTCTACTTGGCCACATAGGGTTTGTTCATTGTCCAAACTCGGTCCACTCATCAAATTGCTGATCATGTTCATCCCCTCCATGATTGGTCATAGATCTTTTGCCAACTTTAATCAATTTCCTTGAATGTGTGGGAATTTCACACTTGAATTTTGATAACCTTCATCAGAGAAGTGTCATCAAAAGCCTGTGATGCTATATCATCTTCGTGATGCCTTTGGGTTGTTTATAATCTTCATGAAATATTAAAGGTAGATTTTGTGTAAGATTCGAGGTAGGAATAGGATTTATTGCATGTTCAACATTATTTCCTAACTAGGAAAACCCTATGGCTTAATAACAATGCAAGAATTAGGGAAGTAAAGGTTGAACTTCTCAAGGGAAAAAGGTGTTCTAGTATTTAAAAAACTAATTGAGCCTACCTAAGTAGGTTGAATAAGGGGTATGAGAACAAGGTCCTATAATGAAAGTGCAACGGAAAAGTATGCACATATCTATTAAAATTAAATAAATTCTTATGGAACCTATAGGGGGCACCATGAATGTTTCTTAGGGGATCTCAATTGTAATGGAAGATGTATTTCTAGGTGTTGATGATAAAGCTGAAAAAAAGAAGTCACTTAAGACAGGGTTGTGAGAGTTGTGTTGGACCAAAGAAAAATGAGGGACACGAATCTCTACAGAAGTATGAAGATCATGCAAACTAGATGACGATGTTAACATTAATCAACCCTTCTTTTGTATATGACAAGCCAATTTTTTGTGATCATTGAAAACATATGATCATGGATTAAAAACATACAAACTCACCCCATTATTGTTTAACGAAAGTATGAATAGAGAATAAGGATTACAATCCAATATAAATGAAATATGCATCCAAAGACATAAGTAATTAGTGTATCTGGGATCATGAATTGCATGTTATTACTATATTAGTAGGAAAAAAATAGAGTTCAAAAAATTCATTCAGATTTTGAGGGTATAAACCCAAGAGACATGGAAATAATCATCAAGAGAAACAATGTAGAATACAAACCAAATAATATATCTAGTGCAAGAAGGCTCCATGTGTCGCAATGATCTTACTCAAATGTTCTAAAATTTTCAACAAAATGAATATATTTTTAGGCGTAGGATCAATTCTAACATATTTGACATAACTCACACTAAAAATGGATTCCAAATTCTATAATAAAGCTTGAAACAGGTAGACCTAGGTGTCTTCTCCAATCATGTTGATGACATGCAACTGATACTTGACACTACATTACTATTAGTAGATTTTCAGGCATAAATAATTCCACTCTTATTTTGGTAATCATACTTTGAGTGCATATTCCTCATTCTATATATTTTGCATCAAAAATCTCAAAATGTACTCTTTTAAGGGTTAATCAAGCATGAATCAAAGTTATTTTAATGGATTAGCCCCATTTCTTTTTTAGATTTTTAGTTGAGTTTTAAATGCATATTAAGGGAAAAATAATTTTACAGACATTGATCTATAATTTTTTCCTATTTTTTATGAAAGATGAGCATATTATTGAGTTAAAAATTTATTCTCTTATCATTTATTAAACTAAAATTTACACAATGCTAGACTAATTTTGTTGTGATCGAACAAAAAAGTTGGATTAAAAAGGAGTTGTATTTTGAAAGGTATGAATCTTTTAATTTTTAGGGATTTTTTTTGAATTTTTTGAATTTCTTTAAAATTTTTGAATTTATTTTAGTTTAAAAAAATCAAAAATATTTAATTTAAAGAGCGAGCTGATGTGGCAGCTAACATGGCACATATACCTTTATGTCGCAACGTGGTAGCGTGTATGCGTCCTATGTGGCACATGCATGGCAGAAACATGGGGCGTATTAAAGAAGATATAATACTATCATGTGCCTTTAATGGATTGATATTGTTTCCACTTAGTGGCTGCCCTATTTATACCTATCAATTTTCATTAAGTTATCCAATGTGGGATTATTGTTTTATTTGTAGGTGATGTGGCCCGACATGGAATGCTCAATTTCTGGATTTTATCGTGACCACTGATGATCACTTAAAGTTGGGGGTACGTGATGACTTCTCATTGGGAGTCAATTTTCTTTATCTATATTTAGAAATCTCAATCATTCATCTAAGGAATTACGATGCTCATAATTAATTGCTCCCAATGGACTCACGTGGAGGCAGATCTTCATTTCAAGCATTTGATGGTGATCGAATGGCAGACATTACACAACACTTGATAGACCAATGATGATGTGGAAAAATCTAGATCTCCCAATGAAGATCTGATGGCCAAGACTTAAAGATACTAATTTTCCTCGATTGCTTCATCTTATCTTTTGATCAAAGAAGAATTGACTATCAAATGGAAATCTCCCAACTTTCTTTTATTTATACTCTCACTCTTCGCCTGGTGTATGTAATCTTGGGTGTTTTTACTAATCAAACCTTTTAGACATCTCAATCCATGAATTTCTTGCTCTCATCATCTTTAAGACTCATTTTCACATCCAAAGAGTGCTTCAAGTCGTGTTTGGGTCAAAGGAGTAAGGAGAAGCCACCTCTTTACTTCAATGATTTGTTTTTCAAAATGCAAAGTGAAGTGCCTTGATCTGGTGATTAATTGGGTCATTTTGAGCATGATTTTAGGTTAGATTACGTTTTTTCATCCTAATCCTTTGTCATGTAGCATTTGATTTCAAATTTGAAGCTTAGACTATGATAATTTTACTTAATTTTTTCATTTTCTCTCTCTTCACGTGTAAATTTCTTCTCTTTACTTTGCTCTTTGATTTATCTTTGAATACAAGTTCAAACGAGTAATTTTTTATTACATTGATAGATCTTTCAGTCTTATTTCCAAAAAAATTATTTACATTCAGTTCTCATCTCAATTGATCGTCCAATTTGATCATATTTACAAACTACTCAAGAAATTCCCCTAATTCTGCGTGGATTCAGCCCTTACTTGCCTCTATTCAAATTAAAGCCGAATTAAACCTCAATCTGAGTGAGTTCGGTATTCATTTTGACATGTGGATATATGTTTTCAAGGATTTCTTGATAACACTTTGTTAGATGCCATACAAAAGATGAGCCCACTCAAGTTTGAAAAAGTGTGCATGTTCAAAGGTAGAAGATGTGGCAATCTCATGGATATCAAGCCCATTCTCACATGCCAAACTAATCATCTTCCTCATCTTCATATATTAAGTTGTAATCAAGAAAGGGAAAAATGGCACATGGCGATCAAAGGACACAAGTAATAGCACTAGGAGTCACAGATTAACAAGAACACAAATAACATTAATAGATGGTAAAAGGGGCCATGCATCCAACACTTCTTATGCAGACACATGTTGCGCTGCAAAAAGAAGTGATCTAGTGGAACCAACCCACATAATCGAGCAGCTCTAATTGATGCAACTAATTAGAGCATCAAGATGTTGCCACATGTCCATGTGAACAACAAAGATTAATTCTACTTGGAAATTATCCAAATAGTTTTTGTTTAAAATAATGGCCCATTAAGGCCTATTCATTCTATAAAAAGATATTAAAGAACTAATACTTCCCTTAATAGGGCCACAAAGTTGTTGACTCTATGGTGCATAGCATTAACTTGTCACGACACATGTGCATGCCACGAGGTCCATGTGCCATATTAGCATTGATTACATGCAATTTACACATGCAATTACATGATTATCAATGCAAATTCAGGCATACAACATTCCATTCTTTTACATGTTATAATGTTTTGAGTGTATATCTTTCATACTATGAAAATTTAAATTATAATTTCAAAGTGCACTATTTTAGGGATACTCATGAAGAATTAAAAGAGATATTTAAGATTAAATTATTCCCACTTTACATTTGAGATTATGATTGGGTTTTAATGATTAATAATGAAAGAAATTATTTTCATATACACTCAAGTATATTTATAACTTTATTTTCTAAAAGAAATGAGTGTATTTTTTAAACAAACATTTATTTTTTATTTATGAAATCTTTTAAAATGATAGATTACTTAATTTCTTATCAACCAGACAAATTTAGATTAATTTGAAGCTATATTTTTGAAGTTATGAATTTTCTCACTTTTAGAAATTTTTCTAGAATTTTTCTACATTTGTCTAGATTTACATTGTGCGTTGACATGGCAGCTGACGTGTCGTGGGCGATAATGCATCGCATGTGATGATCTATGTACATGCCACATGGTGCACACATGTGCATGTGTGTGCATGTGTGTGCATGTGTGCGCGCGTGTAATTAGTAGGTTAAGCATCAATTAATGCATTTTTGCTAACCCACTATACACCGTCCACTTATATACCTCCCGATTTGCTTTAAAGTTCTATCATGTGGGACTATTTTTATTTATTTTTATCTGCAGATAACGTGACACATTCTTGAGCATGCGATCGTGTGAATAAATTGCGATAGTCAATTTTCACTTAAAGATCGGGGTGCGTGGCGCGTAACGGTTCGTCATTGAATCTTTTTTAAATGACTTAATCTCAGCCGTCCAACTGAGGAGTTAGAACAGTTGAGATTAAAAGCGAGCGATGGATTATCATGGAAATATGTGCGCATCTAGAGGAAATATGTATGTTTCCTTATCACGCACGAGGTGGTGAAATCTAAGTGCTCCATCTTCGATCCAATGGACACAACTTTAATGTAACGATAAAATTAAGCATTTCATCAAAGCATTGATTGAAGATGAAACACTAAATCTAGTGGCTACGCTCAATTTTGACAATAAATTGGATGTTCTTTGATAAGGTAAACCATTCTTGGGTATTTCGAGTCATCAAACTGCTTAGACATCTCAATCTGTGAATCTCTTGCTTTTCTCATATTCTAGATCAATTTCCACGTCCAAGGAGAGTTTGAAAGTGGGATTTCGTTGAAAGGATAGGGAGAAATTGCCTCTTAAATACAGAAGTTCATATTTGAAATCACAAAATGACAACTCCTTGATCTCGCGATCAACTAGATCATTTCGAGCGTGACTTTGACTTACATTATGTGCTTTTTCTCCTTATCTCTCACCATGTATCATTATATTTTAACTTCAAATCATAGATTATTTGAAGGTTAGATAACTTCTCAAGTTTCTCTCTCTTCGTAATCGATTTTTCTCTCTAATTTTTGCTCATTCATTTCTCCATGAATACTAATACAAATTGAGTATTTTTTATTATGTGGATTCGTCTTGGAATTCTCTCTCTGAAATTTCTAAAATGCCTTGTTTCTCATTCGATTTGATCAAATTTGATGAAATATTTTGAAAATACCTTAATTCTCCATCAATTCGACCCTTATTCACCATTATACTCTTTATTTCTTGGTTATAATCTTAAATTGGTGAGTTTGGAAATTCTTTTCACACATCTCCATGTGTTTTTAATGACCACATGGATATGTCTCATCAAGCACGTCCAAAAAATTAATAATTTGAATTTTTAGAATTATAAACTTCAAAAATAAAGATTAATCCCAAAACATTAGAAAACATTCAGAAAAACCCAAAAAAATTGACTATATTCACAAAATTCTAGAAGAACCCCGAAATTGAAAAATGCACATATATCTTCATAGAAAGTCCTTGGATGAATCTATGCATTTTGATCCTCATCACATCTTCATTCTAAAAACACCACGTCAAACTAAAAGGTGAATGAGATAGAAACAATAACTTTGTATTCAACTTGCTTCCTTTCCTTCTCCTATTTGTCTGTATCATCCTTCATTCAAGGCCTACTAACATGAAATGCATACAAGTTGGCTTTGGCATAGTGTGATAATATAGTCATTGAATACACATGTCCATGCATCAAAACATATTTCAAACTCACTCAATTCAATTTCTAATTAAAAATTAATTAGCATAATGGTGAGTAAGGGTCAAATCCACAAAGAATTAAGGGAAATTGTTTAGATATCTTAAATTTTCATCAAATTAGACAATGAACTGAGAAGAGAAATTAGAGAAACTGATATTTTTAGAAAGATACCTCAAAGACAAATTCACATAATAAAAAATCACTCGAATTCATTTTGGATACATAAAGAAATCAAAGAGCAAAGTAAGGAGAGAAATTGATAAAATTATGTAAAATTAACCTAGTCTATGAACAAAATTTAAATTCTAACGATATAAGAAAAAGGATTCGGAGGAAAACACATAATTTGACACAAAATCACACTTGAAATGATCAATCGCATTTTGAAAAGTAGAAATTCAATGTTCAATCGACAAATCCTACCTCCTTCCTCAATGAAATCCTGATTTCAAGCACTCCATACATGTGGAATTCAGTCTAGAAGATGATTGAAACAAAAGGTTTGAGGATTATATTTTCCAATAGGTTTGATGGATAAACAAATCCAAGAATGTGAACACTTTTTGAAGAAAATAAATGAATACCCAATTGTTGAGCCCCTTATAGAGATAAATACTACGTAACTGTCTGATGTAGGATAATTTAGAAAACAATGGATGGGATGAGAATGATGATTATGAGTGAGATGAAAGGAGGGTAATAAGAATGATTTATAAGGAAATTAAAATATTCCACTAATTTCTAATTAAATCCTACAACCTAATGGAGGACCTATGAATGATATCAATGGGAGAAATATATAATTCAGATGATAATTTTAAGATAATTTAGAATTTTGTGAGGATAAATGAATATGAAGTAATTAGATTGTGGAGATAAGATAGATAAAAGAGAAGATAATTTTTGGAGAATTTAAATAGATAATGAGAGAATTTAGGATAAAGAATATAAAATAGAGAAATAGAGAGTGGAGAATATATAATAAATAATATAAATAGAGGTTATAGTATAGATAATAGAGAATAGAGACGGCAGAAGAGATGAAATAAGAGAGATTATGAATAGAAGAAGGATGGCTGAAATTTAGTTCAAACCTCGGATAATGGACACTCGATCGGTAACTTCTGTAGAGAATGGTGCCGGTCAACGTTGGACTTATGATATTAGATATTAGAACTATTTCACGGGAGGTAAGGATAATTTACCTGAAGAAGACAAGAAATGATGTCGTCGGATTACACCCGTTGACACAGGATAGTCTCGAGATGCTTCAGACTCGAAATGGTGAAAGCAGACAGAAGGGAGGGAGAAAAGGAAAGGGAGATAGAACTTTGGAGACGAAGAAGAGGGGAAGAAGGATCGATGGAGATACGGAGAACACAAACACACGGATATAGTGACTGGTAGCCAAATTTTCATTCAAAATACACTGCCTTTTCTTTACAGTCGGTTTCCTTTTAAAGGTGAAGAAGATAGAAGTTTAAGGATGAAAAGACGTGTCGCGGAAGGAGCGGTAGTTTTTGCAGTTTCTTCATCTCCTCCTAAGTTAATTTCAGGTTTCTTCTTTTACAAGATAACCACGAGTAAGGAATTACGTGGAATATTCCGTATTTTCCGTCGTTTAATTTTCTTTCTATCAACGCCCACGAGAATTTTCCGTAAGTCAACACTTCCTCCATTGCATTTGTTTCGATATTCGATGTTGTCTTCCTCCGTTGCAGTCCTTCAGCAGAGAAGGTAATGATAGAGTTATTCTTACCCTTCTGTAGAACCTTCGTCCCACGTGGAACGAGGAACCAACATCGTAATCCTCGCTATTTCCAGGATGTTGAAAGTGGAGAAGGATATCCCGGCAATCATGTGCTGATGTGGATTTTGTTGGGATTCTGAAATCATTGTGTCGTCTCAGGTCATCGACGAGATGTTGTTGGTCGAGCTCCAAAGTGAGTTTATAGCAAAATATGGGGAGTTATTTTTGTGGTTTTTCCTTTCCACCTAAACCTTGTTTTTGGTTTTGTTGCTTCAGTTTCTTCAGTTGCTTTAGGGAGTTCTCTATTCTGTGCAGTTAGTCTAAGTAGGCTTCATCTTTAAATATTAGCAAGCTGCGGGGCATTAGCAAGACCGAATTCAAGCCTGTAGACTGATCTCCATTAAGGCATCTTGTTCGTCGAGCGGAGAAGATTGGGCGAGTCTCGAGTGAGGAGTGAACTCGATTACAGCCAGAGATTTTAGAGAAATAATGGCCGTCACCGGGAAATGA
Source organism: Lemna minuta (assembly GCA_024174645.1). Taxonomy (NCBI): domain Eukaryota; kingdom Viridiplantae; phylum Streptophyta; class Magnoliopsida; order Alismatales; family Araceae; genus Lemna; species Lemna minuta. The sequence continues at coordinate 3,286,311 of CM044107.1, forward strand.
TGCTTCATGACTCCTTGATCTGGAAGATAGTCGTTGATCAAGACGTGGTTGATGGGCGAGTGGAGAAGCCCTGTTTTCCCACAAATTCTTTGTGTGATCTTGGATATCCAAGAAGACAAGTCTTGAGGGAGGAGACCCTTCTCATACACCATGCCGCCCTCAATTCTACAGCCGTCAGTTTTTAAGAGATTTCCATTTGGAAACGGGGCTTCGTAGATGTGGCGAAGGAGCTAACTTTCATCATAGTTGCTCGATCGTGTGCTGGAACTCAGTCAATGACTTTCTAGTTTTCAAACTAGCTTTGAGAGGTCTTCATTCCTTTCATGATGGCTGATGACGACTCTTCATCTTTATTGTTTAGCCATGAGATTCTTGCTTGAGTAGGATATAGTGGGGAGAATGATCTTCTTGACTAGCTTCTTTAATGTTCAATCTTCCATGTTGAATATGTAGGTGCATGGTTTTACTCATGCAAAAGTCTTGTCTTGAATAGATTGAGAAAATAGTTTCTTCCATAAGTAATTGATCCCTCCTATGATTCTAACTAGAGGTGGTATTCAAAGAAAGAAGGAAGTGGAATAACAAAGATGTTCCAATTATTCTTTTCTTTTGAGATCATTTATTCACACAAGGAACCTATGATATAGTGGATGTGGTTTGGACAATTAGGAACCTATATCAAAGGTAAAAGGGTGGTTGACTTGGTCCATTCAAAGAATTCTAAGTATCTAAGGATAAAAGTTTAATTTCTTTTGACCAAGTGACTTTTGAGATCAGCCTAGAAATGGAAGAGGAGGGAAGATGATTCCCTTTGCATCTACACTCTCTTTCAATGACTTAGAGAGGTCTTCTTCACTCACTTCATGGATGGTGAGTTTCTCAAATTTGTGGATATGGAAAAGAATAGTATGTTGTTGTATACCTTAGTTCACTAGAAACCCTTGTATTCTTGTATTGAGGTGATTCTCCATCACTGTCCCTAAATGGCTATTAATGTCAAAGGATATAATAGGTTACTAGTAGAAATCATTCTCAAAAGCGTTATGGTAAGTACACAAGAGAGATACTTATAACAATTTTATAATTGGGTGTGACCGTTAGATTTTCTCCTTGATGAAATCAATAGTGGCAATGGAATTCCAAGAGACAAATTTCAATGTTAAGCCATGACTAAATGATCTTTATTGAAGTGCCAAAATCAATTCATGTATCGATGCAAAGATTGAGCATCATCAAATCGTAGCTGTCCAATCGTGATTCAATGCATTAGATTTAATGAGACGCATCAAATCTTGGCCATTGTAACTCCTCACATCCACAACCAAGATTTGCCCATTAAATAAGATGAACTGATATCCAGTGAGATGCTGACATGTACCCCCATCACTTAAGTGATCGCTGACAGTCTTGATTAAATCCAAAAATTCGACACTCCTTTTTACGCCATGTCGCATGCAATAAAATAAAAACAAACATAGTCACATATTAGAAGATGAAAGATGATGCACCGAGTAGATGAAGGGAATGCATAACATTTTGGTAGACATCAAAGCTGATTGAGTGGTCAAGATTAGATCATCGACCCTCAATATGAGAGGAGATTGACCAAAGGAATGAGATGTAGTTAAATCTTTAGCCAAGGTAATGGAAATATTAGAGAAGTTATTCTTAATGATTTCCTACTTTCATTAGTACTAAATTGAGTGATTAATTAGGGTTTGACAAGTAACCATACACTAGGTCATTCATGAGTCTCATGCGGATAAAAGATTATATGTACAAGGTAACGAATGATGTCAAGATTTCATAAAAGAATTTTGATATACTTTTAATCTTCTAGAGCACCTAGCGTAGCTTGGCACCCACTAGGCTGGCAAATCAACCTATTAATTCTGTTAAATTGATCCTTAATCAATTAATCTATATCTTGATATAATTAATTTATAAGGAAGACCATTAAGTTTTATTCGCCTAATGGAGTCATTAGCTAGCAATATATAAGGGACCTAGAGGCTCACACATCTAAGGTCAATGGGCTTTGGAGGTATAGACATAGATATCAAGGTTTTTTTAAAAAGTTTATATTCCCAAAGTCTATAAATAAGGGAAGAATGACAATAATAAGAGTGCTCATGCGAGCCTAGTGGAAAACTCTTCCCTCTCTTCTCTTCTTCTCATGGTGGCGAGCGTTCCTATGGGAGATCGAATTGTCCGGTGACCATGTAAATATGGCTAGACTTCGATCGCTTGAAAGGCTTAACAAAGTCCTATCAGATGATCCTTGTAAATATTAATTTATTTATATACTAGATAATAGGAAAATCTAGAATAGATGATAGGATCATTTATTCATGGTGCTTCAACTTTTTTGAATGTTGGATTCAGCTTTTTTTGATGCAATCGACGATTTGATTGAGAATTTGGAGAGCTTGATAAGCCTCCACTATCAGCACCAGTCCTAGAAGGAAAGAGTTCCCCAAAAGTCACTCATCGCCATGTTAATCCTCCCAGTAGAAATTACTAATTAGCTAGGTTAGTCACATAAAATTCAAATACAAGCTTTTGATCTGACTTGCTCACACTCTTGGTTAATAACCTCACTTCGTCATCATCCTGTAATATGTTGTCGCTCATCTTGGCTCCCACAAGTCGACTCCCTAAGATCCGCACGTCATTTATTACTCCCCTACCAGTTGGCTTGCCTCTCTAAAGTCCTCAAGGCTCCTCACCGATCCACGCATGCTCCATGTAGGTCACTCATCCCGAATCCTGTGTGATCCTACAAGCTGAAAGGACAAGTAGCCCTCCAAAAAAATTCATCCCATCTAGCACTGATTCCCCTTAGAATGTCCTCCTTTCCCTCAAGGGTAAGTATGACTTGCTTGGAGTCAAGCATACATGTGCTAGTGTTCCAAACTATTCCTAATTCCTAGGGTAAAATCACACAACGCATAAATATAGAGAGAATATTAAGCAGTAAATCACTGAGAAAAGGTAATAACTAATAATGTGAATTTATAATGAATAAAAATATTTAAAGAAAATTTTAAAAAAATAACAAAACTCCTTAAAGAACTTCTTTCACTTATGCCTTGACTTTAACTTTGAATTTGACTTTTACTTCTACCTTTGCCTTGCAATTTTACCTTTGACTTTGACTTACGCCTTTGACTTTGATACTCGATGTCTTCACTCTTCAATGAATTACTAACACAAATATAGACTCAAGATATGCCTAAGACGACCCTACATGTGTCTAGAATGATAATCCTAAATGTTTTAGATAGTGAATGAAAGAACTACTACATGATTAAAACTTAGTATAAAAATAAGCACCTTAATCTCATCTTGATATAGTCTTTTAGGGTTAATATATACTCCGAAAAAGGCATGTTAATGGCGTAATGTCTCATTAAAATTTTTTTAAATCGATTTCAAATGAAATGAAAAACAAACTTAATAAAATGTGAAATAGATTTTAAATAAGCACTCCTAGATTTTAAAAAGAACTCAAAAAATATTTTAAATAAATATAAAACCAAATTTACCTAATCACTCAACAAATTTTCTATATAATATTGAAAATAAATTTTAGATAACCACAAAAAGATTTTATCTAAGCACTCAACAGATTTTCAATAGAGTTTAAAACGGATTATAAATAGGTCTAAGTGATTTAAAACAAAATTGAATAAAACATATATTTGAAAATCCAAATATTTTATAAAAATGCAAATTTGAATAGTATCTTCAAGAAAACAAAAAAGTGACATTACCAAGTTTAAAACAATGAAATTCGAAATTTCAGAAATGAAATTTTGAGAAGTTTGATTGAGAAAGAGAAATAAAAAATTAAGGAAATCCTGTGTGATGAACTTGATTAAAGAAGAAGAATAGCCAAAATTAGAAAACTAGCAAACTGATTTTGGGATTGAGAGGATCAAACATCTTGTGAGTGTTTAGATTTTGAGGAGCTTGAACTATTGAGAGATTTAATTGCTTGTGAGAGAGAAAGCATTTTATGGTTATAGCTGGAGAGAGAAGGATCTAAAAGAAAAAAAATTTGGAGAGAGGAGATTCAAGAAAACCTCCTAAATGAGATGTTGAGGAAAATCATGAAAAGTGAAGCGGAGGAGTTCTTGCAGAAGATCTTGAGTGGAGAGATGAACTTCGTGGTTTTCTTTGTCAAAGAGAGGTCATTGAAAACAACTTGGAGACTGCTAGAGAGGAAGGATCATGTTTGCAGGTTAGAGAATGGTCTGATTTCAGGTTCAAGAAATCTAATCGGAGGTGAGAGCTTCTATACTCATTGTCAAGAGGGAGAGAGATTTCACCGCAAGAGTAAGAGAGAGCCAAAACCATTATCATGAGAGCTTTTTCAAAAAGAATACCCCACACGGTGCTTGTTGGAGAAGATATTCTTTTAGGGTGTTTTAATTTATTTGGTTTTTTTGTTTTCTTGGTACCTAAAAAGTGAAAAGCAAAAAAAACATTTTAGACTTAGGGAATAACCTAAACATAAAGGATTGAAAAATAAAAATAAATTCAAATTAAACTAAGAGTAAAACAAATAAAAATTAGATCATATGAGACAACGATTAAATTGGTGCTTAATTGATTATGGTCAATAACTAAACAATTGGATAAATTAAATTCACCATTAAAAAGGTAAAGTGTCTTCAAAGTTTGTTGGGCGGCTGGATTTTGATGCCTCTGTGGTTAGCTGATCATGCCATCAGTACTTGCAATCATGAACATGTACCTTCCTCAAACCATTTGACTCGACTTAAACATATTTCTAATATCAATAAAGCTAAGAGATAACTCATCAAACTCATGTTTAACCAAAAAAATCTAAATTTTAATAAAGAATAAAAAAACAAATTTCTTAAAAATTAATTGAAAATCAGATTTTTGACTAGAATAGAAAACAAATTTCTACAAAAAATATTAGTGAAGTTCTCAAGATGAATAGAAAACACACTTTTAAAGAAAATAGAAATCTGAAATTTCAACATAACCTACTAGAAGTTCTAATCAAACATTTGTTGACAATCAAATCAGATCAAAAATTAAGATGTTACTTAAAGAAAAATTGTAGTTTTGGGTATACAGTCCTAATCAATCCTAACATCAAATATGCCGTAAAATCTAATCTGAAATTAGTCCAAAATCAAATCAGCTTTGAAACATATAAAACACACCTAACCAATTCTTCAAAAAGGGTTCCAAATGGAACAGTACAATGAATAACGAACTAGAAAAAACTTGAAACAAAATTCAGAAAAATCAGTACGATTGCAAAAGACTTTAAATTTGAAAAACTTTGAAATTAGATGACGAAGGAACGAGATTTGAAAATTAGAAATTCGACCAAAAATCAAGTAGATGGATGTTGGATGGGGCAAAAAATTGCAATGCATGAATAAGGATTGGAACAGATTTGATTGAAAAAGAAATCATATATTTTAAAAAATTTGATAGAATGAAGTTTGAAAATTAGAAATTGGACCAAAAATCAAGTTGATGGATGTTGGGTTGGCGAGCAATTGCAATGCAATAATTGAGATTGGAAAAGTTTTAATTTAAAAAGAAATAAGATATTTTAAAAAATTTGATCGAATGAGGCTTGAAAATTATAAATTAGAAGGACGAAAATAGAAATCAAATTTCATAGATTCTAAAACTGCAATAAAAAAAATTTGATTAGAGAGGAACAATAAAAAATCCCAAATGGAGTAATATAGAGATCATTAGAGAAATTCAAACTCTAAAAATGAGATATACATTACAAGATGTTGATTTTAGGTTCAAAGGAAACAAATGAAAAACTTTGAAATAAAATTTTTAAGAAGAGAAATAGCAGCAAAATTCAGACTAAACCATAATCAAAATGATATTTAAACCAAGCCAATGCCTTAGATAGTTTTCCTACAGAAAGATCCTAAACTTCTTGGTTGTTTGCAATTTCAAGTCCTGATCATGAGCGTGTCAGAGAGAATCCTTGTCGAGAGGAGATGAGTGATCATCAAATTGAGAGATTGATCAACAATGAAGAGGGAGATTAGTATTAAGAGTGAGAGAAAGTGTTTTTTCCAAGAGAGAGAGTGTTTTTGTCAAAAAGAGTCATTGGATTTTTTTCTCTCTTTTTGTGTGAAGGGAGGGTCTAGGGGTATTTTTACCTTTTATTTTTTAATTTTTTTACTACTTGAAAATAACAAAAGAGAAAAAATAAGATAATATTTAATAAAAAAGCTGAAAATAAAATTAAATAGAAGGATATATATTTCATCAACAAACATATTTATGTACTGGTAGAATCTGATGCTCTAAAAGCTCTCCAAAGTTTCAATCAAGACATTGATTGTAGCGGAAGATGTTGAATAAAAAAATTCAACAAATTTGAAGCACCAAGAATAGATGATCTTATGATCTATTATAGATGATCCTATCATCTAGAATAGAATAAAATTCATACTTACAAGGATCATCTGAAAGAGCTCTTTAAGCTGTTCAATCGTCCGAACTCTACCAGTATCCACACAATTGTTGGAAAATTGTATCTCTTCTAGAACACTGGTCACTACGAGAGGAAGAGAATAGAACGGAGATTTTTCTACTAGTCTCACATGGGCACACTTGTTATGGTTGTTATGCCCATATATTTTTTACAAAAACTCTTATATTTTTGTCTATATGAACCAACGCCCTTTGACCTATATCTAAACCTCTAGGTCCATATCTCACCAGTGAATGACTTCACTAATCTAATAGCAGTTATTAGTCTTCCTTATCAATTAACTAGATCAATATATGGATTAATTGACTAATAATTGACTTAACCCAATCAACATGTTGAGTAGCCAACCCGGTGAGTACCAAGCTACATCATATGATTATAGAAGATATGGATAATACCATAACTCTTTCGTTGAAACCTGGCATCATTGCTTATCGTGTACGTTTAGTCCTTCATCTGCGGTAGACTCATGAATGACTTGGGATATGGTTAATTGTCAAACCCTAATCGATCACTTAATTTAGTAGTGATGTGAGTAAGAAATCATCAACAACAACTTCTATAATGTTTCCACTATCTTGGCTAAGAATTTAGCCGCATCTCATTCCTTGATTCAATCTCCTCTTATGCTAAGGGTAGACAAACTCATCTTGGTCACTCAATCACCGTTGAGGACTTTATGTCATATCCAATCTATGATGTTTTGGAAATCCCGTGGCTATGGTTTCATAAGTCATAGTTAAAACACAATCATCCATTCACAAGATGTGTTTGGTGTCTCAAGTCAAAGGATCACATACATAATCGTGACATGAATCAACCTGATTAACAGTTTGGCATAATTTCATTCAAGGATTCATAGTGCTATTTTTTCTGGATAATTCGATGTCCTTCTCAAATATCCGATGAATAAGGATATTTAGACCATTTATTTAAAGAGTAGTGAGCATTGTATTATGATCTTATCATCATTCACCTTGTCATTGTATATGATCATGGACTTCATTGCAAACATCACACAAGAATGACAATGAATAAAAATTTCATTTCAATGATTATAAACGAAAGAGGAAAACATGATTGGCTTTCAGACCAATGATATCCATCACGAACACTTCATAATATTGCTAAATGAGTATCAAAAATAGATAGAGTTATAAAATCTTATGAAAATGATCCTTAGTAACCATTTATGTTATTAGTATTCATATTTATGGGTATCTATATCTATTATCTATATGAAAAAACTTGAGTGTCTATGAGATGATGATGATGATAGATAAAACTCTAAATAAAATGTTGAAAAATTAACGAATACAGCCTATTATTAGTAGTGTCTAGATTCCAAGATTGATGTCTACCAACTGCTCAAGCCTTTAATACTTGCACCTACAAAGACATACCTTTCTTACATCATTTTGGCTAAAACATTGATCAAGTTCTTAAATATTAAATGATATAATATTAAATAAACATCAACAACCCAGCAAAGTAAATTATCTTACTCATATCGAACTAACAATAAATCTGAAGCCTTTGAGAAATTACAAGGGTTTAGAAATGAAGTCAACAAGCAAATTGTAAAGAGTATTAAAACCCTTCCATTTGATCGAGGAAGAAAATACTTCAGTATAGAGCTCACAAAATTCGTAAAGGATGATCGTATTGTAGCTCAAATGGCTCCTCCTTATACACCTCAAATGAATGGCTTATTAGAGAGAAAAGAAGCGTACCTTGATAGAGATGGTGTCATGCATTATGAGTTTCTCAAAACTATTTATATCTCTTTTTGGATATGTTCTTGAGACAACAGTTCATGTCCTTAATATCCTACCCAGAAAATTTCTGCAACTTCTACACCATATGCAATACGAAAAGGGAAGAATTTGGACCTCTCCTACTAAAGATTATTGGGTTATATCGCTCATGTTTAGAAACATGACAAAGATTAGTTCAATTCTAGGACTAATATATGTAGACTTATCTGATAACCAAGAGATAGAGTTGGATAATAGTTTTACCACCCAATAAGCCAAATCACACTATCATGTCTCTCTTATAATCATTAAAATAAAATTTATTCATCGTTACTCTTATTTAATGTTTGAAATGAAGTCTATGAATGTATCCAAATGACAAAGTGAATTATAATGAGATCACAGTACAAAGATCCACTAGTCTTTAAACATATATTCCAAACATTCCTATTCAAAGGATACATTAGAAGGACATCAAAATATCTTAAAGGAGCAATACTATGTTGTCCAAATTATATGACAAGTATGGCTAATCATGTTGCCATCAATTTGAAAGACACCAAGGATATATAGGAGGTGAATTTTGGACAAAGGGTTCACTAAATTAATCTGTATGAATCCCTAAGCTTTCTTATACAAAATTGTTGATCAGGACAATGCATGTCATAGTTGTGTACGTGGTCTTTAAACATGAGACACTTAAGCTATCTTATGGATAGATTAGAATGTTTTGACTATAACTTTGGAATCCCAAGGAAAGGGGTCTCCAAAACATCATAAACTAAATATGGCATCAAATCAATCTTTTTTTTAGAATTTCAAATTTAGGTCCAAGAAATAGAGGATATCATATTACTTTCCTTTAACAAGGGTAAAAATTATACAATTTAAGTTAAATTTTTCATGAAACTTGATCTTATACATCTCTATCTTTACTTTTCAACAATGCCATGTTCAAGGATATTAAAACATTAATATTATTATCTTGGTTCTTTGTACTTTAATTCACACTAATTATGATTGCATCTATAATGAGGGACATATTACATTCTTGTAAATTGAACTATCATGATTTTGTGCCATGAATAATTAGATTTTTATTGAGACCAAGTGATGACATAAAATTACAAAGTTGTGTTAACTTCAAACATTCAATGACTTCCTCTTTTCTGTCTACCAACAAGATTTTTAATCAGCTATTCATGTTTATAATTTACAAAATATGTCATTTGAATTGCACAATATTGTATTATCTTCAATATTTTACTACAAACTCCATGATTATTTTATGCACATGCTAAAATACTACATTGATATAATGACTATTTTCTCTCGCCTAATTCAATACTTGAATTGATTTATGACATTAAAGGTACTAAAAAAGAACCTATCATTGAGAAATTATTTAATAATTCATATGTAGAAAATGATTACCAAGGTACAAAGAGTTATCTGGTTCTAGAAACAACAATTATTGCCACTCTGAGTATTTCTTTGCTTCATCCAAATTTTATAAAGGAGGACAATAGATTTTCTTCAATTCCTTCTTTTCAAGCTGTTTTGTCTGCAACCTCCTCGGCAACTTATAGGTCTCTTGGCATTTCCGAAATTCCTTGCCCATAAAAATCTTCATTGTCTGGCTCAAAACCTTCAGTACAGAAATAAATGATTAGAATATTGTTTACCTTGGTTCATAAATGATACTACTGGGTTTCACACTAATGATATACCGTGATTTCAAAGGCTAAAGGAAATGTTAGTACAGCGTTACATCATTTGTCAGTGCATGCTGAAAGGCTATTGAGAACATGGATTATCAAAGCAAGAAAGGATAAAACTCCTGATGTCCTACATTCTACTAGGACAACTACAACTTTAAAAATGATATTCATCGGTGAACAATAATATTTATTTTGTTTCGCTGACATATAAAAAGTATTCTGCACGTAGTTTGAATAAAGAAAATTTCATTGTCGTGCTCATGTCTGAGGGGGCCATAGATAATGAGCAAGAAATAAAATCTCCTCCGTGCACTAACCTTGCGGTAGGGCCATCGTTTGAGGTTGAACCTTCTGCAAATCTTTTTTAGAGCCGTGGTGCATATCTGGAGCTCTTTCGACGCTTGAACTATTGGCATGTGGAAGTATTTGGATATCTCATCAAGTGTGATAGTTTTAGTCCTCTCTCTCTGCATTATCAGACATTCAATGATTGATGCGAATCGATTTGAGTAAAAATCCATTCCTCGAGACTAATAGAAGAACACGATATTGAAAAAATGGTGGAAGAGGAACAATACTTGTGCACCGCCATGCGCAAAATAAAGCTACTACATTTACAGATCGAAAAATGCTGGACGTGAAGCAAATAACTATTGTAAAATCTTATTACTATATCAAAATCGTGCGAACATTACGATAAAGAGAATTTGGCATCACTCTTATACAAAGATACGATAATTCTAGTAAACTGAAATATCCTTAAAACATAATTGTACCAGAGGAAGGAGTTTATTCTAAGAAATCGTATAACACATGGCTTCATTCTACGTTATGACAAAGAAATAAAATTTATTCACAAAGGGATTTTGATAAAAAAAAGTAACAGTCGGTGAAAAAATAGATCGAAATAAATGGTTTAGTTCTAGGCTGGTGACTTAAATTGCGGAAATATCATATGCGCGTTATATTGCTGAAGGCATGCAATTTCATGCCATCATTGACTCGCCTACATCTAATTAGATCTATTTTAAGACATATTGCCAATATTGTCATGAGGATTTTCCGCAACCGATTCTTCAAAAAGTTGGTCCGTATGAGATGGATACCATTTGCGGCCGCAATGGTCATATTTCTCAAATAATGGGAAATAAAGTATGCAATGTTCACTTCTAAAACATGAAATTTAACATAGAATTTGCTATAGATTTTTTTGAATAATAGAATTTGCTATAGATGTGATAGTCTATGAAGTTTTCATTTAAAAATTTAATTATGAAACTCCTAAACAAACCTGTATCCTGATGTCATATCTTGGGTTGTCTAATATAGTCGCCTGAACTTGTTGGGAGCGACCTATAAGAAATCAATCGTTTAGAAATTCTGAGTCAACATTTTTTTTAATCGGAGGCCAAAATTATGAGTAACCTGTTCCGTCGCTCATTCCCTCCGCACTTTGAATATTTCCTACGCTTTTCGTGGACGGCGGAGTTTCTGGAAGGCTAATTTCTGACAAGTTCTGGCTGCAATATTCTATTACGTTGCCTTGCATTTGAAGTGGTAGGCCTGCATTAACGTCCGTTATAGTAGGATAATAGTGAGGGTCAGAGTAGTCCATTGTCGTTGTCATCGTTTCAAAGAAAGGCCCACAACTATCGTGGATGAGCTGGAGACCATCTCGGACACAGTTATTCCCATAATCACTGATCATATTTGGCACCAGTTCCACATCTATTAACCTTAAGCTGCACACATTTGTAAGAAGATAAAACTCGTTACGAGATGTAGTGCGTTCAAAACAGATAAAATTTGGGAGTGTTTGACCCGCGACAGCTTTGCATGCAAAAATGAGGTATGGATTTTCATAGATTAAAAGTAGGAACTATTAATATCTTAATGAGGAACCTCAATAAGATCACACTGAAATTATTTAGCAGCTTTTGTGGAAATTCGTTGGGTATCGGTCATTGAGAAAACCAAAAAAACTATTTTCGCAATCTAATTCACAAACCATCTTTTGTTTAATATGTCTCTCACTAGTATCGATTCCATCGAAAACCAATAAAGGAGTAGCGTGAAACGGTGTTACTTGAAGGAGATCACTTGCTCTATAACTGAGCGAAAACTACTGGTGCTTCGAGCTGAGTCTATGATAAAATACCCTTGAATACGTGCATAATCTAGGCATTGTTACTAAACTGATGGTTTTAGCTAAATCATCGTTAGACATACATGCACAGAATGATCATAGAGAAGACTCGAGAGCGACTGATAATATCCAATGAGAAAGCACTCACTCGGCAATGAACTGCTGGGCTGGCATCGCCGTCATTGAGGGTTGAACAAACAGTACGGCGTGCTGGAGAATATCGGAGTGGACATGGAGTGAAAGCTTCGTATACCAAAGCTCTGTAATTAAGAAATTGTCAGATGAGCCATGGGTAATAATGACTAAACTGGACAAACAGGAAGTATAAGCCATGACATGATGAAATGTAATGAAAAAACTGTGCACTACTTCTGTCTGTTCAAGTAAGATAATGAGAGAGATAGAGGAAGCGAGAGAAACCAACGAACTACGCGGTGAGGATTGAACCTCTCGACAGAAGGTTTGACGATGTATAGGTAAAACTGAAATACATTTCTTCATATTAGGCAAGAGATGTAAAATTGAGCGTGTGAAATACACAAAATCAGGAAATTCTTAAGTGAACGAGTTCGACTTATGAGACAAATCCTTGCCTTGACTTCATGGCAAATTAGCCGTTGAAAATACAAAATACACAAAGGTTAAACTAGAAATCTTTAACGTAAAATTAACATAAATGAAATGAATTCACAAAACTTGTGACACGCCTAATCGGAGACTTATCAACCAACAGATTAGAAGAGTTCCAGATCGTTCAATCTGATCGAACATACTTATATCTGACAAAACATCTGGAAAACATCCAAAGAGAATGACAGTGCCGATAGTGAATTAAAAGAACTATTTATGACAAATCTGTACAAAGATGATCAAAATCGCACCGTGGATTCAAGTTCTATCTTAAGTAAAGATAATAGAAACAACTTGATGCACATCTTCTGTATAAAACCTCTAACCAAAAGGACCGGACAGTTATCTGATGATAGCTCAATTCCAAAGAGGTGAATAGAAAACAAAAATACACAAAATTTCGGAGGAAATCACCGGAATCGGACTTATATGAACATGCCTCTAAGAATGTTTTGACCGTGAATTTCGACCGGACAAAGTAAATTTCTTAGGAAAAGTTCACTCACGATGCTAAACCTAAGACGACAGAAACCCCTTACAGAGTAGTGTGAAGAAGTCGAAAAACTGTGGTTGATCTTTACATGACTTCGGATACTAAAAAACGATCATTCAATAAAGAAGCAATTTTTATCCGCAGAAATACCGTTTGCATGAACGATATCTCGAAAAGTAAGGCAGGATGAACAGTCATGGCCGTAGACTGGGATCCAGTCTAGATTTAGTTGATACAAGTCGGGCAAAGTCGGTTCCTCCTCCGTTATACTCTGCGAAGGCAGAAGAATCTGCTGTTCTACAGAGGATTCGCCGAAAAGGTAGGCACTCTCTATATCTTCGATGGTAACCGGCCAGGACGGTTCATCGGAAGTTTGAAAGGAAGGTAGAAGTTGCTCCATGGGCCTGTCTTCTCCGAGAATTTGGAGAAAACTGCCAAGATTATCGAACTCATCCATGGAGAGCGAAAGACTGGTGCAAGGTTAGGGTATTCCTTTTTCCTTGGAGGTATACACGAAGAGCGGAGAGTAGAGAATCTAGGGGAAAATCTCCGGATCTTTCTCTCTCCTCTTTCCTCTTCTTGCAGGACCAGTATATCGCGTACACGTCCCTAGAGTATCGGCTTATATATCATAATTATTGTCATTCATACAGTTAAAAAGAAATAAAGTAACGAGAAAGGGAAAAAGATAGATCGAGGATGATGAGTTCGTAGCCGTTCGATCATGGTTATGACTAGATCTTTCAAAAAAAGGGCTCGAAACGTTTGGTACTTAGACCAAATTAAATGGTGATTTTCCCGATGATCGGTGAATTTATAAATTTCCCGATGCGTCAGTCGGATCTGAGATACCTAATAATTCGGTCAGTGCTAGTAACCGCTCGAGACAACTGTTATTTTTCTTTTTGGGCGGCAACGTCCTTTCGCGGGTCGACGGAGAAAAGGGTAAAAATGATACAACGGGGGGGAGAGTGGAACACTAGTTGAGGTGATAGATCTCTTTTGAAACCATTTAGGCTTAAGTTTGAAGACCGATTTCATGTGTACTGGTCCGTCCCGACTGAAGCGTTTGTCAACAGCGCTAAAGTCACTCTAATAAAGGTTTTGTTTCAGTGATCTTCGGTTCTGGCTCCTTATATGAGATGATTGTTCTGGTCATTTCGTAAATTATCATGCACGGTTACTGCATGCAAGTGAGAAGAACTTGTACAATTCTGACTTCTGTGTTCCCATGGTATAATTTGATTGAGAAGGGATTAGTGATAGAGATAGACATAAATCTCACCGTTCAACAATGAAAACAGGCTTTGAGATGACAGATATAAAGAGTAGAATCACCATAGAGAGCACAAAAATCAGATTAGAATGAGTAGAAATCTAACGGGGGGAAAGAGTATGGGCAGAAGCCAGAGTCAAGATATGTAAATTTTCGGATGATGTCAGATTTCCTAGATCACGAAATCTGTTACTTAGAAGAGCGTGGATGAGACTGAAGGAATGGATTTCCTAGTCAATTCTAGAAATTTCATATCTCCTTCCTGTAAGACTGATCGAATTAAGAAGAAACCAAGATAAATCAGAAAGAAAGGTCCATATAATAAGCTTTTTGGGGAGGGGGGCGTGTTAGATTCTCCAATTTTAGTCCCTAGTTCGGTCATCCACTTCACAGTAAAATTATTGTGGAACCAAAGAGAGTTGATTGACTTATAAAGAGGAAAAAAGAGAACATATGTATATAAAAGGGAGAGAGTAGAAAACCAGGAATTACAAGAGTGACATTAGGGTCATATTGTCTCACACTCTTCCTCAAGCTATTGCATAGAGATCAAACAAGCCTAGCTTGCAAGAGGATTTATATAAGGTTGGTGGATATTATATGGCCTATTAGCCAAGTTACTTTCATATATCTTCTTTATATTCATTGAAATGAAATTTTATTTACTATCATTCTTCTACGATATTTGTAATGAAGTATATGAGTATATGCAATAATATAGTAAGTAATGATGAGTTCATATAGTAATCATTAGACTGTAAACATATGTTCAAAAATATTCTTACTTGTGGGCTATTCAAGAAGGACAGCGATTTATCCAAAAAGAATACTATCAAATCTAACTCATATGATGAGTATGGTTGATCCTATAGCCATCGATATAAAGACACCAGTGATATATAGTAGGTGTGGTTTAGATAAAGAGTTCACTGAGTTGATCTCTATGAATCTTTGAATTGATCTCAGGATTGTGTAGGTGGTCTTTTGACTTGAGACACCAAAGACAACTTATGAATATATAACCCTGTTTTGATTATAACTTACGAGTCCCTAGATATGGGATCTCCAAAACGTTATAAATTGAATATGTCATGAAGCCATCAAGTGTAACTATGTGGTCAAGATGGGATTATCTGCCCTCAATATTTAAGGAGAGTGACTCAAGGAATGAGACATAATCAAATCCTTAGCCAAGATAATAAAAATATCAATGGAGTTTGCAAAGATTTCCTCCACGCATCAATACTAACTTGAGTGACCGATTCATATTGGATAGTTGATCATACTCTAAGCCATTTTTCAGTCTCAAGTGCATGAAGGATTATACATACATGATAACTGATGATAACAAAGTTCTATGTCAGAGTTTTCATTTGCTCTATATCTCCTAGATGCATGGTGTACCTTAGCACCCAATGGGCTAGCAACTTGTCGATTGGGTTAAACTAATTAATGATGGAGAATTATTTCTATACATGAAACACAAGGGTTCTAATTGAACCTATCCTCCTCCTCCTCCTTATTCACTCATGAGCTTGAAAAATTATCCATTTATTAAATGGATGAAGAAGACCTCTCTAAATAATTAAAGAGAGTGTAGATCTTAAGGGAATTATCTTCCCTCCTTCCTCTATTTTACACTGATCTAATGATTGAATTGGTCAAAAGAATTAGCCTTATCCTTAGATAATTAGAATTCCTTGAGTGGACCAAGTCAACCACCTTCTTCCTTGATATAGGATCCTAATTTCCAAAAATTATCCACTATATCATAGGTAACCTTGTATATTTATAAAATAATGATCTCAAGAAACTAATAGGAATCCTCTTGATATTAAATGTCCTTCTCTTTGAAACCCTCCCTTAGATAGAAGTAGGAGAGATCTAATTATTACTACTCATGGAAGGAGTCCATTGGATGAAACTTCAAGTCAAGCATTCATTATTGAAGAATTCCAAGATCATGATAGCTACCATGGATAGTCCTCTTACCTATCAATATCTTCCACGATTTTATGAGATATGAGTTCCACGTGTTAGACAGCTACGTGGAATATCAAGACCCCAGATTATTTAACATGGTAATGATGGGGCTATCATCAAAAAGATACCATCACATGGATACATCCGCCAAGTCTCTCCTTGAAGAACGCTCTCCCCGGCTGCTAAACAGTCGCCGCCACCACAGAAACATTAGCAACAGGTGAAGACCGTCAAAAGAACTTTACCATGAACGTCCTCATGAAGACACTCCCAAAATGAAGAGAACAGAAAGATAGTCAAAGCCACAACCATTCACGGCTTTGAAGTCCCAAAAAGAAAGGCCACCTCCCACGTTGGCTGCATTTCTCGAGTGAAGCTAAGACATGAGAAGAAACGCCTTTTCTACTAGAAATCAGAGTTACAATGCCTTCCCACCTCCTTCACGACCACGTCATTGCTGTTTTCAACATTCTTCGGCAATCCAAATCAAAGAACACAAAAGCATTTCATTAGCATGCTTATTCACCAGCTAAAGATTCTCCCGAACTCTCCACATCACCACCGCTTTTCCACAATCCCGACGACGGAAATATCAATGGATTTAACTGATTCTGAAGATTACAAGAGTCTTCTACCAGAAAGGTTATGTCATTCAACTTCTGTGCAACGACTGCTCCTCAGCTCCTCAGTTGATCGTCGTCACCGACGGTTCTACAGGACATGATAGAAGAAAGGAACATCACGTCAACGCCAAACTAACTTCAGCTTGACAAATTTCCGAGGCGTGCTGTAGTTATTTACGCGCATCAGTTTGGCAGGCCACATCAACAGCAACCTCACGGACTTGCAAGAATTCTACATCAATCGTCTCCATCGGCAAATCTGCGAGAGAAGTCATGGACAAATATAATGGAAAGGATGGGGATTTAAAGACGAACTTAACCTACCTCATTGACTTCGCCCGTGGACGTCAAGATAACTCCTACGACTTCGTCAAGATAATCTTACCATCTTCTCGCCAACTCCCCGGGTAATCGCTACAGACACCAAACCCGGTCAACCGGTCAACCGACGCGGAAAATAAAAGACAGATGCCTCGACTCCAAGAACATTCTCAGGAAATCCGAATACTCTCCAGCATCCCTTCCTGCTGACGTGGAACAAGGAAGAACCGTAACACCTTCACGAAAAGACGCTACGACTCACCGGAGACGTAACTTCCATTCTCGTCGCAATCCTCCACATCCAGTCGTCTCTCTCTCTCCTTTCTCACTCTATAAAAGAGACAGATGTAAGCGAGAAGAACAGCTGATTATTGATAAAACTTTGGTTACTTGGTTACCTTTGGGTATGCTTACCCTTCGTGTTCTTCGTGCCTCCCCGTATCTCCATCTTTCCTCTCCCGCATCTTCTTCTCTTCCGAGTTCTACCTTCCTATCTTTTCTCCCTCCTTTCTGTCAGTCTTTCTTCCATCTCGCGTCAAGTGCAAGCGACGGAAACATCGGATTATTTTAATAGTTCAACGAGCATCATCTTCTCGGCTTCCTCAGGTATCATCCTCCCTCTTCCCGTGAAGTAGTTCGGATCTCACATTTAAGTCCAACGTTGACTTTTTCTGAAACTTCTTCCTTCTCCGTCGCGTGACTATTATCCGAGATTCCCCTTCAAGTGTCTCTCTTATTTCACATTATAATAATCACATATTATATATATATTATCTTCCTATTATTTACGTCTATATTACCGTCCATTCCCGTCCACTCCCGTTCATTACATAATACACCTTCACCTTCTATCTTATCTCTCTTTTCATCGCAGTCTCTGTCTTCACCTTTATCACAATTATTCACCTGCTTACGCATCCTTTTTATCCTACCTATCTTTTCCATTATAACACGCACACTGTCATCTCTCTTCATTTCTTTCCTTCATCTATTATATCTCATATCTACTTATATATCATTATCTCATTAATAATAAAATTACTCTCCTTATCATTACTAAGCCACTCATTATTCTTAGTATCCTTATCATATTCTATCCTATCTATTTTATAATATCTCTTCATATTTCTGAATTATTCTCCAATTTATTCTCACTGATTTATAAAGTCATTTCCTAGTGATATCATTCATAGATCCTCCCTCATATTGTAGGATTTAGATACACCTTCTAAAATATCCTACATCAATTAATCTATATGTTGATATAGATTATTGATAAGTTGACCAATAAGGCATTATTAGATTTGTGGAGTTATTAATTACATAGATATATGAACCTATAAGGTCACATACATAAAGTCTATAGACATTGGGAGATATAGACATATTTTTAGGGTCTTGTGAAAAATTTTATATATCAAATATATATCAATAAAGGTGCCCACGCAAGCCCTGTGAGAATTTTCTCTTTTATGTTCTCTCTCTCTCTTTCTCTCTCTTGGTGAAGAACATTGAAGAGGGGATCCAACCATCTGGAGATTATATGGATATCGCTAGAGGCCAAACACTTGAATAGCTTCAAGAACTCCTTCAGGTGAAACCTGTAACTATGTTTTCTCATACATACTATATGATAGGATTATCGATTCTTGGTGCCTCGACATTATAAATATCGAATTCAATATATTATGTTGCATTCAATGTTTTGATCAAAATTTTGGAAGGCTTAAAGACCTTAGATCTCATCATATGCAATGCTCAACTCCTAAGTATGAATGTCCACAAGCTAACAACATGAGACAATATGAGGAGTACTGATAAGACGATTAAGTACCCTATCGTGAATAGCTTGGTAATTGATCTCAATTTCTCAATGTAATTGGTATGATTATGGAAGGTATGATTTCTAGTAAAGAAGATAACAACTTGATTATCACAAAACATTGGCATAGCCCTTGCACAAGAAAACCAAGCTCATAGAGAAGCCAAGGTACCATAGCCTCTTAAAAGAGGTGTGGGCTATGGCCTATACTATGCTCCGGCACTAAAGAGAGACCCCCTGATGCTTATGACTCTACCAAGTCACTAGGTCCCCACCCTCCTTACACAAGTGCAGAAACTGAAGGTAGACTTTTGGTCAGCATGATTTTCATCATACTTGGAGTTAGAATATTCTTCAATACGAAGGTGACCATAGAGCTCATAAAGAAGATCAAATCTAGGGCCATGCTCTAGATGGGAAAGAATGCAAAGAATGACATGTCAGTAATACACAAATTGACTAGAAAGACGCACCAAATAAGCAATACCCAGACAAGTAACTATAAAAAAATGAGCTTCCAAAAAAGTCCACATATGTATGAACGTCTACAAGCAAAGGAGAAGAGGAATCCTAAGAAAACCTTATTTTTATCTTGTGATGACTAGGGTTTCAAATCAAGGAGTCCATGTTATAAATGACATATTGTTGAGAAAAACCACGATGTGGATTGAAATTGATGGTGAAAACCCATCTACCCATAACAATGTTAACATCATTGGGGTGAGGGACCAACACCGATGTCCCCCACTATACAAGAGCCACATACTCCTAAGTCGATGGCCACCTTTGAGTGAGGTAGCCTCATAGCTTCCACATGGAGCACATGTATTGACTCAAGGACAAGGAAAAAATAAAATTCTTGATATGTAAGATACAAGTAGCCATAGCAAACAAATTAGAAGATAAGGTGAAGGATATTGGGATTTGAAGTCAATAAGCTTTCCAAAATTTCAATCAAAAAATTGAATACATCAGAATACATTGAATCAGATATTCAAAATATTGAGGCACCAAGAACAGATGATCCTATCATCTAGTATGTATGAAAACATACTTACAGGGTTCCCTAAAGAAATTTTTGAAGCTATTCAAATGTCTAGCCTCTAGCGATATCTACACGGTCTTCGGATTATTGGATCTCCTCTTCAAAGCTCTTCACCAAGAGAGAAAGATAAGAAATGAGAGAATTCTCACAAGGCGTGCATGGGGACCTTGAGTTGTGGTTTTTCTCCTCCTATTTATAGACATTTGGTATGTGGATTTTCCATTAAACCCCTCATAATTATGTCTATATCAAGCAACATCCATAGACCTTATGTGTGTGACCCTCTAGGTCCATATCTCTCACTAGTTAATAACTTTATAGACCAAATAACACATTATTGGTCACCCTTAATTAATAATCTACATCAACATATAGATTAATTAATCAAAGATTGATTTAACCCAATCGATAGGTTGAGTTGTCAACCTGTTGGGCGCTAAGCTATACCACGTACTCTTGGAGATATTGAGTATGTCAGAACTCTCTTATAGAACTTTTTCATCATTGATTACCATGTATGTATAATTATTTATCCGCACGAGACTCGTGAATGACTTAGGGTATGGTTGAATGTAAAATCCTAATCAATCACTCAAGTTAGTATTAATGCGTGTAGGAAATCATTGAGAACTACTTCACCGATATTTCTACTATGTTGGCCAAGGATTTCATCTCATCTCATTCCTTGAGTTAATCTCCTAAAATACTAAAGGCAAAAGATCTCATCTTGATCACACAATCATTTTCATGGACTTTATAACGTATCTAACACATGATGTTTTAGATATCTCATGGCTAGGGATTCGTAAGTTATAATTAAAGCATGATCATCCATCCACAAGATGTCTTTGGTGTCTGAAGTCAAAGGACCACATACACATCTCATCATAATTCACTAAGTCATTCATATGCTCATTGACTTCACTACAAACATCACACATGAATGACAATGAATAAATGTCATTTCAATGAATATAAACAAGATATATGGAAGTGTGATTGGCTTATAGGCCACAAAATGCCCATCAATCTCCCACTTAGACTAAAGCTAATCACCCTTGTGCATCAGCCCCATAGTTATGAAATGATGCTCAATAACTTATTGAGCTGAAGGCTTATTCAATGGATTTACAACATTGTTAGTCAATGGAACTCTTTCCTCCACAATATCTCCTCTGCCGACGATCTTGATAATCAAGTGAAAGAGCCTCATAATGTGTTTAGACTTCTGATGAGATTTTGGCTCTTTCGCTTGTGCTATTGCACCATTGTTGTCACACAACAGTGGAATAGGGTCTACGATTGTAGGGATGATGCCAAGGTCTATGATGAACTTCTTCAACCAGACTACCTGCTTGGCGACATCACTCACAACAATAAACTCAACCTCTGTCATCCAATCTGCAATGGTGGGTTGCTTGGAACTCTTCCAAGATACTGCCCTCATAGTCAAAGTGAAAAAGAATCTAGACTTAGATCTACTATCATCTGACTCTGATTGAAAACTCAAGTCAATCTAACCCTAGAGCTTAAGTTCCTCTCCTCCATAGAGTATAAATAAATCCTTAGTCCTTCAAGTACTTTAGGATACATTTCACAGCTTCGTAGAGTTTCTCACCCGGGTTAGCCTAAAATATGCTCGTAATACTTAGAGCATAGCATACATGATGGATCTAATCGCCGAGGCATACGAAATCTTCTCTATCAATGTCCTATCTTTGGGAGTCTTTGGCAAATGCTCCTTAGATATCTAAACTCTATATGTCTCATCGAAATGAAACCTTTCTTGGTGTTCTCCATGCTAAACCTTTTGACAATGAAGTCCATGTACAATGATTGAGATAAGCCAAGCAATCTTCTTAATCTATCTCTATAAATACGCATTCCCAATATGTAGGTTGCTTCTCCCAAATCATTCATGGAGAAGTTCTTTGATAACCACACCTTCATTGATGATAACATACCTACATCATTCCCAATGAGTAGGATATCATCCACATATAGGACAAGAAAAGTGACCATGCTCCCATTGTTCTTCTTGTATACACAATCTTAATGAAGTCATAAGATTTGATCGCCTCATCAAATCTCATATTCCAATTCTTAGATGCTTGCTTCAATCTATAAGTAGATCTTTGCAACCTACACACTTTCTCTAGAACTCCTTCGCTGTATAATCCTCAAGTTGTATGATGTAGGATATTTTAGAATAAAATGATATGTATGATGATGATATGATTAAAGAAATAATCCTACATATGAGGGAGGATCTATGAAGTGATATCAATGAGGGAATACTATATAAGTCAGTGAAGATATCTCTTAGGACAAATTAGGATTATGAGAATAATAGGGTTGATGAATATGATGATAGTAGAAGAAAAGAGATGGATAAGAAAGTGATGTGTTAAAAGAGATAATACAGATGACTAGTTTTTATAGTAGAGAATATAAAATATAGAATATAGGAAGGAGGAGAAGAGAATAATATATTAAAGAATAACAAGAGAGTGACGCGTGAGAGAGGTAAAAGAATAGTGAAGATAAGATATAACGAATAGGAGTTAGAAGGCCGATATTATGTGGTTATTGTATTATTAAAATAGTATAATTATTGAAGAGGATTCTCGGAAAGAGGAAGAGAACAGTATTGCTGACGAGGAGAGAAGAATACAGAAAATAGTTGGGAATAGATATTTTAAGAAATAGATGAAGAAGGCACCTAATGTGGACTTACGGATCTTAGAATAGGAACTATTAATCACTGTAAAAGAAGTGAGGATGAATACCTGATGGAAGGAAGAAGCGATGCTCCCGAATCGCTCCACTGAGCCGGATATTCCTCGATAGGCTTCGGACGTGACGTGGATGAAAAACGACAGAAGAGGGGGGAGAATAGAGAGGGAGATAGAACTCGGAATGGAGAAGATGCTGGAGAGACTGATGGAGACACAGGAACACGATGAACACATAGGTAAAACGAACCAAAGGTAACCAAACTTTTATCAAAAATATCATTATTTGTTCTCTAACAATTTGCCATTTTATAGGATTATGAAAAGAGGAGGTACGGGATGACGACGCGTCGCGGCAGTTGTCTCCCTCGTATGAGCAGCAGTTATTCGCTCCTCGGGGAGTTTAATATAATTTCATAAATCTCACGATGACCGTCCACTGGGATATCAAATCATGTTGATCGCTGGGATATACACTTAACTGCAATCACAAAAGAAAGTCAATGCCGTTGCCGATGGGTAATAGTTGACTGAGTTTATCCGGCTTCTTCAATAATGGTGATTCTGCAAACGTTTTTGTTTCTTTCCTATGAAGTTATGGGAGATGAATGTAGTTTCGAACGCAATAGTATGGTGTAATAGTGCAGACAAAAGGACTGATGGCGATGACGCAAGAGGAATATGGCGGATGTGATTATTTCCTCGCAGGTTATTCTTTCGGAACCAGTCACGTATGTCGATGTCCTGACGACGGAATTGTTAGTCCACATCGTGGAAAGCTTCCTGTATACTCAACGCTTTCATAGCAGTCGGAAGTGAAGGAGTGACTTCATTGATCCTATGAGGACAGTAGCAATACGGTGTCTGTAATCCGCAATAATCCGATATCCTCCGTTGTCTAAACTTTCACCGTCCTGATCATCAGAGGATAGGTAATACGTTTGGTGGTGACAACTAATTATGGTAGCAAATAGGAGTAGACTGGGGTGACGAATTAGCTCGAGATGACAGTAAGTGAAGAGACCGCCGGATGAGTTTGCATTCAGACTGATAGTCGTGAAAAGCCTTAGATTTGATTATTATTCTGCACATTTTCTGGATCTCGCAGTCAACATCGTCTGAGTCGTTGATGCGGATAGGTTTGGTGGTCTAGATCAGAACAGTCCTGGGCGCACTTCATCAGCAACTCGAAGAGTAGAAACCTTGTGATTTATTCCTTTTAAACTATTCAAATCGTCGACTCTGAGAAGAACGGTGTCATCCTTTGAAGCTTCGCCGCAACTCTGGGAGATAATTCTCCTTTTCCGCGATCCTGAGCAATAACTCCTGCTGACTCATATGGATTCCCACCGATGGTATCTTATTCCCTTGGTTCTTCCTAAATATTCTACAGTGACATACCCTCTTTTACTTCTTCATCTTTTGCAAATCCTCTTTATTGTCCCGTAGAGAAAACCATTGCTGTCGGCTAGGATTATACTGAAAAGATCGAGCTTCTGATCACAAGCTCAGGTCGAGCCGGTAACATAAGCAACAGTAGTTTCAGATGAACATCCAAGACAGAAACTTGGCACATCTCAGCAAGGCATGGCCAAAATCCCGACCAGGATAATTAGGAACGTGGCGCAAAAATTTAATGGCCATCCAGTTGCAAACCTTGCCACCATGGAACATCTTATTATTCATCATACTTCAGTTTAGGTCTTCTCAAGCTTCATAAACCGTGGAAATCCTTCTTTTTCTTTCACGACTTTCACATCAAGGAGGAGAGTGGTGATTACGGAAATTATGCCCGTGAAGGAATGAGTTGACGTGGATGATCTTCATAACTTCTTGAACAACCTTGACTTTAGGTGCCATTGTGCATGTTTTTATCTTGAAGTAAAACCCGATAGAGATACTTCCATAAGTACTGATAATTAGATCTCTCCTAAATTTCTAACTACGGGTGGTTTCAAAGAAATAAAGGGATGTAATTCAAAGAGGTTTCTTACTGATTTTCTTTTAAGATCATTAAGTAAAATGATATAAGGTACCTATGATATGGTGGATAAGGTTTGGAGATTAAGGACCCTATTTCAAAGTAAGATGGTGGTTTACTTGGTCGATTCAAGGGATTCTAATTATCTAAGGATAAGGCTAATTTCTTTTGACCAAGTCAATCTTTAGATCAGTGTAAAATAGAGGAAGGAGGGAAAATAATTCCCTTAAGATCTACACTCTCTTTAATTATTTAGAGAGGTCTTCTTCATCTATTTAATGAATGGATAATTTTTCAAACTCATGACATGAGGAATATCGGTTCACTTGGGACCCTTGTGTTCATGTTTGGAAATAATTCTCCATCATTGAATCATATACACCTCTTCATCAAGGTTTCCTTTGAGGAAGACAATTTTTACATCCATCTCCCAGACCTCGTAGTCATAATAGGCAGCTATGGTGAGAAGAATCCTAATTGACTTAATCATAGCACCTAGTGAGAAGATTTTGTCATAGCCAACTCTTTGTCGTTAACGATAACCCTTCGCCACCAACCGTGCCTTGAAAGTTTCTATCTGTCCATCAACAATAATCTTCTTCTTGAAGATCCACTTACACTCAATGGGTAGTATACCCTCGTGAGGGTCAACAAACAACCATGTATTGGTTTTGATGCACTGATTAGATCTGTAAATCTATTTTTTCTCATCATTTATTAGAGTTAGAATCATTTACTGCTTCATCGTAGATTAAAGGATCATTATCCTTTAGGTGAAGAGTATCGATATCATCCATCACAATATATCCCACATATTGCTTTTGTAGTCTCGGTACTCTACTAGATTTACGCGGTGCCTTTGTGTGTACTTGAAGATTTCCCATTTAATAAGGTAGCATTTGTGTCCAAATCTGGAACTTCTTCTAGTACTACTTTTTTCCTACTATCTCTTCTCAAGAGATACTCATCTTCCAAGAAGATGGCCCTTTTTGGAATAAATATCAATTGTTTTTCAAGACAGTAAAAGTATTATCCAAATGTCTCTCTTGGATATCCCACAAATCTATATTACTCAATCCTCAACTCCAGCTTATTTGTATCATGTTTCTTAACATGATAAGGATAACCCCATATTCTAAAGTAAGAGAATTTTGGCTTCTTTCCTTTTCATATCTCACATAGAGTAGAAGCTACACATTTATTGGGCAACACATTAAGGACACGCGCTGATGTCTCAAATGCATATTCCCAAAGGGATATTGGAAGTTTCAAGAAATTTATCATAGAATATATCATGTCCAACAAGGTACGATTTCTCCTTTCCGATACACCATTCATCTGAGCTGTGTAAGGAGGAGTCAACTAAGCTAAGATACCACTATCCTTAAGGAACTGTGTGAACTCTGTACTTAAGTATTCTCCTCCTTGATCTGATCGAAGAGTCTTGATACTCTTTGCAGATTGCTTCTCCACTTCATTCTTAAACTCTCTGAATTTTTTAAAGGCTTCGGACGTAAATCTCATAAGGTATACCCATCCAAACCTACAAAAATCATCATTAAACATGTTGAAATACAAGCTGTCAGCTCTAGCTTAAACAAGCATTAGGCCACATACATGAGAATGTATTAGCTCTAAGATGCCCTTGGCTCACTCTGCATTTCCTGAGAATGGAGATTTAGATAATTTATCCATGATGCAAGATTCACAAAGTGCAAATGATTCATTATCAAATGAACCCAAGTATGCATCTTTATGCAATTTGTGTAATCTTCCATCACAAATATGCCCAAGTCTACAATGCCATAGGTAGACTTTGTTCACATCATATTTACTCTTCTTAAGAGCAAAATCCATTTGGAGATTGTAAGAAGAAATATCAATCACATATAAACTATTGACTAATGGTGCCGCCGCAACAAATTTACTTCCTATGTATCCTTAATAATCAAGGTATATCCCATCTTGTTTAAACAAGAAACTAAAATGATATTCTTAACTATGTCAAGAACATAATGACATTCTTCTAAAAAAGACAATCTCTGGTAGATAGCATGAGGTTCATAACCCCCAACGCCACAACGGCAACTCTTGCACCATTTCCCATCCTCAAATCCACCTCACCCTTTCCTAGCTTTTGCTTACTTGTCACCCTCTACAAATTATTCTAGATATGACAAATACATCTGGAATGTAATACCCAAGATGTATAATCTCTATAAGACAAGTAGGTATCTATCATATAGATATCTGGAGCATCACCATGCTTCCGCTAAGCTTTCTTGCTGAACTACTTTTTACAATTCATCTTCTAATATCCTTTCACGCCACATAGGAATCACTTTCTCTTTTTGATAACTCTAAAATGTAAGCCACATTCATGCATCATTTTTCATTTTTAAGTGTTAATAAAGACTATAACAATTAGAATATCTATTTTTATATAACTGGGTATGATGAAAATATAACTAAGTCCTATCATATATCATTTCTTATATTTTGATTATATTATGAGACAAACCCCATTTGACTTCTTTGAAGTCAAATCATTGAACTCTCACATTTTTATGAGTTATGTAGATGCAAGGACATTTTTATGAAGTTTTATGGGAGCATGGATGCAAACTATCTAGAAGGAGAAGAATAAAATAGGTACTCCACCTTTTTAGGAGGTTGGTCAAGCTTTTCTACCTTTCTAGGAGGTTAGTCAAACCTTTCCACCTTTTTAGGAGGTTGGTCAAGTCATTCCACCCTTTTAGGAAGTCAATCAAACTTTTCCACCTTTGTAGGAGGTTAGTCAAGCCTTATCATTTCTTTATGAGGTTGGTCAAACCTTTTTATATATTTAACAAGTTAATCAAGCATTTCCATTTTTTTAGGAGGTTAGTCAACCACCTTCTTGGAGGGGTCAACCCATTCCATCTTTTTAGGAGACTAGTCACTCTATTTCTCTTGGAAGTCAATGATAGTCAAAGGTGGTCAAAACAATTCTTGAAGGGGTCAAAGAGGTAAATTTTTTATCTTTTATTTATTAATCATCAATTTAGATCTTTCCAAATTTTTAGGAAAGATCCATATTTATACAAGGAGAAAGAGGTAAGCCCACCTCCTTAGGGAAATGATAAGGTTACCACCTCTTGGAGAATAGTCAACCCACTCCCTTAGGAAGTGGTTGTGGGGCCTACTGATAACATACATTTATAACCTGAATTCTTACCCTAATTAACTCATATTCATGCTTATTTTATGTGAATATGATGCATGTTATCATACTTTTTAGGAATTTTCTCCATTGGCATGTCATTTCACTAAAGTTGATATTTATGCATAAATTAGAGATAATTTCATGCTTAAGATATGATTAATCTTTTGTTTAGATTAACAGGAGTTAATCTCTATTGTTAAATGAGTTTTGACTTTAGTAAATGTTTGGAAGGATGATTTTAGGATGAATTTATGATTTAGAATGTTTAATTAGAACTTATTTAATGAAATTTTAAGTCAGCCTTATTTCCTTCTTGAAAACATATTTTAAATGGCATCATATTAAAAAGGAAAGAATTTATGATCCAATGGAGAAAATTTCAGTTAAAAAGGAGTTGTATTTTGAAAAATATGAATTTCTAAAGTTTTATACGATTTTTTCCGATTTTTAGTTGATTTTTAATTGAATTTTTTAAGTATTTTTTAGTTAGAAAATCGCGAAAAAGGAAAACGTACTTTCGGAGCTGACGTGGCACGCGCCGGCTGACGTGGCGAGTACACCCAGGCGGGGCTGACGTGGCGCGCGGGTCCACCGCGCCGTTACGACGTGGCGCTGAGGCCACGTGGCAGGACGCGTGTGGCCCGCCACAGGAGGCGCGCCAAGTGGCAGAGGCCACGTGGGCGCCCGTGTAGGGCGCCACGTGTATTGGACATAGAGGCGAATAAGGACAGTTAATAGGGGAAGTCACTCCCCTATTTAACCGCGTACTCATTCTTCATTTAATCCGTGTGGGACTATGTTCCCACATGATTTCTTACCTTGCAGGCGACGTGGCAGCTTGGCGGGCGTCGGATCGAATCAGAGCGGCTGAGATCGCGTGGACCCGAGTCCACGCGATCATCAATTGATGCACGTGCGTAATATGTCTATTAAGTGATCGCGATCGGAGGGACAGGCGATGGCCACGTGGCGACGGGAGAATCATCCGATTACCATTAAATTTAGATCGCGCGATCGCGATCTAACGGTATCCAGTGAAGCTGCGTGGACTGACCTGGCGCATCGGATCTTCATCACGATCAGACCATCGGACGGCGGACGGCACACGACGAAGAACGCCGATCGTAGCCCGATCGTAACCCGATCGCGGCGCGATCGGAGCTCGATCGGGCTACGATTGAACCTCCTTTCGTCTCGAAATCATTCTAAATGGAGAAGATGACGGCTGACCGAGATCCAAGCCCACGATCGAGGCTTAATCATGGCTTGATCGTGGCCCGATCGTGGCCCGATCGTGCCACGATCCGCGCTCGTGTTGAAGCGAAAATTGAAGCCAATTTTATGCGGAATCGTAGCGGCATCCTCGCCCCAAAGAACCGCTCCCACGACGCTTCAACCGACACCCACGACCAGCTTCCAATGGCCACGATCCCGAGCCTAATTTTCTCTTTAAAACCATGTATTCTCCCTTCTTTTTGTTCTTCAACTTTTTGATTGATTCGTGAAGGAATTAAGCGAATTTCGAGGAAAAATCTTAAGTTCATCGTGATCCCCCGCGTTTAGACTCGATTCCGAAGGGATTGGAGCGGATTGATCGCGAATTCCTCCTTGATTTCATCGAATTTTTCCCCTTGAATTCCGAAAAGTCCGTGATAAAGCGATCCGAGCAAATTCACTCCAATTCGCGCAAATTGGAGCTTCATTCTCGTGGCAATCGGGTTAGTAGTGAGATTCGATCGATTATCAAGAGGTAATTTGAGTTTTTATTAGATTTAGAAGTTTAATTTTGCAAATTAGTTCATAGTGTTCTTCATTTTCCCCAAATTTCGATCCGAAAAGTCGCTGATTTTGAAAATAGGATATCTCTCTGATTATAATTCCAAATCACTTGATTTTTGTTTCATTGGATTCCTCTTTTCATCAGCTTTCCGTGGATAGCAATTTCATAAAATTCTGAGTTCATTTGACCCTTCAATTTAACGTTTGACCACGGACTATTTATCTTTCATCAGAAGTCAAACGTTGACTTTCGGGGTCAATTACTTTTTATTGGCAAATCAGAATTTGATAATTTTGGTCTTGTTGGATTCCTCTGGTTCTTAGCTCTCCATTGACATATAAATTGTAAGATTTGGATTTCATTTGGGCATTCAATTTGAAGATTTCCTCTGAGGTGTTAATTTCGGGGATTTTCTGATCATTGATTTTCAATAATTCATAATAAATCCATTTCTTATCCAAAAATTACGAAATATATATCAATAAATTCCATTTTCTCTCTAGTTTCTAAATATCTACTTTTCGTAATCTTCTGACCCTATTTGATTCTCTGATTTTGCAGAACACCTACTATTGGTCAAAGTCAACGCTTTGACTTTGACTTTTGACTTTTCTCTGTCAAATCCGAGATTTCAATTCTTAAAACTTCTTATTTACCCTATTTATATCATTTCCATATCTTACATCTTATTTTCTCTTATTTAAAACTCCTTTTAAACCTAAGTTTGACCAAGTCAACTCTTCGATTAAAGTCAACCCTGCTATCTGTGGATCGACCCGATACTTACCTAATACTTGATTATTATATCTTGTCTTTGTGAGTTCGGTTTTATAAATTTTGTTTGACCATCGTCTTTGTGTTTTAACGACGCACAAAAACGAGCCGTCAAAATGGCGCCGTTGCCGGGGAGCATGCGTTTTTGATTTGATTGCTTTGATTTCTTGATTATATTTAGGTTTCTGTCTTCTGTTGTTTACTGACCTGCAGAGAATTTATCAGATCCTCATCAGTGGTGAAAAAGGTATAGCGAGGTAAGATTATCTAAATTTGGCCATTATTTGACATCTTGATGCAAATTTGGTAGTATATTTAGTGCTTTTCACCTACTTGATACATCGATATTGATATTTTATCCTCTGTTAGCAGTGATTTATAATTATTATTATCTCTATTGGTGTGCTTTTTGATAGTGTCTAACTTGTTCTATCTTTTAGGTGGAGTAAGTGAAACATTTTTCATTTATATATCACTCTTTTCGTCTCACTCTTTTCTGACATTCTTATATATATATACTTGCTGTTTTTTTTGTGATCTTTTGGCTTTTAGATATGCATAGGAATCATAGGAACCGAGGAGGACGATGGGGTCGGCGCACCCACGAGGCATACAAGGAATAATCCCTTGTATGATGATCTATTTGCCTCATCTAGAGCTCCATCGGAGGCCTCTAGTGATTCTCTTTTCAGCGATCGCCACACCGAGGTGAGGAGAGCCGATTGACGCCCTCTTCCCGCGAGATAGTGAGACGACGTCTTAGCGATTACGCAAGACCGGTCGTCCAAAGTGCAGACTCACGCGAGTCAATGCACCCCTACGACGAGGTGCGAATTTTAAAATTGACTCACATATTCTTGGCCTTTTGCCCACTTTTCATGGATTACCACAGAGGATCCGTATCGACATGTGGATGAGTTCAGCCAAGTGTGCGAATTCAACCAGCTCCACAATGTCCCCTCCGAGACGGCCAAGATGGCGCTTCTTCCCTTTCACGCTTAAGGAAAGGGCGAAGAGTGGTTCTTTAGCTTGGGCCGCGATTTGGCTTTCTGATTCATATGGAGAGATATGGAAGACGCATGCGTAGTACTACTCGGGTAGGTAAGACTAGTGCCGTGAGACGCGCATACGCGAAGTTCTCACAAGGGCCAGGGTGAGGTTTTCGTGAGGCTTGGGAGAGACTTAGAGATCTTCCGAGACAAGTCCGCATCATGGTATACCTAAACATGAGATTACTCAGATGAGATGGTTTAGGTGCACTCTCGACAGGTATTTGCTCGATGCCGCTAGTGGAGGCACGTTCATGAGCAAGTACGAGGATGAAGCCCTCGAGTTGATCGAGTTGGTGGCGGAGAATAGCCATCATCATGCGCTAAATCCTTCGGAGGACCCGAGCGCTCCCGAAGGGAGGGATGTTAGACGCAAAGGCGAGGCAGAGACAGTATGCTTTTTAGATAAGATTGAGAACCGACGGAAGCCCGAACTTGATCATGGACTCCGCTTAAGGTCCGACACGGTTCCCCGATGGCTCTCGCGCCGCTCACATGTTGATGTCTCACCGTGTTCACATTGCTCTAGCTTTGAGCATGAGAGTTGGATTGCCCGTGATGGCAATCCAAGGACGAGCTTCATTTCAACCAAACCATACCATATCCAGGTTTGAGCAGCAGGTGGCCGTCCTATCGAATCAGGTTATTCTAGTTATCATAACCCTACTTATGCGCAAAGCAATGAGCGGGCAGCCCACTTCATATCATCAGCTCCTATGGATCTCGCGCCTCGCGAAAGATATGGGGAACCCGAGGCCGACACCTTTCGCCCCCCGGTATTTCCCGCGCTGTTACGCCGCCACAGTAGTACCACCTCCAGCACCTTCGCTGGACCCCATCATGAGTGCATTAGCACAAATGATGAGTAAACCGAATGAGGTTAGTGACCGACTTGATAGAGTTGAGGGGGATAAGACCCCCATGCTCCACAGAGCTTCTACCGAGCATAGGAAGGGTAAGCGAGTAGAATTTGAGCAGCCTACCTTCCCGACCTCTAGCAAACCCTAGGAATGTAGGGCAAGCATCGCTGAAGTCAGTACCCCACAATGTGAACGAAGTTCACATTGACAGCACATCGAGGAGGCACATGCCATATCGGGCCTACGTAGCGGCAAGGTCTTAGTGGATCCTCATACGGACCACAAGCGCCGCAAGGACCCGCTTGAGGAGAAGGGACGACCGTCCATCTCCCACGATTATCCCGAGGAGGACTCCGAGGATGAGGAGGCACCTGATGAGGAGAGTAGGGCAGCCCAATCCCGAGGTTTATAAACCTCCGTGCCATATCCTCAGCCTTTCTGAGCCGCCTAGAGTCCCTACTAGTGATAGCGATGATACATATTAGAGGCTTTTAGGCGTGCTAGCTATCACCATCCCATTGACAGATGCCATCCAAGCATATTCCACCCTACGCAAAGTTCCCTGAAAGGACTTTGCACCCCAGTGAGGAAGCCGAAACGTATCCATATGAGTGAGACTATTAGTTCTATCATGCTGAGTACGTCTTCGTGTAAGCGACGTGATCCCGGGAGCTCCTATGATTAGCTGTGAGATAGGGGTAGGACGTTCACTCGATATCTCCTCGACACGGGGCTAGTGTTAATATACTCCCGAGGGAGTGTATGACGCTTGTCCACTTGGCGAGTGCAGCCCACTATTTATCGAGTTGAGCTTAGCGGATGGATCCGTGAGACGACCTCACTGAGTAGTAGAGGATGTGATAGTTAAGGTAGAAAAACCTGCTACTTTACTGAGTAGACTTTTTATTATCGTGGATATGAAATCCACGAAGGACCTCACCGCCTCTCCCATCATACTAGGGAGACCATTTTTAGCTACCGCGAAAGCGATTACGGATTGGGGAAAGGGGGAAGTTATTTTTCAGGTTGGAGATAGCACGATGAAGGTGAGCATCAATAAGTTGATGTGACATCCTTCACACGAGACCGATGAGGTAGGCGCCGTCGATATCTACGAGGATCCAGAGATTTCGAGCTGCATCGAGGAGACGATGGCGGCCATTGAGGACAGGAGCTTCGAGGAGCTCGAGGATGATCCATTTCCTCCGGCGAGACTGGCACTCCGAGCTAAAACCGCTACTCGACATTGAAGTACGCTTTTCTTGATCATCATAGTGCTAACCCCGTTATTATATCCTCGCAGCTAGATCACGACCGAGGAGAGACTATTGGCGGTCTTGCGAGCGAGGAAGGAAGCAATCGGATGGAACTTGTCGGATCTTAAGGGCATTGACCCTTCTTTTTGTGCATGCATCATATTTTCCTAGAGGAGGACGCTCGTCCCTCTAGAGAGGCACAAAGACCGCTCAACCCTAAGGTATGGGATGTCATAGGATGAGATTCTTAAATGGCTTAATGCAGTATCATATATCCTATCTCCGAGTAGTCCATGGGTCAGTCCGTGCATGTTGTCCCCAAGAAGGCGGGGATCACCGTGACGACAAATGACAAGGGCGAGGAACTCAGACGCGATCTTCCGACGAAGTGGAGAGTTTGCATCGACTCATCGGAAGTTTAACGTACGACGAAGAAGGCACCATTTCCTTTGCCATTTATTGACCAAATTCTTGGACAAGCTTTCAGGTCAAGGGATTTTATTGCTTCCTAGACGGCTATTCGAGAGTACAATCAGCCAGCTATCCACCCCGACGATCAAGAGAAGACGACGCTTTACATGTCCATTTGGCACATATGCATTTCAGCGCATGCCTTTTGGACTATGTAACGCCCCGCTACATTTCAGTAGGTGCATGATGGCCATCTTCTCCGATTTTATAGGAGAGAGCATGGAGGTCTTCATGGACGACTTTTCAGTTTTCGGCCCGAGTTTTGATGCGTGCTTGGAGCACTTAACGCAAATCCTCGACGTTTGCGTTAAGAAACGCCTAGTTCTTAGTTGGGAGAAGTCCCACTTCATGGTGCGAGAAGGTATAGTGCTTGGACATCTAGTTTCAAGCAAAGGATTGGAAGTGGACAAGGCCAAGGTTGAGGTAATCAAAGACCTTGCACTCCCTACGTCGATAAGGGAACTTAGAAGTTTCCTAGGGCATGTCGGTTTTTATCGTCGTTTTATTCAGGATTTTGCTAAGGTTTCAAAACCACTGACTTCTCTTATTTGCAAGGAAAAGGATTTTATCATTGAGGAAGAAGGGAAGCACGCCTTTTTATGCAGCCTAAAGCAAGCTTTAGTGGAAGCGCCTATTTTACAAAGTCCTAATTGGGACTTACCTGAGATTATGTGTGATGCTTCCGATTTTGCGAAAGGCGCGGTTTTGGGGCAGCGCATCGACAAGAAACCAACTTCGCCATTTGTTACGCGAGCAAGACGCTAGCCGACGCTCAACTTAATTACACTACTACGGAGAAGGAGTTGTTGGCGGTTGTCTTTGATTTGGAGAAGTTTCGGCCCTACATCTTGGGCAGCAAGATCATCGCTCTACACGACCACGCCGCATTGAAGTACTTGGTGTCCAAGAAAGAGGCCAAACCACGACTGATTAGATGGGTTCTCCTCCTTCAAGAATTCGATTTGGGCAGATCAAGGACAAGAAGGAAGTGAGAACTCAGGTGGCTGATCATCTTCTCGACTCCAATTCCATCTTCAGTGAGATTTGTGATACATTTCCGATAGCGCCTCCTCGCCGTGGTGACTAAAGGTACTCCTGGTTTGCGCATATTGTTAATTACTTAGTCACTAAATCTGTCCCCGATTATTGGAACACGCATCAAAAAGAAGAAATTTGCACATGATGTGAAACATTATTTTTGGGAAGAACCCCAATTGTTCCATGTAGGGGCTGATCAGATTATTCGGCGATGCGTTCCTGAGGAGGAACAAGAGCATATTCTAGCTATGTGTCATTCATCTCTATGTGGAGGACATTTTTGCTTCGAGGAGACGGGAGCAAAGGTGCTACAAAGTGGCTTCTACTGGCCAACTCTCTTCAAGGACGCGATCAAGTATTGCAAGGAATGTCTGAAAGTGCCAATCCGCATTGAACATCTCCAAGAGAGATGAAATGCCCTTGCAAACCATCCTTGAGGTAGAAATTTTGATCTTTAGAGGATTGATTTTATAGGACCATTTCCACCGTCGAGGGCAAGGAGTATATTCTTGTAGCGAGGACTATGTCCAAATGGTCGAGGCGCATACCGACGAGGACAAACGATCATCGAGTGGTTAATAAGTCTCATTGTTAACAATATTTTTCTCGATTTGGTTGTCCTAGGCTATTATATGATGGTGGATCTCACTTTTACTAACTCTCATTTGTGGAGTTTACTCAAGAAATATGGAGTTCACCCATCGCGTCACGACCTCGTATCACCCCCAAGCAAATGGCCAAGTAGAAGTGAGCACAGAGAAGTCAAGAACATCTTAAAGAAGATCATTCGCACGGATGGAAGAGATTGGGCAGCGAAGCTACCCGATGCTCTATGGGCCTACCGCACCGCATTCAAGACACCCATTGGGATGTCTCCTTTTAGGCTCATTTATGGCAAGCCTTGCCACCTCCCCGTCGAGTTAGAGCATAGAGCATATTGGGCTATTAAAAAGCTCAATCTATCTCTTGATCAAGCCGGAAAGGAAAGACTTCTCCAAATTCAAGAGCTCCAAGAACTCCGGAATGAGGCATATCAAAATGCGGAGATTTATAAAGCCAAAAATAAAGCCTATCATGACAAGCACATTAATAGGAGATCTTTTCATGCTCATGACAAGGTATGGCTTTATAATTCTCGTCTTAAACTCTTTCCAGGGAAATTGCGCTCAAGGTGGGATGGTCCATATGAGATCCTTGAAGTGTATGACAATGGATCGGTCTTGATCTTAGATCCCAAGACCCAAAATTCCTTCAAGGTGAATGGACATAGGTTGAAGCCATACATTGGTGAAGAAGGACCTCCCCCTCCTCATAGGGAAGAGCTGCAATTTCTTGAGATCTCAGCCACTAGTTAGTCGTTGGAGTGAGTTACGTCTAGCTAAAGACGTTAAACTTAGCGCTTGTTGGGAGGCAACCCATCTTTATCTTATTTTTGCATTTATTTCCTACTTTTAGCATTTATTTTTATTTTTATTCTTGCTGTTTGCTTTGATGTTTTCTGTGTTTCTTTATAAGTTTTTAGGTACAAAGGAGAAAGGAGCATAAAATGAAGAAATTTGGCCTCAAAGCAACTCCAAAAATGAAGAAAAGAATGCAACCGATGCAAATTCCCGCTAAGTTTTTCTTTTCCCTCCTATGATGGTATTTCTTTTACTGATGTGCATGCCATGTATACTGATTGTCATCACTTTTTCCATGAGCATGTTGAGTTTTATTGAGGACAATAAAAGGAATGAGCATGGGGGGGAGTTTTCTAGGAAACTTAGAATTTTTCAAAATTTTTGCATTTCTTCATTTAGTATTCTATGCATGATCTGATTTTTAAACATGTGAACAGTAGAATGATCTTTTCAAAATCACATGAAATAGAAAAGCATAGAGTCCATTTATACCTCCATTTGTTTAGAAAGTTGTGGGAAGAGCAACCTTAAGTGCATGTTGAGGAGATGGTAGAGTCAATGGAATTAGGGATTTAGGTATTCCTTTGGGGAGCCATAAAATCCAAACTAAGGGTGTACTCAAGCTGATAGTATGATTTTTTAAAATTTTCTATACTTCTCATCCACTCATTCTTCTTTCTAAACTTTGAGTCAATGACTCCTTGCACGCACATCCTTCCGTTTTCCATAGCAAGTCGTAGCTTGTATCATCCTTTGTTGGCATTAATATTATTGACATAGTGAAGCTCCCTGATCCATAGAGATACCAAAACCTCTTCGGGGGAATAAGCTGCATGTCTACTAAGGACGGCACATGGGTAGGATGAGCACCATGAAATGAAGTATGTTGTTTTTCAATAAAGTTGCATAAAAAGCCTTGAAAATTTCAAATTCTGAATTCTCTAATCTCCTTCTTAAAAAAGGCTTGCAGCAAGTAGAATTAGGATGAATAAAGTACAATTAAGAAGAAATAAAAATACAAAAAAATAGAATTAGGAGGAAAGAAAGAGAAAAATAAAAAAAGTAGAATTAGAATGGTAAGCTACCTCCCAAGTGTTTTAGCCGATTCTATTTATAGCCACTATGTATATAAGGATGATGCTTGTTTCTACTTCTTGTGCCCTTATCATTCATGTCCATAATGCAAGGAGGAATCGACGATTGGTTTGGTATGATGAATTTCTTGTAATTATGTATATTCTATTAGTATGTAGAGCAAGAGCATTCTTAGTTTATTTGGTGGGTGTGATAACATACATTTATAACCTGAATTCTTACCCTAATTAACTCATATTCATACTTATTTTATGTGAATATGATGCATGTTATCATACTTTTTAGGAATTTTCTCCATTGGCATGTCATTTCACTAAAGTTGATATTTATGCATAAATTAGAGATAATTTCATGCTTAAGATATGATTAATCTTTTGTTTAGATTAACAGGAGTTAATCTCTATTGTTAAATGAGTTTTGACTTTAGTAAATGTTTGGAAGGATGATTTTAGGATGAATTTATGATTTAGAATGTTTAATTAGAACTTATTTAATGAAATTTTAAGTCAGCCTTATTTCCTTCTTGAAAACATATTTTAAATGGCATCATATTAAAAAGGAAAGAATTTATGATCCAATGGAGAAAATTTCAGTTAAAAAGGAGTTGTATTTTGAAAAATATGAATTTCTAAAGTTTTATACGATTTTTTCCGATTTTTAGTTGATTTTTAATTGAATTTTTTAAGTATTTTTTAGTTAGAAAATCGCGAAAAAGGAAAACGTACCTGCGGAGCTGACGTGGCACGCGCCGGCTGACGTGGCGAGTACACCCAGGCGGGGCTGACGTGGCGCGCGGGTCCACCGCGCCGTTACGACGTGGCGCTGAGGCCACGTGGCAGGACGCGTGTGGCCCGCCACAGAGGCGCGCGCAAGTGGCAGTGGCCACGTGGGCGCCCGTGTAGGGCGCCACGTGTATTGGGACATAGAGGCGAATAAGGACGGTTAATAGGGAAGTCACTCCCTATTTAACCGCGTACTCATTCTTCATTTAATCCGTGTGGGACTATGTTCCCACATGATTTCTTACCTTGCGTGCGACGTGGCAGCTTGGCGGGCGTCGGATCGAATCGGAGCGGCCGAGATCGCGTGGACCCGAGTCCACGCGATCATCAATTGATGCACGTGCGTAATATGTCTATTAAGTGATCGCGATCGGAGGGACAGAGCATGGCCACGTGGCGACGGGAGAATCATCCGATTACCATTAAATTTAGATCGCGCGATCGCGATCTAACGGTATCCAGTGAAGCTGCGTGGACTGACTCGGCGCATCGGATCTTCATCACGATCGAGACCATCGGACGGCGGGACGGCACACGACGAAGAATGCCGATCGTAGCCCGATCGTAACCCGATCGCGGCGCGATCGGAGCTCGATCGGGCTACGATTGAACCTCCTTTCGTCTCGGAATCATTCTAAATGGAGAAGATGACGGCTGACCGAGATCCAAGCCCACGATCGAGGCTTAATCATGGCTTGATCGTGGCCCGATCGTGGCCCGATCGTGCCACGATCCGGG
Organism: Lemna minuta; assembly: GCA_024174645.1. NCBI lineage: Eukaryota > Viridiplantae > Streptophyta > Magnoliopsida > Alismatales > Araceae > Lemna > Lemna minuta. The sequence goes on from CM044107.1 coordinate 3,325,812, forward strand.
CTCGTGTTGAAGCGAAAATTGAAGCCAATTTTATGCGGAATCGTAGCGGCATCCTCGCCCCAAAGAACCGCTCCCACGACGCCTTCAACCGACACCCACGACCGCTTCCAATGGCCACGATCCCGGGCCTAATTTTCTCTTTAAAACCATGTATTCTCCCTTCTTTTGTTCTTCAACTTTTGATTGATTCGTGAAGGAATTAAGAGAATTTCGAGGAAAATCTTAAGTTCATCGTGATCCCCCCACGTTTAGACTCGATTCCGAAGGGATTGGAGCGGGATTGATCGCGAATTCCTCCTTGATTTCATCGAATTTTCCCCTTGAATTCCGAAAGTCCGTGAGAAAGGATCCGAGCAAATTCACTCCAATTCGCGCAAATTGGAGCTTCATTCTCGTGGCAATCGGGTTAGTAGTGAGATTCGATCGATTATCAAGAGGTAATTTGAGTTTTTATTAGATTTAGAAGTTTAATTTTGCAAATTACTTCATAGTGTTCTTCATTTTCCCCAAATTTCGATCCGAAAAGTCGCTGATTTTGAAAATAGGATATCTCTCTGATTATAATTCCAAATCACTTGATTTTGATTTCATTGGATTCCTCTTTTCATCAGCTTTCCGTGGATAGCAATTTCATAAAATTCTGAGTTCATTTGACCCTTCAATTTAACGTTTGACCACGGACTATTCATCTTTCATCAGAAGTCAAACGTTGACTTTCGGGGTCAATTACTTTTTATTGGCAAATCAGAATTTGATAATTTTGGTCTTGTTGGATTCCTCTGGTTCTTAGCTCTCCATTGAAATATAAATTGTAAGATTTGGATTTCATTTGGGCATTCAATTTGAAGATTTCCTCTGAGGTGTTAATTTCGGGGATTTTCTGATCATTGATTTTCAATAATTCATAATAAATCCATTTCTTATCCAAAAATTACGAAATATATATCAATAAATTCCATTTTCTCTCTAGTTTCTAAATATCTACTTTTCGTAATCTTCTGACCCTATTTGATTCTCTGATTTTGCAGAACACCTACTATTGGTCAAAGTCAACGCTTTGACTTTGACTTTTGACTTTTCTCTGTCAAATCCGAGATTTCAATTCTTAAAACTTCTTATTTACCCTATTTATATCATTTCCATATCTTACATCTTATTTTCTCTTATTTAAAACTCCTTTTAAACCTAAGTTTGACCAAGTCAACTCTTCGATTAAAGTCAACCCTGCTCTCTGTGGATCGACCCGATACTTACCCAATACTTGATTATTATATCTTGTCTTTGTGAGTTCGGTTTTATAAATTTTGTTTGACCATCGTCTTTGTGTTTTAACGACGCACAAAAACGAGCCGTCACCTACCTCATTAAAAGGGACTCTCTCACATCTTTAGGAGGTGATTATGGTTATGGCCTATGGATTTAATCTCAACTATTTTTTTGGTTGCACCAAAAAAGACTAAATATCCACCATTGATTCAAAGCAACCTCTTAACCTAACACATAAAAAAATCTTCTTCTTCATTTTTGTTGTTTTTTGGCTCTATCTTAGCATCAGGCTACCAGAAATAAAAGGATAGGCTTAGACCTAAGCTTTGGTGTTCAAGTTTGTTGTGGAGGCAAGATCAAGTGGAAGATTAAGATCGTAACAAGTCAAGCATCACATAGCCCAGGACTAGCATCAAAAATGGGGTTTATGTGAGGATTTGGATTTGATTTTCTCTTGTAATCCCATCCATGGAAAGTTTAGAACCTATTTCCTTTTTTTATTATTTTAGATTTTTTCTCTTTTCCTCAAACAATCTCTCATTATTGTTGATTTCCTGATTACCATATTTCCCCATTTTTCATCATTCTTCTATCATCTTCCATTAAATCATTCTCATCTCTCCATTCCATTACCCCATTCTCAATTTTTTTCTATTTATTTCCATAGAATATAATTATATATCTATTTACAATTTCATTCATACCATTTTCTATTTCTTAGTCCTTTAGTATTTCTCCAAAAATCCCCTCTACTGTTATTTTTCCCTATAATAGTATCTCTACTCCCTAAAAGCATTAATCTCATTACCTAAGCTCCCTACGGATTTGGCCCTTACTTTTCCATTATACAAAGTGAGGAATTATAAATATTTTTACATGAAACTGATTTTAAACAACTAAAATACCTGGAAATCAAGGTCATCACATTCCCTTGTCATCACATTCACGCCACAGTGGAAACACCTTCTAGTGTTATTGACGTCCTTCCTTATCGATGTTGTTTTCAGTTGCTTCTTCCATTTGCCCTCTTGGAGGCAGAGGCTACCTTCCTCTTCTTGTTGGTCCCCCTAACACAGAGGACATGAGGCTTTTACTTGTGAAGGTTCCCCTCGGTAGTTATAAGCATATTCAAAAACTCTTGGAGAGAGACTTGAATCTTGTTCATGTTAAATTTAACAATGCATTGAGAAAAGGAGTTGGGAAGAGACTGAAGAATAAGCTATGTGCTTATCTCAATTGTGAGTTCAACTTTGACCATTGTCAACCTCTTGATCCACTCCATCATCTTTAGTACATGTGCTTCTACCGCAGATGACTCAGCCATCTGAGCCTTTAATAGACTCTTCGATATCTCAACTCTCTGAGTTCTACTCCGCTCAGCAAACAACTCCATAAAATGGAGCAACATGGCTCTTCGTTCCATGTCTTTATGTTTCCTTTGTAACTCATTGCACATCGAGGCCAGCATATAACATTGAACTGTAGTGGAATCTTCCTGCCACTTTCGGTACTCCCATACCTTATCTTGAGACGCATCCGATGCAGGCTCACAAGTGCCCTCTCCCTCGAGGACATAGGCAATCCGCTCTTACTTAAGTAAGACTTTAAAGTTCCTGAGCCAATCAGTGAAGTTCAGGCCAGTCAAACGGTTGGCATCCATAATGCCACGAAGAGGGTTAGTCGATGACATGTCTGCCTGTAGGAGATGAATAAGAACTAAGGATTAATTCTTTGCAAATGCATAGGAGATGATTAGATGCCATCTTTGGAAAAAAAATTGTAGGATTTTAGGCCTTCAAAACATTCAATCTCCTCAAAATTGTGAATTCTCTAAAAGAGGAATCTACACCTAATAAGGTGCATTATTTTGAACTTGGGCTTAATGTTGATCCCATGAGAGATTACCCCATAACTACGAGCCAATAAATAAAATAAAATCAAAATGTGGCAAATAAATAAGGAAATCAAATGATAAAAAAAAAGTGGGAATCATCTTGCAATGAGAAATTTTCTTAGGGTTCTTTAAAGAGGAACAATGGATATCTAAACAGACCTTTGGAGACATTGGCTTTGAGACCATGTATATATAAAAGATACTTCATGAATTTATTGTATGCATAAGCCCTTTATTTATAATGTTAGGCCCAAAAATAGAGAGAGATAGAAAAGGCCTAGGAAGACATCAAGACCATAGAGACTTGATAATATTTGTTTCATTCTTCCTATAACATGATGATTCGCAAGTTTCAATGCTTAATTCATATAATTAAGATCTAAGTTATCATGAAACTCTTATTTTGAGAATATCATGTCATTATACCCAAGTTGCCACTTTTTGCATTATTCCACTCCTCATATTAAAAAAAATGTGTTTGAAATTCCATATGGTTAAACACCTATAAATCTAACTATTTTTCTTATTTTTTATGATTACACACCTTCATTCACAAGATATAAAGAGGAAGATAAGAATGATAAGAAATGAAGTCCAATTTTCATTTTTTAATGTACTATTTTAAATCAACTTAAGTCAAATAAATTAACTTTCTTATTATTAATTAATTTTCAGCTTAGAGTGCAATAATAATTTAGAAAATTAATTTTTTTATCTAAATGCCACAAATACCTTGCAAAGGCACATTTTGGAAGATCTTATTTATCTAAATTTCTATAAATTTGTTTAATTTTCTTGAACTGTTCATATTCAACTGACTATGATGGCAAAAGCAAAACTTAATCACACCACTAACATGGGCAGCTGAAAAATAACATATGCACACATGGAAACATGTAGGGGCTGCCAAGGGCACCATGCAACACATTAGTGGCGCCACTCAACACAGTTTCAAAATTTCCTAAATTTATAAAAATTCTAAAAACCATTTAAAAGTGTTTAAATGATTATTTGATGATTATTAAGCATGATTCTCATGTTTATTTTTTAAAAATTGATGTGATTAATTTTTTCATTAAATTTAATTTGTTTATTTTAATATGGTGTTACTAATTTGAATGCAAAACCAAGAACATAGATAGACCTACTGCCGGATTTCCTATTTTAGCTGTTTTGGTTAACGAATACATTCATCTTCACTCACCACATATGATGTGGTGAGATTCTAATACCCATAAGGAGATTGTTAGTTCTCCCTTTTCATGCACTGGAGGTTGATAGATATTATCTGGCCTATAAGCCAATCACACTTTCATCTTTCATTAAAATGATATTTATTCCTTGTCATTCATGTGTGATGTTTACAATGAAGTTCATGAGCATATGCAATGACTAAGTGAATTATGATGAGATCATAATACAGTGATCACTAGTCTTTAAACATATGTTCTAAACATTCATATTCATGGGATATTTGAGAAGGACATTGAATTATCTGGAAAAAATAGCACTATCAAATCCAACGCATATGATGAGTATGGTTGATCTTGTAGCCATCGGTGTGGAGACACTAAGGATAGATAGTGGGTGCTCTATGGAGAAAGAGTTCACTGAATTGATTTGTATGAATACCCTAAATGGTAATTATACCTAACTGTCAATCAAGTTAATTCATGTCATGGTTATGTATGTGGTCCTTTGACTTGAGATACCAAAGACATCTTGTGAAGAGATGATCGTGTTTTTATTTAGACTTATGAATCCCTAGGCACGGGATATCTAAAATATCATATGTTGAATACGACATGAAATCCACGAAGATGATTGTGTGATCAAGCTGAGATCATCTGCCCTCGGTATTTGAGGAGATTTACTCATGGAATGAGATGCGATAAAATCCTTGGCCAATGTAGTAGAAATATCAAAGTGAGTTTGACAATCGATGAAACCTGTGGTCGTTGAAACACACGATCGTCGATCAAAAGAAATAATTCCGAACTCATGATGATTTGAAAATTAGAAATCAAGTATAGCGATCAGATCGTGCTAAATCCATGGACAGCTTGGTTGACTTTTATCGAAAGAGTTGACTCAGTCAAACTTAAGCCTAATTAAGGTTTTTAAGACGAGAATATGCTATATAATTAACGGAAATAATACTAATATATGAGAGAAGCTGTTTTTAGGGTTTTGAAATTTTTTGGAGGAAGAAAAGACAAAAGTCGAGTCAAAGAGTTGACTTTGACCGTACATTTACTTTCTGAGAAATCAGAGAAGAAAAAGGTGACATAATATTATGAAAACTACAGAGAAAAAGGAGAATTTTGATAAAAAGATCATGATTTTTAGACAACAATTGGATATACTATGATTTTGCAAAGTCAACATATAGAAAATGACGTAGAGTTAGGGTTTCGGTTAACATATTTCAATTGACAGGCCAAATGACATCCAATTTTGACAAATCACCTATGCATGGAAAGTAAGCTTATGATCAGAGGATTACAAAGACACCAAAATTGGCAAATTTCATCGTCTGGATTTGTAATGATATCCCTCGTAAGTCAACGCCCAAATTCAGATTAATTTTGAACAGTAGTTGGTAAACAAACAAATTGAGGAGTCAAACCTGAATAATAATTTGCGAATCAGATATCTATGGAAAGCTGACTTCACAAGGAATCAAATGAAACCAAATTTGTTAGAGTTGGACTTAAGATAAGGGAGAGGTCCTTGCTCAGAAATCAGCAAAACTCCGCGAAGAAATTTGGAGAAAATGAAGATTTTTGTTCTAGAAGGTGAGTATTACGAAGGCATCACACTACTAATCTAATTGTCGTAATGATTGAGCCTCAAATTGTATTGATTGTTGTAGATTTCACTGATTCTTTGACAACGTGATTTCAGCATTCAAGGGCCAATTACCTTCCATTTTCTTACAATTTTTATGAATTTCTTGCCTCAATCTGTGCGTGATTGAGTCTAGGACGCAAAGGATTTGCAAAGAACTCAAGAGTTTCCTGCAAAAATGCTAAATTCAACGTTTAATCAAGAGTTAAAATTTTGTAAAAGAGAGACCATGAATTTATAAATTCTGGACCGTCCATTTTCTTATAAAGAATTGGATGGCTAAGATGAGGCCACATTATGCAAAATAAGTGGGCCACAATCCCCACGATCCGGGCCCACCTTCCATCTTCATTTCTGGTGTTAGATCTTCATCTGACCGTCCACAAGCTGCCATGTGTCACTCTAGGATTCGTCGGCTGCGTGATTATGTCTCAACCGTTGGATCTGACTAATGAGATCGACGGCCAAGAATTTATCACGTGCGCTTATTCAAGAATTGGCGGACCGGGGTCCACCAAATCAACGCGCGCCTTTCATGCTCTTGATCCAACGACTCATGAACTAGCACGACGCCAGCAAAAAATGTAATACGTTAGATTAGTCCCACGTGCTAGAAGTTGAAGGAATCGGAGGCCTTTATAAGTGTGGGCCTCATGTTATATTTTTCGCCTTAACGTGCTCAGACGCCCCTCTCTATCGTGATATTCAGCCCCACTATGCTCAGCCCTCTCAGCGCACGCATCACGTATGCACCTATGTCGACTCACGCGCCATGTAGGCGCCCGCATGGACTCACACACCCAGTTAGCATGCCAGCACACTGACATGTGCCAGAGCTGCCACGTCAGCTCCGTGAGGGTCTCGCACCGAGTTTTTACTTCTTTGCTTTGATTTTTTTATTTCTAAAAAATTCACAAAAAATCCTGAAAAATCCTAAAAAATAGTTAATCTTCAAAAACTCATAACCTCATTTCTAGAACTCCATTTTGTATAAAATTTTCTTCATTGGATCAAGAATTTGATCCTCTACCAATCTATGCCCTGAAATTAAACATTAGACAGAAAAAAAAAATTATGAGTAAATTAATTCCTAGTTGACTGTTAATTCCTAGTTGACTATCAAACATTCCTAATCAATTAGGTTAATTCCCTCTTTTACCCTTAACCCCTTTTTTTCTTCCTTTCTTCCCCTTCTTAAACTTCATGCAATCACTTAAATCTTGAAACATTTAAAACGAAGAATTTGAGGTCAAACACAAGTGGTTTGACCCTCAAAAGGGTCAAATGCACTTAAAACACATGATAATGCTCAAATTGAACTCACTTATATAATTAAGTGATTTGGCTTTAAATTGAACAAATTTTCATTTTAAGATGATCACATGCATCATATAGACTGAAATTATGCATAGAAAGGTGTTTAAAAACATGTAGATGTATATAATTAATGACATACATTTAGAGCTAACACATTATGATATATGCGGCCCAATGCATGTCCAAGGAGAAGAAGGCAGCTTCTACTTAATCACTTTTATTGATGATTTCTCTAGGTTTGGATGGGTGTACCTCATGAGGTACAAGTCCAATGGCTTTAAGAAATTTTAAGAGTTTGAAAATGAAATGAAGAAGCTATTTGGAAAGAGTATCAAGACTCTTCGATCATATCGAGCAAGTGAATACTTAACTATAGAGTTCACACCATTCCTAAAGTATAATGGTATCCTTGTTTAGTTGATTGACGAGCCGATTTATGCGGTTGTTGAAAACACACAAACGTCAGTCAAAAAAAAATTATAATTCTGAACTCACAATAGCAAAAATATGAAATCAAGTATAAAGTAAATATTGGGTCGATCCACATAGAACACGGTTGACTTTGATCGAAGGGTTAACTTGGTCAAACTTAAGCTAAAATAGAAATTTTAAGAAATTAAAGTGATCTATAATCAATAGAAATAATATAAATATATGAGAGAATATATTTTAAGAATTAAAAAATGATTTGACAAAGAAAAGTCAAAAGTCAAGCTCAAAGCGTTGACTTTGACTAACTGTTGACTTTCTGTAAAATCAGAAAATAATAAGAGTAAAATATTACGAAAAGTTATATATTCAAAAACTAGAGACAAAATGGAAATTTTCTATATATAATTCATGATTTTTCGAGAAGAATTCGATTTATTATAATTTATTAAAAATCAAATATATCAAAAATCTTGAAATGAACACCTCGGTTAAAATCATCAAATTGACTCATCAAAAGAAGGTAAAATATTACGAAAATTATATATTCAAAAATTATAGAGAAAAGGAAAATTTTTTATATATAACTCGTAATTTTTCAAGAATAATTAGATTTATTATGATTTATTGAAAATCAAAGATCAGAAAAACTCTGAAATGAGCACTTCAGTTTATTACATCAAACTCAGGGATCAAATGATATCAAAGTCAAAAGATTCACATATGAATAGAAAGCTAACAAATAGAGACTTCCCGAAAGACCAATATTTTCAAACTTTGCCTTATATTTTATGAGTAGTTGCCCTTGCAATTCAATGCCCAAATTCCGATTGAAAATGAATAGTTGATGGTAACACGTTCAGTTGAAGGGTCAAACGGTGATGAAATTTTATGAATTATGTATCCACAGAAAGCTGATAAAACAAGAAATCCAATGAAACCAAGTCAAATGATTTAAACTGAAGATCAGGGAGAAATCCGTATTTCAAGATCAACAAAATGCCGCACTCAAATTTGGGCGAAATGAAGAACAATTCAATTTCTAGAATGAAATTACCTATCTAAGTCTAATCTAAACTGCATAAATTGCAAGAGAAATGATCTAATCACACTACTAACTTGATTGAAGCAAAGAATGAGCCTCAAAGTATCTTGATTATGGAGAATTTATCCGGAACCTTCTTCGACGTACGTTTGGCGTTCAAGGGGAGATTTTGATTGATGTCTTGCAATAATTCATGATTAACTTGCTTCAATGGATGCGGAATTGAGTCTAGGAAGCAAAAAAATCATGAAGAACTTAAGATCTTTCTTCAAAGTTGCTTAATTTCTTCACGATTCGACCAAAAGTTGGGTTTACAAAGGAAGAACATGGGTTTTTATAGGAAATTTCATCGCGAAAATCGCGGACTGTCCGATTCGTTGAAGGATGATTCAACAGCTGAGATTGGGCAATTTAAGTGGGCCACGATCCCACGATTTTCTCCCCAAGATTTCCTCCTTTCCAAAAAATCCCAAAAATGCCTGAAAAATCAAAATAAAATTCCATAAAATTTAGAAATTCATATCTTTCTTTATATAACTCTTTTTTGGCTCAAATTTTCTCCATTGGATCACAAATTTCTTCATCTTTAATATCATGCCACCTAAAAATATAAATTTCAATAAGAAAAATATGGTGAATTCAAAATAATCTTAAATAATCCCTTAAAAATTCTACTTTATATCATCCCATCACTCTCTTCTTGAAATTAATTCTTTTAATAATCAACTAAAGTCAAAATAACTCAAGGAAAGTGGTTAATTTCTAATTATTTAACCGTTCAAAAGATCAAACATCAATAAAACACATAATTAACCCTAAATAATGCAAAAATATGGACTTTAGTAAAATGGCATACCAATGGAGAAAATTCATAAAACTATGATAACGTGCATCATATGTACAGAAAGTAAGCATGAATATTAGTTAAATAAGATAAAAATTTAAGTTATATATGCATGCTATCATTGACTCCATATGAAATATAAAAAGGAAAGAAGCCAGACTTCTCTTGCTTTAGAGTAAAGGGTTTCCCGCTCAAGTTAAGAAACAAGATGCAAATAAATTGGAGTCGTAGACAAAAGTATGTAGATTTATGGGATATCTAAGTGAGATGATTGGATACCTCTTTTACCGCCCTAAAGAACAATCTATATTTAATGCAACAAAGGCCTTCTTCATGGAAGATTATTATCTCTTGAGAAGAGCTATTGAGAGTGAAGTAATTCATGAAGAATTTCCAAATCCGGACACAAATGCTACCTCATTAGATGAGAACTCAGCCCCCAAAAATCTTCAAGTACAGATAGAGGTACTACATAGGTCTGATAAAGTACCAAGATACTCGCATCCACATGTAGGACATATTGTCACAAATGGTGTTGATACTCTTTACCTAAAAGATAGTTAAGGAAGCGAGACCGCGAGGTCATCAATTTCACACTGTCTCGTGTCAAAAATAATTCAAAACTTACCAATTTAGTGAAAATATGTCGAATTGAGGGGTATAATGGTAAATATGGGTCGAATCCACAGGGAATTAGGGAAATTTCTGATGATCTATTCAAATTTGATCAAATCGAACAATGAATCGATGGTAAAAATTGGGGAAAATGGTAGATTATGAAAGAGAACTTCAAGACAATTCCACAAAATCAAAAATCATCAAATTTGACTTTGATTTCGCAGAAAAATTGAAGATCGAAGTGAGGGATGATTTCCGAAATTGCAAATTGCAAAATTAACGAAAATCTAAACTAAATTAGACCAAATTCCTAATCTAAATGAAAATCAAACGGTAAGAGACGAAAGATTAGTAAAAACTGCTACCACTAACCCATAATTGCAATTGGATTAACCCAATTAATCGCCGGAATCAAGGCTTTTTATCAAAAATCCGAAAATCACGATTGTGGAGTTCAAGCGTTGATTTCTTCCTCATCTTTCGCCCAAATCTTGATCTTAAACACTCCGTGGATGCAGAATTGAGTCTGGAAGAGATTAGGATCAAGAGATTCAAGAGATTTGGTGTATAAACAAATCAATTTGATTGATTTGCTCTCGAATGCTTTACAAATCAGAAGAACATCTCCATTTATAGGGATTTGGGGCGTAACCATCCAATCAATTTAATCAAGGCCTTTGATGAAACAGTCCATCGCGAACCGTTACCATTAAGTCGCGTCTGTTGGATCGCCGATGGACACTCGAGATGAAACCACGTGTTTATGCGTTATAAAACGCCTTGAAAAAGCATCCGTCGGATCTTAATTGGACACCTTAGATGCATTTTGATTGCGTTTAGTCTCGACCGTTATAACTCCTTGCGATCAACGATCGAGATTAAAATGATCGGTGAACTCCAATTTAAGCCACGTGTGTCCATCGATCTTAAGTGAAGATGAACGATAAAAATCGCACGCGCGATCGGACGTCTCACACGCTGCCACGTCCCCGTCCTCATCGCGATCGTTGATCGCGATTGATCGAACGGCTCTAATTGCGCCATGTCACCTGCGCTTTTAATATTCTGAAAAAAATTGATATTTAAGTAGAAAAATCAATTTTTAATTCCGTAAAATCCTTAGACATTCATTAAAAATTCAGAAAAATTCTGGAAAAATCCCTAAAAATTAGAAAATTCATAACTTTCAAAAGTATAACTCCAAATTAATCGAAATTTTTTTCATTTGATTTGAAATTTAATTATCAATCATTCTAAAAACTCAACTTTAAGAAATAATAAGAGTTTATTTTTTTTCAAACATACATTTACTTCTTTAAGATTTTAACTTTAGAAAATTAAGTAAATGTTTATAAAAATGATTACTCTCATTATTTAACTTTAAAAACTATTTATAATCTCAAGTAAAGATAGCTTATAAAATTTTATCTTTAATTCATCCTAATTAACCCTAATTTAAAGTATTTTGATATTATAATGACTTTTTCATAGAATGATAAATAAATACTCATAAATATGATGACATGCATAGGAATGAAAGCTTTTATGTTTAAATATGCATCAATAATCATGTATTATCATGTATAATTAGCATGTTATCAATAGTGATCCTTCGACTTTTGATAAAATGGTGAACGATTCTAACTCTAAGAAATGACAAGAAGGGATGGATTTAGAGATCTAGTACATGCATTAAAACAAAGTATGGTACTGAGTTGACCCTATTAAGGGTATAGTACCTATCACGTGTAAGTAGATCTTCAAAAAGACGATTAATGTTGATGGACAAGTTGACACTTTCAAGGCAAGATTGGCGGTGAAAAGTTATCATCAAAGATAGGGACTTGGCATATTATGAAACATTCTCTCAAGTTTCTATGATTAAGTCAATTTAGATTCTTATTACCATACTTGCACACTATGACTATGAGGTCTAGCAAGCGCACCATGCAGAACGTTAGTGGCACCACTCAATAGACTATAATTTAAGTATTTATTTTACATGAAATTGATATTGCTAAGAGAGAGTGGAATTGTTGATAAAGCTAATAAGATTTTGAATTATCTCAATGTGGTACTATTTTCAGCACGGCCAAATGGAAAAATAGAGACTGATGTTTGAATTAATTGTGTTTCACTAAAAAATCCACGGCGTTTGTGGTAGACATCGATTTCCTAATCTGAAGACATGGGCAACAACCACATCTTTCGCATGTGTCCTCATTGGAGGACCCTAAATTGCATGAAGAAATTGAGCAACTAATATCATTCATCTTCCTCTCTCTCCTCTCTCTCACTTCATAGGATGTGGCATGATCTAGAGTGCTCGATTATGATCCAATGATGCCAATTTCAGCTGCATTTTCTTCATAAATTTGGAGAGATGATGTGGTGGAATTTTTGTTGTCATTCATCACTTAAAGAGATCTCAAGGTTGCAATTTTCAGACCTAATCTTCTTTGTTGAATATTTCTCCCTCATTGAAGAATAATATTCTTGAAAACACTTGAAAAATTCACCTTTTTTATTTATCTCATTTATTATCATTGAATTAAAATTTATTCATTATCATTCTTGTGCGATGTTTGTAATAAAATTCATGAGCATATACAATGATGAAGTAAATTATGATGAGATCATGATATAGTAATCACTAGTCTTTAACAAATGTTCTAAACATTCCTTACCATGGGATATTTGATAAGGAGATTAAATTATTTATAAAGAATAGTATTATCTAAACTGTTTCATATGATGAGTACGGCTAATCCTGTAGCCATCAACATGGAGACACTAAGGACAGATAGTGGGTGCACAATAGAGAAAGAGTTCATTGAATTGATCTATGTGAATCCCTTAAATACTATTATACCTAACTATCAATAAGGTTGATTCATGTCATGGTTTTCAGCATGTTCTTTTGACTTGAGAAACCAAAGACATCTTATGGATGGATGACTATGTTTTTTATTATGACTTATGAATCCCTAACCATAGGATTTCTAAAATATCATATATAGGATACGGCCTAAAGTCCTTGAAGATGATTGTGTAGTCAAAATGGGACTGACTCACCTTGGTATGTGAGAGAGATTGACTCAAGGAATGAGATGTGATGAAATCATTTTTAAAGGTAACAGAAATATTAGAGAATGAGTTCTTGATGATTTTCTCCATGCCTCAGTACTAATTTCAGCCACCGATTAGGATTTGATAGTTGACCATACCCTAAGTCATTCATGAGTCTCATCCGGATAAAGGATTATACATACAAGGTAACCAATTACAGCAAAGTTCCATATGGGAGTCCTTATATACTCAATATTTTCTAGATTACGTAGTGTAACTTGGCCCCCAACAAGCTAGAAACTTGTCGATTGAGTTAAATTAATCACTAACAAATTTCTATATATATATATAGGTTGATCAATTAGAGTAATAAACTAGTGAGATATATGAACTTAGAGAGTCACACCCATAATGTCCCTCTTCGAGAAGAGCTTTGAAGACAAGATTCAACCATCTATCAATCCTATGGATACCATTAGAGGCTAGACACTTGAATCGCTTCAAGAACTCCTCAAGTGAATCCTATAAGTATATTTTCTCATGCATACTAAGATGATAAGTTCATTGGTTCTTGGTGCCTTAATGTTCTGAATATTTGATTGAATGTATTCCACTACATTTAATGGTTTGATCAAACTTTTGGAAAGCTTATCAACCTCAAAAGCCAATAGATTGGACCCTGACATATCAAATCCATGAGGTCGTTGAATACACACTAACACGCATCAAAACTATAATCAAAACTCACCAATTTAGAGAAATAATCACAAATTAAATAATTTAGTGGTGAATAAAGGTCGAATCCATGGAGAACTAAGGTATTTTTCATGTATTCTTTCAAATTCGATCAAATCTGACGATGAAATGAGGTGAAAATTAGAGATTTAGATATTTTTAGAAAAATAACTTGAAGACAAATCTACATAATAAAAAAATCACTTAATTTGGATCAAGATTCATGGAGAAATCAATGAGCGAATCAGATAGAAATTTATAAATGAAAAGATAGCAAAAAACTGAAATTAAAATTGAAAATAGCTTAATTTATAATTCAAAATTGAAATCGAATGTTATAGCAAGAAATATTAAGACAAAACATGATTTCTAACCCAAGAGAGCGCTGGAATTGATCCAATTGCTCGCCAGATCAGATTCTCTTCATTCCACGAATTCAAAGACGATCGTTGGTGTTCAAGAATCCATTTCTCCCTATTCTCTCAATGAAATCTCACTTTCAAACACTCCTCGGACGCAAAAATGAGTTAAGAAGCAAAGGGGAGCAAGAGATTCAAGGATTCTCATGTCTAGACAGTTTGATTACTCGAAAAACTCAAGAATGATTTACATTGTCGAAGAACATCTCCATTTAGACGGGAGATTTGGGCGTAACTGTTGGATTCAGCATTTAATCTTCGATCAACGGCTCTGATGAAACGTATATATGTGAATCGTTACGCTTAAACCACGTCCGTTGGGCTGGAAGATGAACCACTGAGATTTAGCCACGTCACGCGTGAAGAAGAAACACGTGAAACGCTCATTCTCGGATCTTGATCTAACGGTCTAAATGCGCCCACTAGTCAACCAAACGGTTTTAATCTCAGCCATTACAACTCCTCAGATGAATGGTTGAGATTAAACCATTTTAAAATGATTTTTTGACGAATCGTGACGTGCCACGTACCCCTCCATCTCAAGTGAAGATCGACAGTGTTGTTTTAACACGTAAATTGGACGCTCCAAATGATGCCACGTCACTTGCACATATAAAAACATAAAAATAATCCCACATAGCACAAATTCTTACGATTTGACGTATATATAAGGTGTGTAATTAATTAGATAGCATAAACTCTGAAAAGAGTGCTTTATCTCACTAACTACACACGCGTGCACACGCGCACACCCACATACATACGTGCACATGCACACACGCGCGCACATATACGTACGCCAAGTAGCGTGTTCATACGCCGCCATGTGGCGACGTCTTCTTTGTCTATGCCTCATCAGTTGCCATGTTAGCACGCTATATAACTATGATTTTTTCATTCTTTTTCATTCAAAATAAATTTAAATAAATTCATTAAAAAATCAGAAAAATCTAGAAAAGACCCTAAAAATTGGAAAATTCATAAATTTTAAAAACACAACTCCAAATTAATCCAAATTTATTTTATTAGATCAGAAATTAAATTATCTATCATTCTAAACAGTCAAATTCCATAACTAAGAAGACAATAAATTTTTATTTCAAAAATATACTCATTTCTTTTATAATTTAAAAATATAGAAAAATCAATCAGTGTTGACGACAAGAAAGCATGTGGTCGTTAAATACACACGATGTTGTGTCAAAACTAAAGTCCAAACTTACCAATTTAAAGATTAATTCATGAATTGAAGGGTATAATGGTAAATAAGGATCGAATCCACGGAGAATTTGGGAAATTTGAGAGATATCTTTGAAATTGGATCAAATCGGACGACGAATTGAGTTTCAAAATTAGGCATTTCATAATATTAAGAAACATAACTCAATTGCGAATCCATGGAATAAAAAATCGAGTGATTTGGATGAGAATTTGCGGAGTAATCGAAGTTTGAAAATGGGAGAAAAATTCGATCACGAAAATGATTAAAAACCGAAATTAAAACCAAATTAAACTTAATTTACGAATCAAAACGTAAATCTAATACAAAATGATGAAAGATTAAGATGAAAACACGCAATCTAACCTGTTAGAGAAAGAAGAGAGAGAGAGACAGATCGAGAAAGAGAGAGGGTTTTTCATTGATATGATGCCCCCATGCAATGGGGGCTTAATATAGGAGAGAAGAGAAACTAGTGGGCCGAGCCCACTAGAGAGAGAGAGAGAGGGGGAAGAGATACATGCCCATTAACACTCCCCCTCAAGCTGGAGCGTGGAGGTCGAACATGCCCAGCTTGGACCCCATAGTATCATAGGTCGGGCCTGGTAGTGCCTTAGTGAAGATGTCTGCCAGCTGATGTGCCGAAGCGACGTGTGGAGTACAGATGGTACCGCTCACCACGTACTGTCGAATAAAGTGGCAGTCAATCTCAATGTGCTTCGTCCTCATATGGAACGTAGCATTACTAGCAATGAAGGTCGCAGCCAGGTTGTCACAATGCATCTGCATAGGCTCTCCAGGGGGGAATCCCAACTCGGTAAGAAGGGAGCGCAGCCACAACATCTCTGCTGTGGTATCCGCCATGGCTCGATACTCGGCTTCAGCGCTGGACCGAGATACAATGGACTACTTCTGAGAGCGCCATGTGACAAGATTACCTCCAACGTAGGTGGCATATCCACCATGTGACTTCCGGTCCTCCTTGTCGCCGGCAAATCCAGAGTCAGAGTAAGCCTCAATGCGCAGATGGCCATGGCGGCGATACAGGAGGCCCCTCCCCGGAGCTCTCTTTATGTACGCCAGAACACGGTAGACCCCCTCCAAATGGATAGTACGAGGAGCCTGCATGAACTGACTCAAGATACTAACCGCATAAGAGATATCTGGGCGAGTCACAGTGAGGAAAATCAATTTCCCCACGAGTCGTCGGTAGAGGCCTCGCATCCTCCACCAAAGGCAGAGAGCATGGTCCCACCAGTCCACATTCTGCTCCATGGGTGAGGCGACCGGCTTGCACCCCAACATCCCTGTCTCCTCCAGGAGATCAAGCGCGTACTTCCGCTGACAAATAGACATCTGCCCCTGACGATAAGCAATCTCAAGTCCAAGGAAGTACCGTGGTGGAGACAGGTCCCTAGTTCACAAGACTCACCATGAAACTCAGATAAGTTTAACCAAGGAAGAGTTTCCTTAAGTTTGACAAGACTAGGATGCCCCAATCGGGAGTGCCATAAAAAGGAGTCATGAAGAGAACTAGAGGAAGCAGAAAGTGCAAAAAGGGCTTGGAGTCCCGTAGAGGGAGAGTCAGCCACCAGCTCGTAGATCCCACGTTCGTTCTCACGGCCCAGTCCAATCCTCCGGCCCGTATCGAGATCCTGGAAGATGCAGTGATGAGGAAAGAAGAACACACCACAGTGAAGGGCTTTAGTGATCGCACTGATGGACAACAGATTGGCAGGAAAACCGGGAATGTACAGGACGTTCTGTAAAGGAAGGGAAGATGTGGCACGAGACTGGCCGGTACCGAGGACAGGACAGGAACGACCATCAGCTATACGGACGTCAGGAATGGAGGTGTCAGGCCGGTAAGAGGTCAGAATAGTGGGAAAACCGGTCATGTGGGAAGAGGCCCCCGAGTCAATAACCCAAGAAGTAATATGAGGAGTTGAGATAGACGGCGTACCTGGAGAAGAGCCGCGTCCTCCCGCATAGGACGCCAAGCTGCTGGTCAGTGTCGCAAGACTGGCTGATGGTGCCGCAGTCGGGCAAAGTGATGAGGCGCGTGATGCCTGAATGTAGGCCAGCTCCGAGGGAGAGAGTGAGAGGCTGACCATCCCTCCTGCCGAAGGAGCAGTAGAGGAGGAGCCTTCGGCAGGCGTGGAGGACGCCTTGCCTCCTGAGGCAGCCATGGCCCAGGCGGGCTTCCCGAACTCCTTCCAGCACTTCTCTGCTGGGTGTAATGTCTTCCCACAGTACTTGCAGGGTGGATAGGAGGTCCGGTTCTTCCCGGAGGATGCGCCCTTCCCAGATGCCCGGTGAGCCCCGGCTGATACTATGAGAGCGGATGTCTCGGTGGGCTGCATGGTCTGGGATGAGGGCAGGCTGTCCTGCACTCTAAGTGCAGCTGCGAAGATCTCCTCAGTGGGTAGCACCCGCGATCCCCCAAGTACCTGACCCCTGATCATATCGGCCAGCTCTGGACGTAATCCGCTGAGGAAGGCTCCAGCTCGGAGCTCATCACGATACCGTCGAAGCGTGTCAAGATCCAAAACGAGCGGCTGATAGACCTCGAGGTTGGTGAAGATAGCGTCGACCGATCCATAGTAGTTCTGCAGTGTCCGGGTTCCCTGGCGACAGGCGAATAACTCCTCATATAGGCGGACTGTCCGACTCACGTTGCTCTTGTTGGCGTACATAGTCTCCAACTTGAGCCACAGGGCGCGAGCAGGGACGTGTCTCGCCGAGCGGCTCCATGATCCGAGTCGCGAGCCGGATATAAGCCAGGAACAAAGCTGCCGACTCCAGTCCGCTCCACTCGAAGTAACCCGCATCCGATTCCTTAAGAGGAGGTTCGGTTAGATGGTGCCGAAGACCGTGAGCATTCAGGAACTCCAGGAAGGCGCCGCGCAGGCCCATAGTGGACCCATCGAACGTGTACGCCGGCTTGGCGAGTGCACTCACAATCGAATGCTTCCCGGACTGCAGAGCCGGCCCCGTCGGCTGAGGAGGCTGAGGCAGGGTCGTAGGGGATGATATACTTGACTCGGCCATGTGCAAAGTGGCGGTCGAGTAATGGCAGCAGCAGCAGCTTCAGGCAGAGCAGATGTGATGGTAGGGCGGCGTGCAGGGCAGGCGGCTCAACGGCAGGGCAGATAGGGCACGACGGCAGGGCGGCGTGCAGGTGAGGCACGACGCTAGCAGATAGGGCGTAAGCAGATAGGACGTAAGCAGATAGGGCATAAGCAGATAGGGCGGCGCGTAAGCAGATAGGACGGCGCGACGGTAGGCAGGCAGGACGGCGCGACGGTAGGCGTGCAGGTAGGCAGGCAGGACGGCGCGACGGTAGGCGTGCAGGTAGGCAGGCAGGACGGCGCGTCGGTAGGCGTGCAGGTAGGCAGGCAGGACGGCGCGTCCACCTCAGGCAGGCAGAACGGCGCGATGGCACGACGATAGGGCGGCGCGACGGTAGGGCGGCGCGCAGGCCAGGCAGGCGCGACGGTAGGGCTGCGCGCAGAAGGGGCAGCTCGACGGCAGGGCGGCGCGCAGGGCAGGGCGGTGCGCAGGGGCAGCTCGACGGCAAGGCGGCGCGCAGGGCAGAGGTAAGGTAAACCCTAAATTTTTTTTTCTCTATGCTCTGATACCATGTTAGAGAAAGAAGAGAGAGAGACAGATCGTGAAAGAGAGAGGGTTTTTCATTGATATGATGCCCCCATGCAATGGGGGCTTAATATAGGAGAGAAGAGAGACTAGTGGGCCGAGCCCACTAGAGAGAGAGAGAGAG
Organism: Lemna minuta; assembly: GCA_024174645.1. NCBI lineage: Eukaryota > Viridiplantae > Streptophyta > Magnoliopsida > Alismatales > Araceae > Lemna > Lemna minuta. The sequence goes on from CM044107.1 coordinate 3,345,298, forward strand.
GGGGAAGAGATACATGCCCATTAACATAACCCAAAGTAGCTCTTGAAATGATCCAATTAATTGCCGGATTCATGGCTTTTCATTCCGCGATTTGGAAGATGAAGATGGCGTTCAAGATGTGATTTCTCCTTATCCTCTCGATCAATTTTTTATTTCAAACACTCTTGGACGCGGAAACATGTCAAGAAGGGAAAGAAATTGATTGACTCTCGAATTGTGGTGTCTAGACAGTTCGATTTCACTCGAAAATCCAAGGGTAAGTTCTATTTCACGAAGAACATTGGTTTTATAAGAGAAAATAGGCGTAACCATCAGATGAAGTGGTTCATCGCGATCAAGGTCAGGATTGCGCGTCGTTTGATTAATCAACGAGATTAAGTTGTGAGCGTCCATACTGAGCCACGTTGTATCCTTTGAAGAGATGTGTCGCTTGATTTATCCGTTGGATTTAAATCCGACGATCTTGATTAATCGGAGGGTCTACTAATCGCTTCAAATCTCAACCGTTATAACTCTGGAGATGAACAGTTGCGATTAAATCGTCAAAGCTTCACTTAACTCCTATTTAAGGCACGTGCGCTGATGGTGATCCGGTGGACTCTGCGTCCACGTGATCTAAGCGTTGCGATCACATCCAACGCACCACGTAGTTCCACGTCACCTGGAATTTAGGATTTCAGGGGAACATAGTCCCACACGGAGAAAATAAAAGGGAATGGTCGGGTATATAAGGTGCGATTGAAATGAGGGTTTTCGAGTTCCGATAAACGGAATGCTTATACTTACAATAACGATATATCTAAATAAATATCTATATTGCACACGTGTCACCTCTGCGCCACGCAGGCGCCCGCGTGGGTCCACGTGGCCTTGCGTGCCACGTCGCATCCACGTGGGTCCCACGCGATAAATAACCCCCTTTTGTCCTTTTTTAAATTTTTTTAATAGATTTAAATTCAAAAATATACTTAAATAGTTTCAGAAAAATTCTAGAAAATTCCTGAAAATTGTAAAAATCATAACTTTCAAAATACTACTCCAAATTACTTCAAATTTGTTTTGTTGGATCAGAAATTGAATAATCTATCATTATAAAAAGTCAACATATTAAAATAGTAAGATAATGAATTTTAATTAAATAAATACATTCATATATTTTCTAAAATAACTTATAAAAAATACATGCATGTTAATAAGCATCATTTCTCTTATCATTTAATCATGAAAACATACTTATGATCTCAAAATTAATTAGGATTAAAATCTTTTATGTTTAATTATGTATGATAATCCATAAATTGATGTATTTTTAGATCATAACATGAAATTATGCAAAATGATAGAAAATATACTTAAAATATGATAACATGCATACATTTGGAGCAATTAATGCTTTTATTTGCATTAATAATCATGTAAATTCATGTATAAGTAGCATGTTATCAAGTGTATAAAAATTATTTTTCTCTTATTATTTAAAATTAAAACCTAACTACAATCTCAAATAAAATTGGGCATAATCTAATCTTAAAAACATTTATCTTAATTAATCATAATTATCACTAAATTAGTGCATTTTCATACTAGAACTTAATTTTCATAGAATGATAAATAAACATTCAAAAATATGATAACATGCATTAGAATAGAATGTTTTTTTCATTAATTTGCACTAATAATCATATATTTTCATGTATAATTTGCATTTTATCAGACCCTTATTCATGATTATAATTAATAAATCATCAACTTAAGTGATTAAGGAATATTTTGACCCACAATCATGTCTATTAAATTCTTGGAACTTCGACAAATCAAGGCACACTATAAAAACAAGCAATACATCATTAACTTGAGCATTTGAGTCTCTTTTATGTATGCTTTATATATGATTTCCTACCATATCCAGAATTTTTGAAAAATATTTCTATCTATGTAATAAATATTTAAGTCAATTTCAAATATTTTCTCCATCCAACCTAGAGCCTTTTCTCCAACTCCATTTCTGATTGGTTTGTTTGAGCATGCTTCTGCTTTGTGGAAATTTCCCCAATTGGCCTTTTTAGCCTTCTCAATAAAGGCATAGATGCATGGAGTACATTATGAATAGTATTTTTTTCTTTCAAAATGGAACTTTAGAAAATCTTACTCTTTATTGGATTAATGTTGACTTCTACTTAACTCTTTGGATCCACAACCTTTGTGGTTGTACATATTTTGTCTTCTTTCCTTTATTGGTAAAGTTTTTTTTAATAGAAATACCTTAACTGCTTGTGAACTTACAAGATAAAAGAACAATATTCCACCAATATAATATCATTTAAGACAAGTCATGGGTGTGAATTGGTAAGTCATAGCTTGTATCCCTTTCTAATCCTGATAAAAAGGCCTACAAAATGATATAATTGAACTCAACTTAAAATGCTTTCTAAATATCTCTACAACCATTATGTTCTAGTTGGTACCTAGACCTTGTTGGGATCTAAAGGGGTACTACTTGTGTTACCCAACCATAAGCTCCAACTTATCTTCTTCATAAATGACAAATCAATACCGAGTGGTCGTCAATTACACACAATCAAGAGTCAAAAATAATTCCAAACTTACCAATTTAGTGAAAATATCTCAAATTGAAGGGTATAATGGTAAATATGGGTTGAATCCACAGGAAATTAGGGAAATTTCTGATGATCTCTTTGAATTTGATCAAATCGGACAATGAATTGATGTTAGAAACTGGGGAAAATGGTAGATTATGAAAGAGAACTTCAAGACGATTCCACGGAATCAAAAATCATCGAATTTGATTGATTTCGCGGAGAAAATGAAGATCGAAGTTAGGGATGATTTCCGAAAATCGGATGAACGATTTTAACAAAAACTAAACAAAATTAAATCTAAATTACTAATCTAAAAAAAAATTAAATGGTAATAGATGAAAGATTAGTGAAAATCGCTTCCACTAACCCAAGATTACGATTGGATTAACCCAATTTATTGCCGGAACAAGGCTTTTCATAAAAAATCTGAAAAATCACGATCATGGAGTTCAAGCGTCAATTTCTTCCTCATCTTTCATCCAAATCTTGACCTTAAGCACTCCGTGGACGCGAAATTGAGTCTAGAAAGAGGATAGGATCAAGAGATTCAAGAAAGTTGGTGTCTAAATAGATTAATTTGATTGATTTGCTCTCGAATGCTTTACAAATCGGAAGAACATCTCAATTTATAGGGTATTTGGGCGTAACTGTTCGATCGATTTAATCAACGGTTTGGATGAAACGGTTCATCGCGAACTGTTACAATTAAGTCGTGTCTGCTGGATAGCCAATGGACATGCGAGATAACACCACGTGTCGCGCGTTATAAAACGCCTTGAAACCATCACCGTTGGATCTCGATCTGACGTCTCCGATGCGTTTCGATGCGTTTTAATCTCAACCGTTATAACTCTCGCGAACAACGGTCGAGATTAGACACGATCAGGTGTACCCAATAAAGCCACGTGTTCATCGATCTTAAGTAAAGATCGATAGTTGATATCGCGCGCGATAGGACATTCCACAAGCCGCCACGTCGCCTCCTCATCACGATAATCAATCGCGATCGATCGGACGGTTCTGATTGTGCCACAACACCTGCGCTTTTCAAATATTCCAAAAAATCTATATTAAATTAGAAAAGTCAATTTTTAATTCCGAAAAATCCTTAGAAATTCATTAAAATTCAGAAAAATTCGAAAAAATTCTGGAAAAATCCCTAAAAATTAGAAAATTCATAACTTTCAAAATATAACTCCAAATTAATCAATGTTTCTTTCATTTGATAAGAAATTTAATTATCTATCATTCTAAAAAGTTAAAATTAATGAATAACACGAGTTTTTTTCTTAGAAATACATTTACTTCTTTAAGATTTTAACTGTAGAAAATTAAGTAAATTTTTATAAAAATGATTACTCTCATTATTTAACTTTTAAAAACCATTTATAATCTCAAGTAAAGATAGATTATAAAAGTTTTTATCTTTAATTCATCATAATTAACCCTAATTTAAAGTATTTTGAGATTATAATGACTTTTTCATAGAATGATAGATAAATACTAATAAATATGATAACTTGCATAGGAATGAAATTGTTTATGCGTTAATATGCATCAATAATCATGTATTATCATGTCTAATTAGCATGTTATCAATAAACCAACCTTCTCGATGTGGATTTTTAGGAGACTTGTAACAACTTGTGGTGAGGACTTTCATTTACCATGATATGATGATAACGTGTCATTGATGCATTCATTTTCATCATTATAAATGGGTTTTAACACAGAGTTCTCATTAATATAATGCACGTTATCATATTTTTTTATGATATTTTTGCATTCATCATTTCATTCCACTCATATTCCGAACTTGCATCTATTTAGTGCAAATTTGGTAAAAAAATAAATATGTCTGATTATACGTCATTCTTTTAAATTACATGTACTATGAGACTAACCCCATTTGTCTCTTTCAAACTCAAGTGGTTGAATTATCACATTTTTTATGAGTTATGTGGATGTAAGGGACATAGGTATGCAAGTAGGAAAGCATGGATATGAATGACGATAAGAGGAAAGAGGAAACAACTCTCCATTAAATTTGAACACCAAGCCAACCATATTTATATTAGAGGGATCATCATAAGGTTTTTAGGATGATCCAAAATTGAGATACAATGAATATTGGGTCAACCTCCTTATTTTTAAGGAGGTTGGACCAAACTTAATTTTTGTTAAATGAGACTTAATGTTTTCTATATATTTTTAGAAGAAAAGATAGAGGATTAAATTCTTGATCCAATGGAGGAAATTTCATGGAAAAAGAGTTGTATTTTGTGAGATATTTAATTTCTAAGTTTAGGGATTTTTCTGGAATTTTTTCTGAATTTTTTCGGGACTTTTCCGATTTGGAGCATATTTACAAAAATGCCACTCTAATTTTTGAAATAGAAATTTATAGAAATGTCCCTCCTATTTTTGAAATAAAAATTTACTAAAATCCCCTTCCGATTTTTAAATTGAAAATTTACATAAATGCCCCTTCCATTTTTTAAGTCAGAAATGTATAGAAATGCCACTCTGTACGATCTCAATCAAAGGCAAGGATTTCTCTAAATTAAAATCATGATATATCATGATCTGGATGGAGTTTTGAGCTGAAATTTTATTTCTAGATTCATCTATTGACCCTTTATCCATCCATACCCTTGGATCAAGGAATAGATCTAGAAATTTTTTTAATAATTGGACTTTTTTAACCCCCTCTTTATACTCAAACCCTATAAACCTACCTATAAAAGCCTTCATTTTCTCTCTCCTTGCATTTTTTGGCTCTCTCTTAGCATCAAGCTACCAAAAGGAAAGGGAGAGGATGTCAAGGCCCAAGGAAGAGCATTGTTTGATGCTCAACCTTGTAGTGCAGAATGGAGCAAGCAAAGATCGTGATCGGAGCGGATCAAGCATCACTCGACCTAGGACGGGCACATCAACAAGGTTTGTGCGAAGATCTAGATTGGATTTTGTCTTGGGAATATCTCCATATACATTAGACATGTGTTTTATTTTTCTTTTTTCTTTTTCTTTTATTGTAGTAGCTTTGACATCATCTCTGCGTACATCTCTCACTCTCACCCTTGCCGTGCATTTATCTATTGCTACCGCCATCTATTTTCTCATCTTTCCATCATATTATCTCTATTTTCATCTCGATTAATCTAATTATCTCATCTATTTTCTAATTTCTATCTTAATTCTAATATAAACTCAAAATTATCTCTCATACTCACCTCCACATACTCCATTCCAACTCACACATCTTCCTCCGCCCTCATATTTCTTTTAAACACATAACCTCATTACTTTAGCTCCATGTGGATTCGACCCTTGCTGACACTATACAAAGTAAGGAACTATATTTTATTGCATGCAATCGATGCACAACAATGATGAAAAACATACGCGATCGAGTTAATCACATGACTAAGCCACAGTAACCATATCTGGGCTAGATCAAGTTGCTATCTCAAATACCTCAGCCATTGATTTTCTTGGCTAGGCCAATTGACATCATGTCATAAATCATATGGAGTCATGGACACATTAAAATATACCCATGCTATCTTATAAATACCCTATATACTAATACAATAAATTATAACATCATATTACTCGAGTGATCTACGTGTTGAACGAATCACCTCTATTCCAGTTTCTCGTATGTTAATCCCTGATTACTCGACCTCAGAAAAACTTGGGAAATATAGGCCAACATAGCAACTATTAAACTTTGATGAGACTGCCACATACACACTAAAAGATAATTTTTTTCTTTTTACCTCTTCACCGACTTCCCTCTACCACCTCTTTAAACTGACTTACCTCTTTCTTGTTCACTAAGCTTTATTTCTATTGGTTAATCCGGTTAGTGTGTAAGCCTATAAATACAGGCCTTGTAATAGGAAAATGTAATAGTAGAGAGATATAGAAATTTGATATCTTCATTTATTGAGTGAGAATCTTTCTCCTCTCTTCTTCTTCCTCTCTTTTTCTCTCTCTCATATGTGTGAGCTCTTTGAGTTGCTTGTAAGCAATCTCTTGATGATACTGTGAGTTTATTTTATCCTTCAAATCCTATAAGTGGTATAAGATCAAGGTTTTTTAGGGAGTTTTCTATAGAATTTCCTTGCTGAAGTCAAAGGCATATTTTCTCCAAGAACTTGTAAGTTTATTTTTAAGTTTATTTCTTTTTAATGTCAACTAGAGTTAGTATAGAGTTTACTCAATTAGTCGTAACTTCATTTAATGGAGAGAATTATGAACTTTGGATTAAAAAAATTAAGGCTTATTTAGTTGTTTTGGAATTATGGGATGTTGTAAGTAATGGATATATTGAAGATGAGACGAGGAGAAATGAGTTAGGAGAATTAAAGAAGAACGATGCAAAAGCGATATTTGTTTTTAATCAATCAGTTAGTGATGAGATATATCCTAGAATTTCTTATGCACAAACAGCTCATGAAGCATGGAATATCTTCAAAACAGAATTCCATGAAGAAGAGAAAGTTGCAATGGTGAAGTTACAAACTTTTAGAAGATCGTTGAAAAATTTAATATGAAAAGTGAGGAAACTATCCAAGATTATTTTTCTAGAGTTTCTATTATTTTTAAAGAGATGAGAAGATATGGTGAAGATATATCCAAAAGAAAATTTGTTGAGAAGATATTGAGGAGTCTACCGCCAAAATTTAATTATGTTGCTCCTGCTATTGAGGAGTCCAAAGATTTGTCGACATACAGACAATAAATTGATGGGATCTTTAATTTCTCGTGAAGAAAGGATGAAAAAAGTTCCTGAAAGATCATTAGAAGAAGCATTTTAAACTAAGGTTCAAGTTTCAAAAGCTCAATCAAAACAAGAAGGTACCAATAATTTTGCTCAACTTGATAGAAGACGTGGACATAGTTTTTTTGGTGGATGTGGTCATGGAAGTGATAACATGCAATCTTAACATGATAAAACATGATTATTAATGCAAAGTAAGGCATAAAACATTACATTTATGTGCATGTTATCATACTTTGAGTGCATTTCTATCATTCTATGCAATTTTATGTTATACTCTCAAAATGCGTTAATTTAGGGTTAATTATGATGAATTAAGGATAAATGATTTTATAACCTATCTTTACTTGAGATTATAAGTGATTTTTAGAGTTAAATAATAAGAGAAATTATTTTTATAAACATTCATTTAAATTTTTAAACTTAAAATCTTAAGGAAATGAGTGTATTTTTGAAATATAAATTAAATCTCTTGTTATTTAAATATTTTGAATTTTTAGAATGATAGATAATTAAATTTCAGATCAAATGAAAGAAATTTGGATTAATTTGGAGTTGTATTTTAAAAGATATGATTTTTTAGGGGTTTTTTCTAAATTTTCTGATTTTATTTTCTATTTAAAAATGTTTAAAAATAAATTAAAAATTGCAAAAAGCGCACGGGTCCCACGTGGGTGCGACGTGGCACGCAAGGCCACGTGGCAGAGCCACGCGGACCCGCGCAGCACGCGCTACGTGGCGCGTTTTATATATATTATATATTTATTACTTATATAGGTAAAAGGGGTCTTCAGCCTTCCCTAGATGGGAAGGGTTATTAACCCTTTAGATCATTGGGTCTTATAAACCCGACGATCTCTTCTTTTTTTCCCAGTGTGGGACTAACCCACACTTTACTTACCTTTCAGGTGACGTGGACGCGTGCGGAGCATTGGATCGGGCGGCACGCGAGATCTCGTGCGTCGATCGCGTGAGCGCGGTCCACGGATCAGAGATCAACGCACGTGTTTAAAACCGTTATTATAACGGTCGGATTAGATGCGACGTGGCAGCATCTCATGACGCGATCGCGTGGACGCCGGGTGCACCAGAGATCATCAAGCACGTGCCTTAATTAATCTAATTATAACGGCCACGATTTCACGCGATCAAACGCATCTGGAGCGTTAGATCGGGATCCAACGGGCGTCGTTTCGAGGCGTTTTATAACACACATCGCAAAGATGAATCTGGAGCGTCCATCTGAGATCCGACGATCGCGATTTATTTGTAACGTTTCACCGTTACAAAATGCATCTGGACCTTTAATTGAGCCTTAACGCATCGATCGAACGGCTCTCCTTTTTAGCCCTTATAAATAGACGAGTTCTTCGTCGTTCTATGTATTTGAGTTGGATTTCAATCACATTGACTTTTATAGACACCGATCCTCTCGTTTCTCTCAAGTTCTTCCTCTTCCTCTTTCAATTCCGCATCCACGGAGGGGTAGAAGTCGAGATTTGGTGGAAAATTGAGGGAGAAATCGATGCTTGAAGCTCGGCGTGACGATCTTGGTGTTCTTCGCGATTAATCGGTTTAATCGCGACATTTTGATCGCTAAATGGGTTTAGTGGAAGTGGTTTTACCTTAATTATCCTCCTATTATCTTTAATTTTCGTTTAGATTAGGTTTTAGATTTCAATTTCATAAATTTTCATTCTAAATCACGATTTTCATGTCCGAAAATTTCTCTCCACTTCAATTTGCGATTTCTCCGCGAAATCAAGTCCAAATTTGATGATTCTTGATTCCGTGGATTCGTTTTGAAGTTATCTTTCTAAAAACAGTATTTTCCCTAATTTCTCAACTCAATTCATCGTCCAATTTCACCAAATTCTAAAAGATATCTCCAAAATACCTAAATTCCATGTGGATTTGACCCGTATTTACCATTATACCCCTCAATTCTCTCTTAATTCCACAAATTGGTAAATTAGGAATAATTTTTGACACGAGACCGTGTGAAATCGACGACCTCGCGGTCTCGTCTCGTCAGGAAGATTGGATCAAAGAAGTGAAGGACGTGGAAGTAGTTTAATAGATAGAGGAAAATATGGGCAAGGAAGACAACATGAACATGGAAATCAACGTGGACCAGGAAGAAGTGCCCAAAATTAGTAATTATGAAGTCAAAACAATAATTATGGACCAATGTTGTGTCGATACTATCATAGATTTGGACACATTGAATCTTATTATTGGAAAAATATACATGAACACGCAAATACAGCTAGAGTTGACCATGTCAATCTGTTTCTATCAAGCATAGATTCATTGACTGATCGTAATAATATTTGGTTCTTGGATTGTGCATGTAGTAATCACATGGCCCATGATAGAAGACTATTTCAATCTATAACGATATCGAATACAAATGAAGTAAGAATGGGCGATCCAAGACTGAAAAAATTGAAGGCATTGGAAAAATTGAGATTTAGACAAGGACTGGACAAAATAACGTACTTAAGGATGTTTATTATGTTCCAAAGTTTACCCATAATCTCTTGAGTTTAGGATAACTCATACAATGGGGAAATAAATTTAATTTTGATGATGACAAATGCACTATTAGGCGTAAGAGGAGAAACTTGCCTCCAATATTTGTTCCATTGGTTGGTGTTTCCAATTAATATTTAATATTTGTTTGAATTTTCAATGATGTCAGATAATATTGATAAGTCTATGACTTGGCACCAAAGGTATGGTCATTATCATTATAATTCAATGAAGTTATTATATACGAAGAATATGGTAGAAGGATTACCATCTATCTCATTTGAAAATCAAGTTTGTCAAGGATGTATTTTTGGAAAGCAACATAGAGTGCCATTTCCACTTGGACCAAATTGGAGAGCACAAGCACCACTACAATTGATTCACGCATATTTATGTGGACCGATGAAAACACCATCTTTAAAGGGTAGCAGGTATTTCTTGCTTATTGTGGATGATTATACAGGACTGAGTTGGGTTTATTTCTTGAAAGAGAAATCAGAGGCATTTCAAAAATTTGTAGAATTCAAGGCATTGTTTGAAAATATGTCTAGATATTTTATCAAAAATCTTCGTATATATAGAGTCGGATAATTTCTTTCAAATCAATTTGGTTAATTTTGCAAACATCCTTGAATTAGAAGCCAATTGACCATAAGAACTTCTCAGAAAAATGGTATAGTAGAAAGGAAGAATCAAACTATTGTTGAGATGGCAAGAAGTATGTTGATTGATAAGAAATTAAAGAATGATTATTGGGCAGAAGCTGTGGTTGTCGCTATTCATATACTAAATATTTCTCCTACAAAGGCTGTGAGGAAGATTACCCCCTATGAAGCATGGTTTCATAGAAAACCTAATGGCAGCCATTTATAAGTGTTTGGATGCATAGCATATGCATTGATTGAAGAAAATGATCGAGGCAAAATGGATAAGAAGAGAAATTTATTTTCATTGGCTATAGCAATGAAAGCAAAGGATATCGGTTGTATAATCCACAGACAAAGAAATTGATAATTAGAAGAGATGTTGTTTTTGATGAGTCAAGTTATTTGAATTGGGATGAGAGTTCTATGAACGAGAAAGTTAAAAATACTAGTCAAGGAGTTAACTTTGATCCATTATCATCCAAAGAGCTCTCGTCTCATGATGATTCACCACCACGAAAGGTACGCTCTTTGAGAGATGTTTATGATTCATGCACATTTGCCTTACTGACCACAGAACCATTGAGTTATGAATAAGCACAAGGTAAAGAATAATGGATAAATGCAATGAAAGAAGAGATTGATGCTATCGAAAGAAATGAGACATGGGAATTTGTTGATTTACCTGTATCTTGTGATGCAATTGAAGTTAAGTGGATTTACAAGTTGAAGTATAATCCTGATGGGAGTGTTAAAAAACACAAAGTGTGGTTGGTAGCTAAAAGATATGCTTAGCACTATAGAGCTGATTATTTTGAGATTTATGTTTTTATCTATAGCTGCTCAAATGGAGTGGAAGGTTTATCAATTTGATGTTAAGACAGCTTTTTTAAATGGTTATTTAGATGAAAATGTATTTGTTGAGCAACCTCTAGGTTTTTTCATCCAAGGCAATGAAAAAAAAGTGTACAAATTGAAAAAGGAATTATATGGTTGAAGCAAGCACCGAGTGCATGATATGACAGATTACATTCATACCTTGGTGAAAATCAGTTTCAAAGAAGTGAGAATGATCCAACTCTTTATATCAAGAAAAAAGATAATGATATTCTTATTATATGTATTTATGTGGATGATATAGTTTACATGGGTTCATCTCAATATCTCATTGATGAGTTCAAATTATCAATGATATCAGAATTTGATATGACAAATTTGGGTATACTCCATTATTTTCTTGGTCTTGAAGTTCACCAAGGTGATCATGGTCTTTTTATTTCTCAAAAGAAATATATGTTAGATATACTCAAGAAGTTCAACATGCTGAATTGCAAGACAATTTCTACACCCACAAACACAAGTGAAAAATTATGTATTAATGATGGTACATCAAAGATAGATGAACGGTTCTTTAGAAAAATAGTTGGAAGTTTACTATATTTAACACATACAAGACCAGACATTATGTTTTTTGTTAGTATGATACCAAGATTTATGCATTGTCCTTCATCACACTATCTTGGAGCTGCAAAAAGAATACTTAAGTATATTTGTGGAAATTTGGATCTCATAATACATTATCACAAGGTTCAAAATATTAATTAGGTTAGATATTGTAACAGTGCTGGGCAGGATCATGTGATGAGAGAAAGAGCACTATTGGATATGTGTTTAATTTAGGGTCAGGTAAAGTAGCATGAAATTCAAAGAAGCCAGAGACAACAGATTTATCATTTTCAGAAGCAAAATATATTTCAGCATCGTGTGCATCACAACAAGCTATTTGGATGAGCAGAATTATGGAAGAATTGAATTTTATACCATCAAGCCCAACATTGATCTTTTGCGACAACAAATCAACTATATCAATGACCAAGAATCCAGTGTTTCATGGAAGAACAAAGTACATAGAACTTCGTTATCATTTTATTAGAGATCAAGTAATTACAAGTACTATTGAAGTGAAGTTTTGCTCAACAAAAGATCAAGTTGCTGATGGACTTACAAAAGCTTTGAGCTACGCATCTTTTATGAAGTTTCAAGGAAATGTTGGTGTGAGCAGCTTTGCATCAAGGGGGAGTGTTTAGGCTTGATGAGACCGCCACATACGCACTAAAAGACAAAAAAAATTCTTTTTACCTCTTCACCGACTTACCTCTACCGCCTCTTTCAACCGACTTACCTCTTTTTTGTTCACTAAGTTCTATTCCTATTCGTTAATCCTGTTAGTGTGTAAGCCTATAAATACAGGCCTTGTAATAGGAAAATGTAATAGTAGAGAGATATAGAAATTTGATTTCTTCATTTATTATGTGAGAATATTTTTCCTTTCTTCTTCTTCCTCTCTTTCTCTCTCTCTCTCTCTCTCATATGTGTATGATCTTTGAGTTGCTTGTAAGCTATCTCTGTATGATACTGAGAGTTTATTTCATCCTTCAATTCCTACTCCAACCGCGTGGAATGCAGACTTCGAAGAAATTCACAAAACGCGTCGCACGCCCACACAATTGACTTACTTCTCCGCTTTGCACGCGTTGACGAAGACGCCATAGATTCGACGGTTGAGTTGACAATAAATTCCTAATGACTTGTCTTTTCCGCGTTTGATATCCGACATTTTCCCAGTTTCCCTGGCCGAGAAGATGATGGATCCTACAGATATCAAAGAGAAAGCGAAGAAGAGAACGAGGATCAGGAGATTTCTCTTACCGTCCTCCTTCTTCAGAGGATCTTCCGCAGAGAATTCAGTCGAGCAAGTTTCTTCCCCCAGGCGGGGGCGTCGGTTCTGGAATAACAAGAAGACGCCAAATAAGTGTACGGAAGTCCTAGTTCCTCCGGAGGAGAGCTTTATAGGGGGAGAACTTCAGCGAGAACCGTCGGAACGCGACGGAGAAAAAAAGCTTTCGAACAATAAGGAGAAACTTGACGTCCGGACTACGGTAGGGCAACCGCAACTGCACGATATCTATTTATCGTCCCAGACCGAGAAGCCTTGTTTTGTGAGAGAACAGATCCGGGCTGCAAGTCCATGGATAATGGTAGCCTTGATAATGGCGGCGCTATTCTTCTTTGGCCGCATCGCCGCAGTCTTCTGCACTTGTACTTTTCTCTACAGCCTTCCTCGGCGGCGACGTAGAAGTGTAAAACCTGTTTTTCCCCGTTAACCTAATATCCAAAAAAATCTACTTGATATGAATTTATGAAGATATGGGAAAGACTCCTAAAAATCACGAGCAATTTAAGTTTAATTATCTGGGCAGATTGGGGATCTCAGGCATGGCCGTTTCCAATGCTGCCAACCGTAATATTGGAAACGGTTGACGCGAGGGGCAAGAGAGAGAGAGTAAATTGGAAATTACACAGGTGCAAAAGCGTAATATTCGAGAAAAGCTGACGTATTATCATGAATCGTCCTTCCCTCTCTCCCACGTGTCACCCCAAATCCAAGGCGACCCTCCTTAGGAGTTAATAGAGGAGGTGGAAACAATTTTGTCCCATTGGCTGGACTTTGACCAGGCAAGAAAAATGGCCCAGTATGGAGAATAAGAGAAAACACAACGCCTTGACAATCATCCTTCCACTTGGTACCACGTCTTGCAGAGAATCCATCATCATCATAGTCGTCGGAGAAATTGATCATGTCATGTCTCACAATAAAATGCACTTCACCATCAATAATGGCATCAGATTTGGGGTTTGGGAGATGAGATAAATAAGATAAAGTATTAGATGTACCATATAAAATAGGTATAACTTGTCACCTTGGTAAAAAATTTCTCAACTATTATCCTATAAATGATGGGTCTTATCACAATAATCATATCGAGAAGCAACTATTGTGAACATGTCTCTCATTCCTTTTCCTTGACTTTAATCATGGAATAAGAATTATGAGAAATGTAATTAGGTTTGAAAAGCTAAAATCATATCTTCAATGAAACATGATATTAAGGGTCAAAGACAAAGTCCTTGATACAATAGATGACTCAACGTGCACCTTGAGAGTACCAGTAAAATTCAAGGAGGATTACGTTTCAATTTAATATAATTTACATCTTGATCTAATAAAGAAAACTAAACTTGGAGAAGAACCTTATGAAAACAATGTGAAGAAAATCAGAATTAAAACAAATGAAAAATTGAAGAGAAAATTAATGATTAGGAAAGAGGCAATTAGAGTAATGTGAGAAGAAGATGAAGTGTATTTTACCTATATTTTCATTATGTAAAAAAATCTTATGTTCACTATAGTAGATGAAATAACAACAAAAAAACACTACAATGGATGGTATATTATCCAAGAAAAATACCTGATTTGATTTAAATATTTCATGGGAAAATTTCAACAATTAGTAGGAAATTTCTCCACCAATTCCACACCCTTTACTTTATTTCTTCTTCCTAAATGGTAGGAAAATCACATAAAAATACAAGGGAATAAAGAGACTCAAGAAAAACTCCACATTCACAATAAATTTCTAATTCCTAGAGTTATTTTGGTGAAAGAGAATTATGGTATAAATGATAATTGAAGTCTTTACTTTAATCAATGTCTTCTAATCTTCTTTAATAAAGACTAGCAGTGAAGGTCATCTTTTTGAGATTTTTTATCTTGAAAATGGTCTCCTCAAGTATGTCGAGCACATGCGCTGGTTAAGATCAAAATTTTTGCATCAATAATTAAACTCGGTGCCTAAATAATACTTCGGAGAGCCCAAATTGTGGATAGCAAGGTGCTTGTGCAAGTAAGCCTTGATTAGAGCAATCCTTGCAATGACAAGGAAATCATCAACATAGATGGCGAGTATAACATTTCCAGATAAGTTGTTTTTCTAAAACACCATAGCGTCCACCTTCCACGCAATTAACCCTTAAGAAAGAATAAGCTAACAAACCAAGATAGAGGGCTTTTCTTTAATATGAAAATTTCATGTCAATGATGACATATGTAGGTGATCACCACACCCAAGGGTTGCTTCATGAATACCTGCTTGATGAGGTGCCCTTAAAGAAAAGCATTGGAGACATCATTATTATGGAAAGATGAACCATAATTCTTAGCCAAGGAAAGAAGAATGCTTATGGAATTAAGGCAAACCATGGGGGAGGTTTTCATGTCATCCATGTTTAATGTCTACGTGAGACCCTAAGCTACCAATCATTTTGTATGGTGATGAATCATGCCATCCATGTTGTGTTTCAAATTAAACGACCATTTGCATGTAATGATAATAGTATGGCAGGTCGTGATGGATATATTATCGCCTATATGTGACGAGCGGAAACCGCGAGGTCGTCGATTTCACACGGTCTCGTGTCAAAAATAATTCCAAACTTACAAATTTGATGAAAATATCTCGAATTGAGGGGTATAATCGTAAATAAGGGTCAAATCCACAAGGAAATAAGGAAATTTATGATGATCTCTTCAAAATTGATCAAATCAGACGATGAATTGATGATAAAAATTGGGGAAAATGGTAGATTATGAAAGAGAACTTCAAATTATTTCCATGGAATCAAAAATCATTGAAATTGATCTTAATTTCGCAAAGAAATTAAAGATCAAAGTAGAGAGAATTTTCCGAAATTGTAAATCGCGAATTTAACAAAAATTAAACGAAATTAAACTTTAATTCCTAATCTAAATCGAAATTAAACATGAATGGATGATAGATTAGAAAAAACTGACTCCACTAACCCAAGATTGCGATCGGATTAACACGATTAATGACCTCAATCGTCGAAAACACGAAGAACGCGATCGTAGAGTTCAAGCTGCGATTTCTCCTTTGTCTCTCAACCAAATATCGATTTCAAACCCTCCGTGGATGCGAAAATGAGCGTAGAAGAGGATGGAATTGAGAGACTCCAGAAGGGAGCTATCTAAACAGATCAATTGGATTGATTTCTATCTCGAATGCATTACAAATTGGAGGAATATCTCTTTTTATAGGGTATTTGGACGTAACCGTCTGATCGAAACAATCGATGGTTACGATGACACGGTCCATCGTGGACCGATTCGATTATGTTGCAACCATCAAATCTTGATGGAGGGTCAAGATGAAGCTTTGTGATAAGCGTTATAAAAACGCCATTGATCGTCGCCGTTGGATCGTGATCCGACGCTTCAGATGCATCTTGCGCGATTAGATCTGAGCCGTAATAACTCCAGATTAAAGCCACGTGCGTTTGATGCGATCCAGTGGACCGCGAGTACACCCGATCGTTCTCTGTTTAATCTAACGTTCATCTTTCAGCCACATGTCATGCGCAATTAAAACTCTATGGAACTTAGTCCCACACGGAAACAATTAAAATAAGAGGACGGGTATATAAGATGCAACGTTTTATAAGGTTAGCTTAAATTGTGAATACGGAATGCTTATATGTACTATAACCCTTATCCTTACGATAGATATAAATATTATGGCCTTGAGTGCCACGTTTCATCCACATGGCCCCGTGCAAATAAACCCCTCTTTTTACTTATTTTGAAATCATTTTTAACATTAAAAATCACAAAATTAATTCAGAAAAATCTAAAAAAATCCCTAAAAATTAAAAAATTCACAACTTTTAAAATATAACTCCAAATTAATCCAAATTTCATTCATTTTATCTGAAATTTAATTATCTATCATTCTAAAAGGTAAAAATTGATAAATAATGAGAGTTTTAATTTTATTTCAAAATATCTTTATTTTTTAAGTATTTTCTGAAATTCCCTAATGAGATGGTGAAATTACTAAGAGGGGGGGTGAATTAGTATCTTTTTGATCTTTATGTTATTCTAATTGTTTATTTCAATTCGTTGACTTTCTCTCAACTTTCTCACGTCACTAGTGAGCCAGATTTTTTTATACTGGACAGGGTTCCAGACCCCCGCGCCAGTCCCAGGAGGAGACAGTCCCCCTAGAGTCTCTCCTCACCCTTTTCTAATCCCCTAGTAGTAACTACTAGCTGGCCGGGATTAACAAATCAAAAGTTCTGCACGATCTTTCGATCTGACTCCCTCACACTCTCGACTAGTGACCTAACCTCGCGCCGTCCTCGAGTACCCGTCCACTCGTCCCCGTCCGCCGGGTCGACTCCCGGAGCTCCGCGCGCGCTCCCTACTCTCTTTCGGGTTGGCCTGCCCCTCTGTAGTCACCGAGTCTCGGCACCGATCCACGCACGCACCAAGTAAGCCGCTTGTCCTCGAGTCCGAGTGATCCTGCAAGGTGAAGAACAAGTATCCCTCGAGTTGACTATCTAGTCAACTCCCTAGAGTCGTCCTGACTCACTACGATTCCCAAGGAATCTCCCCCTTACCCTCACGGGTAACTACGACTCACCAAGAGTCCACCTAAAGTGTGAAGGAATGTGTAATTATCCTATTACTTTAATTAAACTTATAAAATAGAAAACTGCAATGAAAATACTCAAACAAACCAAACTAATCAAAAAAAAAACTACAACAAATGATGTAACAAGAGAAATATTTTAAAAACTTATTAAAAATGAAACAAATTAATATAACCCCCTGATTTGTTGATTTGACTTTGACTTTGACTGCTGACGTTGACTTTGACTTTGACGCTGTCTGTTTGACTTTGACTTTCTAATTGAGAATCTAACTTTTTGCTGACTTTGACTTTGACTTTCTGACTTTGACTCTGACTTTCTGACTTCTGACTTTGACTTTCTGCTTTGACTCTGACTTTCTGACTTCTGACTTTGACTTTCTGCTTTGACTCCTGCAGTCTTTTCCCTTGAAGATAAAAACAAATGCAACACAACAATACCACAAATAACTTCTAAAGTAATTCTCCAAATATCCTCACTATGGACTGAATTTATAAACTTGATAAATTGACTAATAAATGATTAAAAATTCATTGAAAATTAAACCACCTTTGATCTCACCTCGATGAAGTCTCACTAAACCTGAAAGTTTATAAATTATCTAAAGAACAGATCAGACGATATATTAACAACTGTTTATATTTATGGGCAATGCTAAACAGAATCTCAAATTAGATTAGACTATAATCGGAAATTTGAAATAGAAATTTGATGAGTTACTGTCAGATCTTCTATGATGCACCGCTTCAAATAATGACTGGGTATGACTCGCTGGATTTTTAAATAAATAAAGACAGATATAAAACAGATTACAAATAGAACAGATTTGATAATAAAAACTAATAGATATAACAGAATTGATCAACAATAGAAACAAAAAACGATACGGCTAATGTGATGAACAACGGATCCAAAAATCAAACAGAAATTAATATTACGGATATCACAGAATAACCAAGAAAGCGATAACACTGATTTAATAAACCAAAGGAATGAAATAAGAAAAATGAAATCAGAAAAAAATAACAACGAGTAGTTAGAAAAAAAGAAACCAGATTTATAAAACCTAAACCGAAAACTGAAAATCGAAAACGACTATTGAAAATCGAAACAGAAATAAAAAAATAAAAAAATGAAATATCAGAAAAATCGAAAACGAAAATAAAAAAACAAAAAAACGAGATTTCGAAAGCTGAAAAAAATGAAAAACCGAAAAAAATCACAGAACGAAAATAAGAAAAAAATTGAAATCAGAAAAAAACCAAATCAAAAATCGAAATCAGAGAAAAACGAAAAACCGATTTTAGAAAGAAGAGTCGTTGAAGAGCAAGCTTTCGCTGGAGGAGACGTTGTCGCCTTCTTTTGATTTCGCTGAGGATGACGATTCAAAAAATCGTTTTCGTTTTCTTCTTTGCTGGAGCACACGATCGCTGGAGCACGCAATCGCTGGAGCACAAAACCCTAGCGTTTGAAAATTTTTTTTTTTTTTCGCTAGAGAGAGAGAAAGAGCCGTTGAGATATGTTTTCCCCTTTTAAGTTCTTTTTATCGAGGAGTTTGGGCATATCTACAATTCTTAACATTACCTGAAAATGAAGAAAAAAATATTTAGATAACCTTTAATATAATAAGGACTACAATGCAAATGAAAAATACCTAAGGAGAAATATCATTGATAAAATAAAAACAATATCATGTTTCACTAATAATTATTATCATAGATGTTCTAAAATGATAGTGAATTAAAATAAACATAGAAATTAACGCTAATAGGAATACTAAGGATAATTCATGGTTCTACGAAGATTTGAATCCAATCTTCAAAAAATTTCATTTAATGTTTTAATAACAGATTATAGAATAGGTAATCTAGTTCTAATTTGTAGCGATGTCTGCATTCCGAGACCGACGAGGGTCAATCTATCAGCCCATCAGTACCTGCACTAACACAAACATACCTTTCTCAAGTCATTTTGACAAACAGTTATTAATCATAGTTTAAACACTACTTAAGATATTATTTCATAAACATTAAAAGCACACTTAAGTAAAGCATCAAACTTAGGTTAAACTAACATTTTCTCTTATGAAAATATAAATAAATGTTTATAAAATAATTTTTCTCATTACTTAAACTCTAAAAACATCTATAATCTCAAGTAAAGATGGGTTATTTAAATTATTTATCTTTAAATCATCATATTTAACCCTAATTTAAAGTATTTTTGAGATTATAATGAGTTTTTCATGGAATGATAGAAAAATACACATAAATATGATAACATGCATGGAAATTAAATCATGTATGCCTTAATATGCATCAATAATCATGTTTTATTATGTTAATTTAGCATGTTATCATTAAACCAAATCACACTTCCATTTCTCATTTTTAGTCCTTGAAATAATTATCTATTCATTGTCATTCTTGTGAGATGTTTTAAGTGAACTTCATAAGCATACAAAATGATTAAGTGAATTGATGAGATTATAAAACATTGATCACTAGTCTTTAAACATATATTCTAAATATTCTTATTTAAGTGACATTTGAGAAGGACATCAAAATGTCTTAAAAGAATAGGAATGTCTCATCTGATTCATATAATGTGAATGGTTGATCTGGTAGCCATCAATATGGAGACACCAAGACTAGATAGTTGGTGCCCTTTAGAGAAGAGTTTATTGAATTGATCCATATGAATCCCTGAATAGTACTATAAGTAATTCTCAATCAATTTGATTCACGTCACAAATGTGTATGTGGCCATTAGATTTGAGATACTGATAAGCGTAAAAATAAGACCGTTGAATGTGCAAATTTAGGTATCAAAAAATTAATACTCAACTATTCAAATTCAGATTTAAAATTTAGAACAGTGGTGAGTCAAGGTCGAATCTATTGGAAGGAAGGTTAAAAGATTGAAATCAAGAAATATTTTTGGTGTTTTCAGATAAAGAAGGGGGAAATGATCGATAAAAGAAAGAAGATGTCTGTGGGGACTAAAATGAACCAATAAAATCCTTCTAAAGTTATTTTGAAGAACAAAAACCTTTAATCAAAAGTGGAAAATTGATTATAGGGTTTGAAAATGAGAAAATATCGATCAAAATGTAAAGAAAATAAAAAAGATGAATAGAAAATTATCCCAATCTAAGTATTCATGATAAAAACATATTCAGTGATGCTTTGTAATCAAAACATACCTTCGAGAGCCTGTACAATTCACCAAGACCTGGCATCTTGCATCGAACACTAAGAATTAAAAGAAAAGAGAAGAAGCTCACTAAAAATGTTCTATACATGAAGAATGATCAATTGCTGCAATTTTTCCCTCTGTCTAGCCAATGCTAGAGGCATACTGATGACATGCTAAATAGACATGATAATACATGATTATTTATGCATATTAAGGCATAAAAGATTCCATTCCTATGCATGTTATCATATTTTTTTAGTATTTATCCATCATTCTATGAAAAAATCATTATAATCTCAAAAGACTTTAATTTAGGATTAATTATTATGAATTAAAGATAAACAATTTCATAACCCATCTTTAATTGAGATTATATATTAATTTAAAGGTTAAATAATAAGAGAAATCATTTTATATACACTCATATATTTTTCTAAGTTCTAAAATCTAAAAGAAATGAGTGTATTTTTGAAATAGAACTTAAATCTCTTGTTATTTATTAAAGTTGATTTTTGTTTTTTTAGAATGATAGATAATTTAATTTCTGATCAAATAAAACAAATTTAGATTAATTTGGAGTTATATGTTGAAAGTTATGAATTTTCTAATTTTTAGGGATTGTTTCAGTTTTTCTAAATTTTTCTGAATTTTTCAATGAATTTTTCAGGATTTTTCTGAATTAAAAATTAAATTTTCTAATTAAAAATTGAGTTTTCAGATTTTTATAAGCGTGCAAGTGACATAGCACAATCTCCAGCGTCCGATCCATCGCCATCGACGATCAAAGGAAGGGGGTGATGTGGCAGCACGTGGAGCGTCCGATCGCGCGAAGAATCGTGACCGTTGATCATCACTTAAGGCGGGGGGTACGTGGCTCATTCTGATTTGTCGGCGAATCATTTTAAAATGATTTAAACTCAGCCATTGATCAAAGGAGTTATAACGGCTGAGATTAAAACAGACGGAAATGCATCTGAGCGTCCGATCAAGATCCAACGGCAAGCGTTTGATGTGTTATTTATAACGTGCACAACGTGGCGTCATCTCTGCAGTCCATCTGCGATTCAACGGCCATGAATTAATCATAATGATTCACATCCAAGCATTTCATCAGAGCCGCTGATCGAAGATTAAATGCCAATTAGACGGTTACACCCAATTTGCCATATAAGTTGAGATGTTCTTCGACATTGTAAACCATTCCAAGACAATTCAAGTAAATTGATGGTAGCAAATGCATATGGTCATTGAATACACAAAATTTCATGTCAAAATAAAGTCGAAACTTACCAATTTAAAGATTAATTCACGAATTAAAGGGTATAATGGTAAATAAGAGTTGAATCCATAGAGAATTAGCAAATTTTGAGAGATATCTTTGAAATTCGATCAAATCAGACAACGAATTGAGATTAGAAATTAGGCAATTTATAATATTAAGAAAGATAACTCAATTGTGAATCCACAGAATCAAAAGTCGAGTGATTTGGATTAGAATTCGCGGAGTTATCGAAGTTTGAAAATGAGAGAAAATTCGATCGCGAACTTTGATTAAAAACCGAAATTAAACTAAAATTAAACTGAAATTAAACTTAATCTATGATTCAAAATGTAAATCTAGTACTAAAGTGATGCAAGATTAAGATGAAAACACACAATCTAACCCAAAGTCGCGCTCGAAATGAATCCAATTAATCGCAGATTCATGGCTTTTCATTCTGCGATTTCGAAGACGAAGATGGCATTCAAGATGTGATTTCTCCTTACTCCCTCGATCAATTTCTGAGTTCAAACACTCCTCAGATGCAAAAATGTGTCAAGAAGGTAAATAAATTAAAAGACTCTCAGATTGTGGTGTCTAGAAAGTTCGATTTCACTCGAAAATCCAAGGGTAGCATTTCCATTGCGAAGAACAGTTGAATTTATAGAGGAATTGGGCGTAACCGTCGGATCTAACGGTCCATTGCGATCAACGGCTGAGATGACGCACCTGTTGACGAATTGACATGATTAAATCGCGTCCGTTCGATCACAAATGGAGTGTCAGGATGCGTCCATGTCGCGCGTGTGAAGAGATGCGTCAATTCATTGCATTCGTTGGATCTCCATCTGAGGATCGCGATAAGTCGAGGGGTTCACCGTTCGCGATTAATCGTGACTGTTTTAACTCCTCGGATGGACCGCTGAGATTAGTCCTCATTTAATTGAATCGATGTCTTCTGTGATGTTGCCACGTACCCCTCGAGTAAGTGACATCCGACGCGCATAATTAAATCACGCGATCGGATGTCTCACGTGTCGCCATGTCACCTGAAAATAAAATAGAAAGAAGAATAGTCCCACACGGGTTAATTTAAATAATTCTATCGAGTTTCTAATATCCACGGATTTAAGCGGTTAGCTTACATCTGATTATGGATGCACCTAACCCATTTATAATTCCGCGCCTACGTGTCACGCACACACATGTGTGTCATGCACACACGTCACACACACACGCACACACGCATGTCCACGTGTCACACACACACACATCGCGCGTCACCACGTGGCTTCGCTCTAACACATCAGCGCGCAGTAATATAAAACCTTTTTTTTAATTTTTTTAATTAATTTAAAACCAAAAATACAGTTAAATAAATTCATAAAAATTCCAGAAAATTCCTTAAAAATTGTAAAAATCATAACTTTTAAAATACAACTCCAAATTAATTCAAATTTGTTTTGTTGGATCAAAAATTGAATAATCTATCATTATAAAAATTCAAAATATTCAAATATTAAGAGAATGAATTTTAATTAAATAAATACATCCATGTATCTTCTGAAATAACTTTAGAAAAATACATGAATATAAATAAAGATCTTTTCTCTTATACTTTAATCATTGAAACATAATTAAGATCAAACATAATGAGGATTAAAATCATATTTTTTAATTATGTATAATAATCCATAAATTGATGTAGTTTTAGATCATAACATGAAATTATATAAAATGATAGAAATATACTTAAAAATATGATAACATGCATATAATTGGAACAATCAATGCCTTTATTTGCATTAATAATCATGTAAATTCATGTATAAAATGCATGTTATCATAAATCAAACTGTTTAGACACCAAATCCCTTGAATCTCTTGCTTCCAATCGCTTCTAGACTCATTTCCGCGTCCACGGAGTGCTTAAGAGTGAGGTTTCATTGAGAGACAAGGAAAGAAATCGACTCTTAAACATCAGCAATTGTATTTTTCAAATTTTGATGAAGAGCCTTGATTCTGGCGCGTAATTGGATCAGTTCGAGTGCAATCTTGGGTTAGGGATCGGGTTTCATCCTAATCTATCTTCATATAGCTTTAGATTTCATTTTCGAATTGTAATTTGAGTCAATTTTAATTTTGGTTTTTCATGACTTTTAATTTAACAAAATTTCTCTCATGTTCATTTGATGATTTCTCCACAAAATCAGATCCAAATTTAGTTATTCTTGATTATGTGGATTCGCCTTCGAGTCCTCCTTCCAAAAATATCAAACTACCTAATTTCTATCCACATTTCATTATTTGATTTGATCAAATTCAAAAGATCCCTCAAAATTACCCTAATTCCCTATGGATTCAACCCTTATTCACCACTATAAACTCAGTTCGTGATTATTTCCTAAAATTGGTGAGTTTGGTATTTATTTGGACTCTTGACCGTGTGTTTTCAATGACCTCATGGTCACAATTCGTAAAATGCCGCCGCTGCCAGGGAATTAAGGTGTAATTTTTATCAATTTAGTCAATTTGACTTGGTCAACTTGGATTTTTCTTTTAATTTCTTGAAATTCACTCCCATCAATCCTACACCGAGTGATCCGAAGTAGAAATCAATCTTTGAGATCCTTAATTCGTTAAGATTAAGTGATTTCCGCCGTCGGATCACTAAGGCCGACTTCCGTCCCTGCTCGATAACGGTACATGAACAGCCATTTGATCCCCATCAAAGTCTGTATTAAAATCCTTAGAAAAGGTTTTTTTTAACTTTTCTAAGGATTACGGGCAATCATTTCATCAAATTCGCGTTAAGAAGGCTTCACTTTCACGGACACCGACACTCAGGTACGATAAACATCTATTTTTGATAATTTATAAGTATCTACTATTTATATTCATCTAAATATTCGATCCACCCTTCCATGAGACGACAGACCACCTTGAGGTTACAGAATAATCCTTTAAATATAGATCTTTTTTAGCGATCCTCGCAATCCCTCGACACTTCTGAAATATCTTCCATCGTATAACCGATAGAACCATTAGATATGGCCCGGAATGATGAGGGAAATGCAAGGAAATGTCTTAGTGACTACTCCAGGCCCGTCCTTCAGAGACCTGTCATGAGAATTCACGCACCCCTAAAAAGAGGGGTAAATTTTAGGATAGATTCGCATGTTATGAGTAGGTTTACTATCTTCCATGGTAAACCTTCCAAGGATCCATATAGACACGTAGATGAGCTATCCCAAGTATGTGAAATCAGTCATCTTCAGAATATCCCTGCCGACATAGTGAAGATGAAACTCTTTCCCGCTACACTTAGAGACCGAGCCAAGGATTGTTTTTTAAATTAGGAAAGGAATTCACTAGTTGGACCGAGATGGAGGAAGAATTTTTAAGAAAATATTATTCCGTCGAGAAAACTACCTCCGTCCGGAAAGCCATCCACAAGTTCACCCAAGGTACGAGTGAAACCTTCCACGAGGCCTGGGAGTGACTAAGAGACCTCACTAGGGAGTGTCCACACCATGGAGTATCTAACCATGAATTAACGCAAATATTTTATAATGGGTTAGGTCTGCAAGATAGATATCTTCTAGATGCAGCAAGTGGCGGCACCTTCATGAGAAAATATGAAGACAAAGCTATGAAACTCATCAAAATGATGGTGAAGAATAGCCACCACAATGCAACTAAACCATTGAGAAGAGGTGCGCTGCCGAAGGGATAGATGATCGACGTAAAATCAGCAGAGGCGGGAATGCTCCTATAAAGAATCGACCAAATGGCGGAAGTCCAAAATCTCTTATTGGGCCAACTCAACATCCGTAACGGTTTTGAAGGACTTGTCCCCGTCTCACTCCAAGAAACGTCATCGTGTACCAATTGCTCAAGATTTGACCACCTCGAATTAGATTTCTCCGTAATGGCGATCCAAGGGCATGGCATGTGACGGATATTATGTGGCCTATAAGCCAATCACACTTTCATCAATCTTGTTTATGTTCATTGAAATGAAATTTATTCATTGTCATTCTTGTGTGATGTTTGCAATGAAGTCCATGAGCATGTGCAATGACTAAGTGAATTATGATGAGATCATAATATAGTGATCGCTAGTCTTTAAACATATGTTCTAAACATTCCTATTCGTGGGATATTCGAGAAGGACATCGAATTATCTGGAAAGAATAGCACTATCTGATCCATCTCATATGATGAGTATGGCCGATCCTATAGCCATCGGTGTGGAGACACTAAGGATAGATAGTGGGTGCTCTTTGGAGAAAGAGTTCACTGAATTGATCCGTATGAATCCCTGAATGGTAATATACCTAATTGTCAATCAGGTTGATTCATGTCATGATTGTGTATGTGGTCCTTTGACTTGAGACACCAAAGACATCTTGTGGATGGATGATTGTGTTTTGATTATGACTTACGAATCCCTAGTCACGGGATATCCAAAACGTCATATATTGGATACGACATGAAGTCCACGAAGATGATTGTGTGGTCAAGATGGGATCATCCACCCTCGGTGTATGAGGAGATCGACTCAAGGAATGAGATGCGGTTAAATCCTTGGCCAAGGTAGCGGAAATATTAGAGAAGTTGTTCTCAATGATTTCCTACTCGCATCAGTACTAAATTGAGTGACGGATTAGGGTTTGACAATTAACCATACCCTAAGTCATTCATGAGTCTCGTGTGGATGAAGGATTATACGTACACAGTAACCAATGACGGCAAGGTTCCATAAAAGAGTTCTAATATACTCCATATCTCCTAGAGCACGTGGTGTAGCTTGGCACCCACCGGGCGGGCGACTCAACCTGTCGATTGGGTTAAATCGATCCTTAGTCAATTAATCTATATGTTGATATAGTTAATTGATAAGAAGGACCAATAAGTGTTATCGGGTTGATAGAGTCATTAACTGGCGAGATATATGGACCTAGAGGGTCACACACATAAGGTCAATGGACGTTGGTGGATATAGACATAATAATAAGGGTTTTTGTGAAAATTTCACATTCCCAAACTCTATAAATAGGGGGAGAACGACCATAATAGAGGTGCCCATGCAAGCCTAGTGGAACTTCTCCTCCCTCTTCTCTTCCTCTCGTGGTGACGAGTGTTCAAGAGGAGATCTGATCGTCTGGAGACTGTGTGGATACCGCTAGAGGCCAGACACTTCAACGGTTGAAGAACTCTTTCAAATGATCCAAGTAAGTATGAATTTTATTCTATACTAGATGATAGGATCACCTAGAATGGATGATGAGATCATCTATTCTTGGTGCTTCAACGATGTTGAATGTTTTGATTCAACACCTTCCGCTGCAATCATTATTTTGGACAAAGATTTGGAGAGCTTTTCGAGCCTCAGATCCCAGCAGCATGTTTACACAAGGTCCATCAAGAGGACCAACTCAACTTGGATGACCAAATTTTCCGGGTGCATACCCGAATTAGTATAATACCCCTATTTTCAATAACAATCCTTTGCAGCATGCAGGATTTAGGAGGAACAACGATCAACCCTATCCCCTATCATACAACGGTCAGAAAAACATCAACAACTTTATGCAAATCAAAGACAGTCGTCGTTCGTCCCGCAGACGCAACACGCAAGCCCCACGCGGAAGAATTCACACGTGGACGAAATACAGGACTTTGTCAAGATGAACATCCAACTGAAGACTGATAAGAAGGGTATGCAAGTATCTTTTTCTTACCAACTACCCTTGCACGCCATAGCCAACCCGAGGAATCAAGGGGCCTCGTCGAGCTAGATGCATAATATGAACCATGTACACGTCGACAACGAGCCTTTGGAGTGACAAGGACCTATCGGATCCATACAAGGATCATCTAATCTACCAAGGCCCGATCGCTGAAGAAACACCAATTATCGTAGAGCACGACAACGATTCGAAGAACAAGCCTAGGCCGAACGTAACTCTGATACATACAAGCCCCATGTGCCTTATCTTCAAGCACTTAATCGCCCAAAAGCCAAGATTAGTCAAACCGATGACCATCTACTAGAAGCCTTTAAGAAGGTAACCATCACCACTACCTTAATAGATGTCATTAAGCATATCACATCCTATGCTAAATTTCTCAAAGCTATATGCACACCCCATAGAAACCCTTGAAGGATCCAACTTAGTGAAACGGTGAGTTCAATCATGATGAATTCCCTACCTATTAAAAAGAGAGATCCGGGAGCACCCATGATAATTAGTGAAATAGGAGGAATGTCCTTTACTAAATCCTTGCTAGATATCGGAGCTAGTATTAACATCCTCCCTAAATCTGTATTCGACCATCATCATGTAAGGGAATTGCAATCTTTCCTTGTAAAACTATGCTTGGCAGATGGATCAGCAAGGAAACCACGTGGTATATTAGGAGATGTCATAATCAAAATACAAAATTTTTATTTCCCGGTAGACTTCCTAGTCGTCAATATAAAAACTACTAAGGAGCTTAGCCAAGCCCCGATCATCCTAGGATGACCCTTCCTAGCTACCGCAAAAGACGTCACAGATTGGGGGAAAGGAGAAGTGATTATCAAATTAGATGCTAAATTGAGATGAGAAATTGAGGGGAAAATAGTTAGAAAGAAGACAAAAAGATCTATCCACAGAATCAAAAATCACTTAAATCATATTTGTTTCCACGGAGAAATCAAAGAGCAAAGTGAGAGAAAGAAAATCGTTCATGAAGAGAGAGAAAATAATAAAATTTATCAATATTAACTTAATATCAGTGTCAAAATGGAAGTCTAAAGCTAAATGACAAAAGCTTAGGAAGAAAATACAAAATCTAACTCAAAATTACACTCGAAATTATCCCATTAATCGTCAAATCAAAGCTTTTTGTTCCATACTTTTGAAAACAAAAATTTAGAGTTTGAGAGGTTTTTTCTCCCCATTGTCTCAATGATATCCTGACTCCAAACACTCCTTGAACACAGAAATAAGCCAAGAACATGATTGAAGCAACAGATTTGAGTATTAAGATGTTCAAAAGGTTAGATTAATCAAATAATCCATGAGAGAATTGGATGAGAATTGGGCATGGCCATTGGATCATCTCTTCATTTGCAATTAATAGTTGAGATCAAATAAAGGGAGACGAATCGATATCCTTGAGTTGAGGGCATCAGATCTGAGATAGAGCGCCAAATTTGGCCACGTCACCACGTGTATATCAAGACCATGTAATGGTTGCCAATTGATCTCCATCAAACGCTCGAGATGATGACATGAGTTCACGAGAGTTCATCAAGCGTGTTTAATCTTAGCCAAGATTGATCAACACTTTATATAAGAAAATCGACGTTGAATGATAGCAAATCATGTACCACCATCTTTCAAATGAAAATCAAGGGTTAAGATTAAATCCATTGATTCACTCCAATCCAACATCTCTAGATTCACTACATGACTTGTGAAATAATGAGAGAAAGCTATGCATATAACAAGGGTGATGCTATAGTTAAATAAAATCGGTCCATTAAGGACACTCAACACAAATTAAACTTCCTTAAATTGATGCCACATGACACCCTCATACGTCACCATATGCAGGCACTTGTGCCACGTTAGCTGTCATATCAGCTTGCACTTATAAAAAAATTAGAAAAATTTCTAATTCAAAAAATTCCCTAAATGTTAGAAATTTTGAATCTTTTCAAAATACAACTCCTTTCTAATATTTTTTTTATCATAAATTAATAAATCTATTATTCTATGCATTTTAATTTAAAATATAATAAGAGAATAAATTTTTTACTCAAAAATATGTTTATATTTCTTGAAAAATAAAAGTAATTCAATTTAGCTTGTATATATAAAAGTATTTTGCTCTTATCATTTTGCTTTTAAAATTCAAATCAAATCTCAAATAAAATTCGGCTTATCTATTTAAAATTTAACTCTTTATTCGTACATGATTAACCTTAAAAATAATGTATTTTGAGATTATTTTTATATAAATTGCACATAATGATGAATGTGCCCTCAAAGTATGATAACATTAATAAGAATGGTAAAAATGATACCTTAAAATTCACTAATAATCATCATTTCATCTCTGATGGCGAACAGGCTGGTAGACCTAGCCAAGCAATGGAACTAAGGGGAAATCAAAGGAAGAAGATCTAAGGCGATCTAAATATGATGAGATGCTCGCTCGAAAGTATCCGACAAGCTGCCTCTTCGCACTTCATCCCCGTAGCTCCGGGGGTTCGCTAAGTAGTGATAGTCCATGAAACCTCCGGTCCACGTCCCCATTGGCGTTGGGCCTTGGATCGTTGATGGTAGCTCGACAGTCAACAAGACAAATCGGGCCACGATCTCAATCCGCTCGTATCACCCTATTGACTAACCTAATCTAGGTCCCGAGGGCGGTGGAAACATATGTGAGAAATACTACAAGAAATAAAGGAACTTTGAATTAAAGAGGAGAGGAATGTGTGCCTAACCTGCACAGCGCGAGCCCGGTTGGTTGTGACGAGAGAGATCGTTCATACATGGCAGGAACGGTCGGTAAAAGTAGGCCGGGTCAGGTAATGTCATAGGACGAGGGAATCCTTGGCGCGGTGGGTGGGGGCAACTATTGAGGATCTTTATAATAAAGGAGTCTAAAATATGTATCCAACTAAGCTTAAGTATCTACCAAGATTTTAGGGATAAGATTAGACAAAACCCACTAACAAATTGGAGAGAAATAACCTTCTTAAATGGGATGACAAATGTTCACAATAGAGGTCCAAAACAGCTAGGACAAAAGGAGAAAAGAGAATAAGTTCACTAAAGGGACTAACCAACAAGAAGAGTCACACTTGTGTCATCTCTTCACAAAGCTTCTTCCAAAGATGCTATGTTGCCCCCTCTCTTTTCTCTAACTATCCAAGAATCTTGGCCCTTCCTTCACAAGGGTTTCACTCCTTAGGATGCTCTTGAGTTGCTTCCTTTTGATTGGTCCAAGCTTGGGGTGAGCTCCTCCTTTTATAGAGCTCCTTAGAAGCTTCTAGAGACTCTCTCTCTCTAGAAGATTTCCATAACTTTCTTGAACATCTAGAAAGTTCAACAAGCTTTTAGAAGTATCCATAGTCTTCTAGGGTAATCTAGAAGACTCCACAAGCTTCTAGAAGAAGTATTAAAGATTCTAGAAGTATCTAAGATTCTAGAAATATCTAGAAGATTCTAGAAACATCTAGAAGATTCTAGAAAGCTCTAGAACATTTCAGAAGCTTCTAGAATATAGAGTTGACCAAGTCAACCCTCACAAATCTCCACATTTGGCTTGGTCAACATGGCTTCAAAAGGACAAGGTCCTTCAGCTCCAATAATATCCAAGCATTTCTTGATCTTTGCCACTGGAAGAGTCTTGGTCAACATATCGGCTGGGTTATCCTTGGTGCTGATCTTATGCACGATAATTTCACCTTGTGCAACAATATCTCTAAAAAAGTGATAACAAACATCGATGTGTTTAGTCCTTTCATGGTGCATAGGATCTTTAGTCAAATGTATGGAACTTTGACTATCACAATGCACTATAGTTACCCCTTAACATGAGTGCAATTCACCAACCAATCCTCTTAACCATATTGATTCCTTTATTGCCTCTGTCATTGCCATAAATTCAGCCTCGGTGGTAGATGGCGTCTCGTTTTCGTGCGTCGTTAAATCACAAAGACGATGGTCAAACAAAATTTTTAAAACTGAACTCACAAAGATAATATATAAAAATCAAGTATTGTGTAAGTATCACGTCGATCCAGAGAGAGCAGGGTTGACTTTAATCGCAGTGTTGACTTGGTCAAACTTAGGTTTAAAAAGAGTTTTAAATAAGAGAAAATAAGATTTAAGGAATGGAAATGATATAAATAAGCTAAACAAGAAGTTTTAAGAATTGAAATCTCGGATTTGACAGAGAAAAGTCAAAAGTCAAAGTCAAAGAGTTGACTTTAACCAACAGTAGGTGTTCTGCAAAATCAGAGAACCAAATAGAATCAGAAGATTACGAAAATTAGATATTTGGGAACTAGAAAGAAAATGGAATTTATTAACATATATTTCGTAATTTTTTAATAAGAAATAGATTTATTATGAATTATTCAAAATCAACTATCAGAAAATCCCCGAAATCAACACCTCAAAGGAAATCTTCAAAGTGAATAGTCAAATGAAATCCAAATCTTGCAATTTCTATGTCAATGAAAAGCTAAGAACCAGAGTAATCTAATAAGAACAAAATTATCAAATTCTGATTTGTAAATCAAAAGTAATTGACCCAAAAGTCAATGTTTGACTTTTGATGAAAGATGAACAGTCATTGGTCAAACGTCAAATTGGAGGGCCCAATGAACTCAGAATTTGATGACTTTGCTATCCACAGAAAGCTGATGAAAAGAGGAATCCAATGAAACTCAAATCACGTGATTTTCAATTATAATCCACGAGATATCCTATTTTCAAGGTCAGCAACTTTTCAGACATAAAATTAGGGAAAATGAAGAACACTATGAACTAATTTGCAAAATTAAACTTCTAAATCCAATTAAAACTCAAATTACCTCCTTATAATCGATCGAATCTCACTACTAACCCGATTGCCACAAGAATGGGGCTTCAATTCTCGTGGATTGAAACGAATTTGCTCGGATTCTTCCTCGCGGATGTTCGGAATTCAAGGGGAAAATTCGATGAAATCAAAGAGGAATTCGCGATCAATCCCGCTCCAATTGCGTCGCAATCGAGTCTAAATGCGGGGGGATCACGATGAACTAGAGATCTTCCTTGAAATTCGCTTAATTCCCTTCACGAATCGATCAAAAGTTGAAGAACAAAGAAGGGAAATACATGCTTTTAAAGAGGAAAATTGGCCCGATTTTGTGGGTCATTGGAGTGGTCGTGGAGGCGGTTTTGCTGAGTCATGGGAGCGATTCCTTGGGGCAACATCGCGGCTTCCCGATCGGCATGGAATTAGCAGTGATTTGGCTTCAAATTAGCCCCAAAAAGACCACGATTTCCGCCACGATCGGGACACAATCGGGTCACAATCGGGCCACGATCGTGGGTTAATCGTTACCCTAGATCTCCGTCGGTCGCCGTCTTGATCGAGTGGGGACGATTCCACAACGTATGTTCCATGATTGCGGTTCGATCGCGCCGCGATCGTGGAGTTCTTCCATGAATCCTCGTGGCCGTCGGATCGCGATTCAGGTGAGGGGACGGTCACGATCGCGCGATCACGTAGGCTGTGATCGTGGGGAGCGTCCACCGTCAGCCGTCCGATCGGTGCAGATCGCGATGGAGATCCCGACCGTCCGATGAAGATCGGGCGATTGCACGATGCTTCCAATTACGAAGAAAATCGCAGCCGTCCGATGCAGATCTGTGCTTCCTCGCTCTGCCACGTGTCGTCCATCTGGGGTATCACTTAAACCCTTTTTTTAAGCACCTGCTTTGATGAATATCGCGTGGACCCGGGTCCACGCGATCTCCATCGTCTTGATGAAATCTGATGTCTGCCGCGCGTCCACGTCACCTGCAAAAGGTAAGACGTGTGGGACATAGTCCCACACGGAAAAAATGACGGGATACGACGCGGTTAAATAGGGGAGTGGATTCCCCTATTAATTTCGTCTCTGTCCCCTCTATTACCAAACCTACACGTGGCGCCCCACATGGGCGCCCACGTGGCCACGTGGCCTCCCTGCCACGTGGTCGCGCCCTATGCGCCTCTTGCGCGGGCCACTCGGGCTCTGCCACGTGGCCTCAGTGCCGCGTCGCACCTCGAGGCGGTCCCGCGCGCCACGTCAACCGCTGCTCGCCACGTCAGCGCCTGAGGTAAATACCCACTTTTTCGCGATTTTGTTAATAGAAAATACCTCTAAAAATCAAATAAAAATCAAATGAAATTCGGAAAAAGGGCATAAAACTTTCAGAAATTTATAATTTAAAAGATACAACTCCTTTTTAATCCAAATTTTCTCCATTGGATCACAAATTCTTTTCTTTTTAATATTATGTCATTTAAAATATATTTAGAAAGAAGAAATCAAGATGACTTATAATTTACTTAAATTATTTCTCATTAAACATTCTAAATCATAAATTCATCCTAAAATCATCCTTCCAAACATTTACTAAAGTCAAAACTCATTCAATAACAGAGATTAACTTCTATTAATTTAAACAAAATATTAATCATCTATTTAGCATGAAATTATCCCTAATTTATGCATAAATATCAACTTTAGTGAAATGACATGCCAATGGAGAAAATTCCTAAAAAGTATGATAACATGCATCATATTCACATAAAATAAGCATCAATATGAGTTAATTAGGATAAGAATTCAAGTTATAAATGCATTTTATCAGTAAATAAAGCAACTGTAGGGTGTAAAGTAGCCTTCCAACTAACATCACCTCCTCCAATGGTGAACACATAGCCAGTAAGAGACCTTCTTTGGTCAAGGTCTCTAGCATAATCTGAATCAACATAACCACAGAGAGTATCTTCTCATCTCCCAAACTCTAAACTAGTATCAATGGTGCCTCGTAGATATCAAAATATCCATTTTACTGCATGCAAATGAGCCTTCCCGGGATTAGCCATATATCTGATAACAACACTCACTGCATGAGAAATGTCTGGACGAGTGCATACCATTGCATACATCAAGCTGCCAATTGCACTAGAGTATGGGACCTTTGCCATATAACTCTCTTCTTCAATAGTCTTTGGTGCTAATGAGCTTGAAAGCTTAAAGAGAGCAGCGAGAGGTGTGGCCACCAGCTTTGAATCCCACATATCAAAGCGTTTTAAAACTTTTTCAATGTACTTTGATTGGGATAGATATAACTTACGTGCCCTTCTATTCCTTTGAATTTCCATTACGAGGATCTTCTTTGCTGCTCCTAAATCATTCATCTCAAATTCCTTTCTAAGCTTCTCTTTAAGCTTGTTGACTTCAGATATATCCTTTGTTGCGATTAAGATATCATCCACATAAAGCAGCAAGTAAACAAAAGAGTTATTTGACAACCTCAAAAGGTAGATGCAATGGTCAAATTTATTCTTTGTAAATCCGGCTCTTGTAATAAATGCATCAAATTTTTTATACCATTGTCATGGAGACTGCTTTAGTCCATATAGATATTTCTTTAGCAAACACACATGGTCCTCCTTACCTTTGACTTCAAAACCTTCTGGTTGCTGCAAGTAAATTTCCTCATCAAGATCTCCGTAAAGAAAGGCAGTTTTGACATCCATATGCTCTAACTCCAAGTCATGGGATGCAACAAGTGCCAACAAGACATGTATCGAGGTATGTTTTACCACAGGGGAAAAGACGTCATTATACTCAACCCCTTCCACTTGACTATAACCCTTTGCAACCAAACGTGCCTTATATTTTTCTCCTTCGATGCTTGAAGTTTCACCTTTCTTCTTATAGATCCATTTGCAACCAAAAATTTTCTTGTCTTTTGGAGGCTTGACAATATCCCATGTGTGATTCTTGTGAAGAGATTCCATCTCTTCCTTCAGGGCCAACAACCATTTTTCACCTTCACGAGAGGTTATGGCTTCTTTATAACTTTTTGGTTCATCTTGAATAGTTTCTTCTGCAATAGAAAGTGCATAAGCTACCATGCTATCAAAACCATACCTCAATGGTGGCCTTACTTCTCTTCTTCCACGATCTCGTGCGATAGAATAACTCGGAGGACTTATACTTGTCTCATGTGAATCGGGTATTAAAGTTTCTTCTTACATCTGCGAGGGTTGTTGGGTCCCCATACCTTCAAACTCCACCTTCTTCGATACATTGTCCTGAATACTTGTATCAATTTTGGAAGTAATCTCTTCCCTTTTTCACAAAAGAGTAGATTCATTAAAAGTGACATTCCTCTCAATTATAAGCTTGGGAGATTTCGGATCAAGTGACCATAATCAATATCCCTTGACTCCCGAAGCGTAACCAAGGAAGATGCACTTCTTTGCTCTTGGCTCTAGCTTGCCTTGATCAATGTGAAAGTATGCAGGACAACCAAATACTCTTAAATTAGAGTAGTCTGGAGGATTACCTGACCATACCTCCTCCAGAGTTTTAAAGTCAATAGCAGATGCAGGTGATCGATTCACAAGGTACTAAGCTGTTGAGACAGCTTCTACCCAAAAGTCCTTACTAAGGCCTGCATTTAGTAACATGCAAAGCGCTCTCTCAAGCAAGGTTCTATTCATTCGTTCAGCTACACCATTTTTGTTGTGGTGTGTGACGCACTATTCGATGCCTTGCAATGCCCTCGTCCCTACAAAATTCATCAAACTCAAATGAAGAAAATTCCATACCATTATCAGTACGCAACCTCTTGATTTTCTTACCCGTTTTATTTTCAACGAGCGCCTTCCATTGTTTGAAGACCTTGAAAACCTTGATTTTCTGCTTTAACATATATACCCACACCTTCCGAGAGAAATCATCAATGAAGGTGACAAAGTAATTAGCACCACCTTTCGAAGGGACTCGAGAAGGACCCCACACATCAGAGTGGATATAGTCGAGTGTGCCTTGAGTTCTATGAATCGTTGTACCAAAGGTAATACATTTTTGTTTCCCCAGAACACAATGTTCATAGAATTCCACCTTGCTAATGCTATGAC
Organism: Lemna minuta; assembly: GCA_024174645.1. Taxonomy (NCBI): domain Eukaryota; kingdom Viridiplantae; phylum Streptophyta; class Magnoliopsida; order Alismatales; family Araceae; genus Lemna; species Lemna minuta. The sequence continues at coordinate 3,382,381 of CM044107.1, forward strand.
CAGATAGCAAGCCTCTCTTACTCAACAATTCTAATCCCTTTTGGCTCATGTGCCCGAGCCTCATATGCCATAATTTTGTGATGTCCTCCTCTACCATAGGAGTAGTTGTCGTAGCAACTTCACCACTACATGTAGTGCCCATAAGAGTATATATGCCATGAGATAACTGGCCTTTCAAAACAACTAGCGTACCTTTGGAGACTTTCAAGACTCCACCTTCACCTGAGTATTGATAGCCTTTTGCATCAAGTGTGCTCCAGGAGATGAGATTCTTTTTCAAGTCAAGGACATGCCTAACCTCTGTCAAAGTTCTCACAACACCATCATGCATCTTGATCTCTGATAACATGCATATTTAACTCAAATTCTTATCATATTTAACTAATTATCATTCTTATCTTATGTAATTATAATACATGTTATCATAGTTTTATGAATTTTCTCCATTGGCATGCCATTTTACTAAAGTCCATATTTTTGCATTATTTAGGGTTAATGATGTGCATTATTGATGTTTAATCTTTTTCAAGGTTAAATGATTAGAAATTAATCACTTTCCTTGAGTTATTTTTGACTTTAGTAGATTATTAAAAGAATTAATTTCAAGAAGAGAATGATGAGATGATATACAATTGAATTTTAAGGGATTATTTTAGATCATTTTGAATTCACCCTATTTACTTGTTTGAATTTTTATTTTTAGGTGGCATGAAATTAAAGATGAAGAAATTTCTAATCCAATGGAGATAATTTGAGTTAAAAAGGATTTCTATAAATGAAGTTATGAATTTCTTAATTTTTCCAAATTTTTATATTTATTTTATTTTTCAGGATTTATTTAATCGTGCGGGACCCGCGGAGGTGACATGGCATGACGAGGACACGTGACGGTCGCGATTAAATCGCGCACTCGGCTAATCGTGGAGAGACACATGGCTTCATGAGGATTCTGCGATGAATATCGGACAGCTGAAATCACGCGGAGTGGAATCCGCGTCATGGGCCACGATCCCACCAATTTCGCGCGATCGGATGGCTGAAATCACATGGAGTGGAATCCGCGTCATGGGCCATGATCTCACCGATTTTGCGCGATCAGACGGCTGAAATCACACAGAGTGAAATCTGCGCCGTGGGCCACGATCCCACAAATTTCGCGCGAATTTCTCTATAAATAGATGTTCTCTCCCTTTGTAAACTTAACTTTTGATCGAATCGTGAAGAAACTAAGCGATTTTGAAGGAAGGTATTAAGTTCTTCGTCATCCTTTGCTTCCTAGAGTCAAATTCCATAGCCCCTGAAGCATGATATTCACGAATTGATTGCAAGAAACGATCGTAATCTCCCCTTGAACGTCGAACGTACGTCGAAGACAAAACTAAGGAATACTCTTCGATCCGCGTGAATTGAAGCCAAATCATCGCATCAATCAGGTTAGTAGTGTGATTTGTTCATCATTCTTGCAATTCATGTAATTTAGATTAGAATTAGGTAGGTAATTAGAGTGTAGAAGTAGTTAAATTCATTTTTTCGCCCAATTTTAGTGATGGATTTTTGTCAATTTTCAAAAAAGGATATCTCTCTGATCTTGAATCCAAATTACTTGATTTTTGTTTCATTAGATTCCTTGTTTCATCGGCTTTCCGTGGATAGTAAATTTGTGAAATTCCATGATTATTTGGCCCCTCAATTTAACGTTTGACCAACAACTATTCATTTTCAATCCTAATTTGAGCATTGACTTGCAGGATCAATTACTCTTAAAATACAAATTGGAATTTGACGATTTTGGTCTCTTTGAAATCCTATAGTTGTTAGCTTTCTATTGATATATCAATTTCTAGATTTGGATATCATTTGGTTAGTCAATTTGAGGATTTTCACCTAAGTGTTCATTTCATGATTTTCTTGATATTTGATTTTCAATAATTCATAATAAATCCAATTCTTACCAAAAAATCATGAATTTTATATGAATAAATTTTATTTTCCCTATAGTTTATAAATATATAGTTTTCGTAATATTTTAAGCTCTTTTATTCTCTGATTTTCAGAAAGTCAACTATTAGTCAAAGTCAATGCTTTGACCTTGACTTTTGACATTTCTTTTAAAAATTGGTTTTCCTAAAGTCTTAAAATATCCTATCTAGTATATTTATATCATTTCTATTCATAAAATATCATTTCCACTTCTTTAAATCTTTTAATAAACCATAAGTTTGACCAAGTCAACTCTGCGATAAAAGTCAACTGTGTTCTTTGTGGATCGACCCGATACGTACACTATACTTGATTTTATATCTTTTTCATTGTGAGTTTGGAATTCTATTTTTTTTTTACCAACGTTTGTGCTTTTTAACGACCGCATTAAACGCTTCGTCAATCTTGATGGAACCAATCCCGACAATCTTGCAAGGAGCATCATTCCCCATCAAGACATCTCCTCCATTTATAGGTTCATATGTGAAGAAGAATTCTCTATTAGGTTTCAGGTGATGTGTACACCCCAAATCCAAAATCCAATCATCTTTTGATCTAACAGTGCTTACTGAGAGAACAAACTCACTTACCTCCTTTTCCTTGGCCACATTTGCCTCTACCATGCCTTCAGGTCTTTTAGAGGAATTGCTTTCCGAGCTTTGTTGCTTCTTTTGAAGCTTTCAACAATCTGCCTTGATGTGTTCTTTCTTCTTACAATAATTGTAAGACTTATCCTTATTTCTTGATTTTGATCTTGATGCCTTTTTATCTCTTGCATTATGGCTCCTTTCTTTGGGACGCCCTCTTGACACAAACGCCTCAAGATCTTGCCCTTCACCACTCCCACCTGTGAGTCTTTTATCCAAAATATCTTTAGACAATAAGGCTGCTTTCACATCCTTCAAAGTAATGGACTCTCTTCCATAAAGCAAAGTTTCACGGAAATGCTTATACAAAAGTGGTAATGAACAAAGTAATTGGAGAGCTTGATCTCCATCATCTATCTTGATGTCAACATTCTCCAAGTCCGTGACAATAGAGTTGAATTCCTCAATATGACCTTTGATAGAAGCTCCCTCGGACATCCTCAGCATTATCAACTTTTGCTTCAAATGAAGCTTTCTCGTGAGAGATTTAGTCATATATAATGACTCCAACTTGGACCACAATCCAGCTGTAGTTTTCTCTTGAGCGACCTATCTTAATACCCCATTAGACAAGCACAACTAAATAACCGAAAGTGCCTTTTGATCGTGTTCTTGTTTTTCCTCCAATGACATAGTCTTGGGCATATTCTCAATCCCCAAGAGTGCATTTTGAAGGCCTTTACTTGGTCAACTCTAATAAATATCTAGAAGATTCTAGAAATATCTAGAAGATTCTAGAAACATCTAGAAGATTCTAGAAAGCTCTAGAACATTCCTGAAGCTTCTAAAATATAGAGTTGACCAAGTCAACCCTAACAAAAACAGTGATCACAAACCCGAGATAGGTCGCGAGTTCGTCAAGGGCAGCACACTACGGGCGCAAGGCGGCAGGATGCGGTGGTGCGGGAGGGCAAGGCAGGGGCACTGGTGGCAGGGCGCGCGCAGGTGCAGGTGGCAAGGGCACGCACGAGCGGCACACGCGCACGTGAGCAGCACAAGCGCGCGCGGGGACGAGGGCGGCAAGACGCGAGCGGGGGAGGCAGGGTGTGCGTGCGGATGGGCAGGCATGGCAGCGGCAGGGTACGCACACGGGCAGCCGAGCGCGGCTGCGGCAGGGCGCTCGGGCAGCAGGGCACGGGGCAGCAAGGCATGGCGGCGACAGGGCGTGGGGCGGCAGAGTGAGGGGCACCAAAGCGCGGCAGCAGCAAGGCGCGGTGGCGACGGGCGCGGGGGCTGCAGGGCGCGGGGCGCGAGCACGAGGCGCGGGCGCAGGGTGGCAAGCGCGAGGGTGGCGAGCGTAGGGCGGCGGCGCGGGGCTGCGAGGCGCAGTGGCGGCGAGGCGCGGTGGCGGCAAGGCGCGGGGCAGTAGGGCGTGGCGGCGGTAGGGCGCGGGGCTGCAGGGAGCGGTGGCGGTAGGGCGCAGGGCAGCAAGACGCAACAGCGGCAAAGTGCGGCGGCAGCAGAGTGCGGCGGCAACAGAGCACGGCGGCAGCAGGGCGCGGGGCAGCCGGGCGAGGCGGCAGCAGGGGCAGGGCAGCGGTGGTGGCGGTGATATCGTGGTTGAGGTAAGGAGTGGCGGCGGTAGCGGTGACGGCAGCGGCGGTGGCGACGGCGGCAGCAATGGCAGCAGTGGCGGCGATGGCAGCGGTGGCAACGGTAGCGGCGACGGCACGTGGGCGTGTGGTGGCGGCAGCGACGGCGGTTGGACTCCTTCCTCAACCCTCATTGAGCAGTCACCCAAGAGGGAGTTCTCTCCTTTCTTTCTTAAATGACGGCTAGGGTTTGTGGGGGGGGATCCCTTCCCATCTTATAGAGCTCAAGATGGGCCAAGATGGGGAAAGGGCCCACTTGAAACTCACAAACCTAGAAGCCCAAACATAAAGAAATAAAAAAGTTCCATAAATGAGTGAGCTTCTTAAGTCAGGCCCAAAAGGGAGGGTCCACTAAGAAGCCCAAGGGGAGAGAGATAAATGCGGACCCGCTAAAACACATGCGGTCTGAAAATGTTCATAAATGAGGGAAGAAGAAAGGGAAAGATAGGTCCACGCGCGCGAAATCGGAGTGTGGTTGACCGCGGCGAGACGAAGTCCTCAAGCGGTAAAGCGAAAATCGGCACCCTTCGTCTTCACTTGTTGTGGGGGTTGGATACGGATGGGTGTCGGCTCCTCCTGTGCCATGGTGTCGTGCCTTGGTGGCGACGGGGGTCGTACGCCACCAATCTCTAATATAATTTACATGTTATCAATTGACTAGTCAAATCAACAAGATTTTACAAACCCAAAGTGACAACTAGGAATGAGCGTTATTATCAAAGTTTGGTCTAGAGCGAAACCTAGCATCAAGGAATGAGGTAAAATGTTGCATTTTCTTCTTTTCGATCGTGATGGTCTTTATGCTGGGGCATCAACACAAGCATTTTTTCCTCTAGAGGTCTCTTCATAGAAAAGTTTCTAGCCTAATAATGATTATATGTAATTCTAGTCAATTCTCTCTCTCTCTCTCTCTCTCTCTCTCTCGACCAGCAGGCCCGTTATTGAACATTGATCTCCGGTGGCCACTGAACAAGCAGTCAGCATTTCACAATAGCTTCTATAACACTTGGGCAAAGGTTAAATATGTAATTTTCTCACTCTTGACCGTAGACGAAGTTTTGAAGCTTTTCAAAAATGTTGACCCCTAAATTGAGCTGCATGGGACCCACATGGAGATCTACTCAAACCACGTGGCGCAAAAAAATGCCGTCCGATCCTTTTTCTAATGGGAGGAGCAGCTTGCAGATAAGGAGATTACAAACCAGGAGCACTGACACACACACTCTCTCAGTCTTTCCTATGGCGGGACTCTCGAATTCCGTCCTCCTCCGGCCATCTCTCACCTCGCCTTCGTCACCACGTGCCCTCCCTCACCATCGGATCTCTCCTAGAGCTTCGGCCGATCAATATCCGAATTTTTCCTCCAAGAATCGCCGTCAATTTCTCGGGGAAGTCGCGTTGGCGGCTGTTCCGATCTCTATCGCGCCTTTAATTGGTTTCCCTGATGCAGCTCGGTCGGCAGAGCCGCCTCTCTCCGACTGGGAGAGGATTTATCTTCCCGTTGATCCTGGCGTTGTTTTACTGGATATTGCTTTCGTTCCTGGCGATCCTAATCACGGTTTGTTCGTCGCCTTCTCTTAATCTGTTTTATGGGTATCAATTTACGATAATGCCACTTCATGTTTGTATCGTTGTTTTTCGTCTGAGAGATTCGATTTCTCTCTTCTTCTTTTTTCCCGCATTGATTTCTCGAGGGTAGATCATTGTTCATTAATTAGATTCTTTGCTGAGTAAGAGGCAAACTATTCTACTGATTGAAAAATGCAACTGTCTTTTCTGCCGTTATTTTCCGTCCGAGAAAGTAGTTTTCATTCTATTTCTTTTCATTTTACTGATTTCTCAATCGCTAGATCTTTATTCTTTAATTAGGGTTTCTCTTGGGTACGAGGCAAACTATTCTGGAGACAAAAGACGGAGGAAACACTTGGTTCCCGCGATCGATTCCATCTGCAGAGGATGAAGACTTCAACTACAGATTCAATTCCATCAGCTTTAAAGATAACGAGGGCTGGATCATCGGAAAGCCGGCAATTCTTTTATATACCGCTGACGCCGGTGAAAACTGGCAGAGAATTCCACTCAGTTCCCAGCTTCCGGGAGACATGGTAACATAAACTTCCTATCTGAGTGGTTTAAAATTAAACCCTAAAACATGAGAAATGATTAGGTTTATATCAAAGCAACCGAGGAACAAAGTGCTGAAATGGTCACTGATGAAGGAGCAATATATGTGACATCAAACAAGGGATACAATTGGAAAGCTGCTGTGCAGGAGACTGTATCAGCTACTCTAAACAGGTACAATTAGTCAATTAGGGTTTTTTTACGAGAAATAATTGATCACCTCTTCATATGGACGAAGATTGTCTCGACACACACAGAGTAGCGACCGAAGATGCTTCAATTAGTGTTTCAGTAGGACATAAATAATATAGTGTATTGATCTAAAATCCTGTAAAGTTCCTTCTCTAATGGTGATAATATAATGATGAAGGATATATGCTCCAAGAGTAAAATATAGGTGTAAAAGGCTAAAATGCATCATTCTTTCTTTAAGCGGTGTTTGGGTTTCTCGAGTGCATGTGTTTCTCTCTTTCTAGATTTATGTTGACATGGAAACTATTGTCCCGTTTGCAGAACAGTTTCAAGTGGAATTAGTGGAGCGAGTTATTATACAGGAACGTTTAACACTGTTAATCGTTCTCCCGATGGAAAATACGTGGCAGTTTCTAGTCGGGGGAACTTCTATCTGACATGGCAACCTGGACAGGTATCAACTAAGATTTAATCATATTGTTCCCTCTTGTGGATAAAAATTGATCTAGGCAATTCTACAGCGCAGAGTTGTGAATTCAGAACATGATGAATCCTGTAATAATTTTTAGTCATTAAATTTTTTATTTATTTGCAGCCATACTGGCAACCACATAATAGGGTGATTGCACGGAGAATTCAGAACATGGGATGGAGGGCTGATGGTGGGCTTTGGCTTCTGGCCCGTGGGGGAGGACTTTTCCTTAGCAAAGGCACTGGGTAAGATAATCACTATCTATCTACCTATAGATAACTGATCTTTCTATTGATGATGGATGTCTGTCTATCTATGACTGATCTATTTATCACAAGTATGAGCGATCTACATGTTTATCTATGTATCTGTTTTTCTACCATCTGATCTATCTGTGATTGGTTTTCTTAAGCAGCTACCTATTTATCTGCGTTCTTATCTATATATGTACAATTATAATGGTATATATGTACCTTGCTGATGAACCTGCTGGATCAAAGAAGTGACAGAGATGGCAACGAAAGGGAGTAAACCTCAGTTTATCTAGTTATCTAATATATATCTCTATCTCTTTATACGTCTATCAATCTATTTATGTTATCAATTTATTAATCCTTCTATCTGTTTCTCTAATTTATCTATCCTATGTTATCTTTTCTTTCGCACATTTCATCTCTCTTTATCCTCTGTTCCTCAAATGAGTAACCTCTACGACAGATAAACGAGGATTTTGAGGAAGTTCCTGTTCAAAGCCGCGGCTTCGGGATTCTTGATGTCGGATATCGTTCAAAGGTAAAGATTAGAGTGCATAAACTGTATTTCCTGATGGCTGAGCTGATGCATATTTCGAATTTGACCAATCAGGATGAAGCATGGGCTGCCGGAGGTAGCGGCGTTCTACTTAGAACAAACGATGGTGGGAGAACATGGAGCCGTGACAAAGCAGCGGACAGTATAGCTGCCAATCTTTATTCTGTAAAGTAAGTATTTTTTCAATAAGTTTTTTTCTATTACGTGCATCCATATATTTATCAATATATGTACATTTCTATTTGACTTTCTATTATACCCGGTGACGTCTATTATACCTCTTGTTCTCTGATTTACTCATGAGATTAATCTTTGGTGATTTTGGAAGCCCGCAAAGCTGTCTCCGGCCTTGGATTTTTTCTTTCACGGTTGACTTCCCCATTTTTTTGCCCGTCTCTCTTTCTCGTCATCTGAACTAGCATACAAGTTCCTCAAATTGGCGTTGACCTTTTGAATTTTCTGGTGCCTAATACTTTCTTTTCGTGCAGGTTTGTCAACGACAGAGGTTTTGTTCTGGGAAACGATGGCGTCTTACTCCGATATCTTGGATAATTTTGGACACTCCGGGTGGTCTGTTTAATCAAATCTCTCTCTCCCACTCCGGGATTTTCACACTTGAAGTCCTAATCCTCTTGTAAGTTACTTTCAATTGAGTAAAAACTCGAAATAAATCAACAGAGCCGCAAATTGCGTTCATTCATCTCTAAAAACATCCCCACGGACAATGCTAGCAAATAGGTGAACGGGTTGTTTCTCTCTCATCCGGGAAAGAGTCAGCACCCAGCAGTAGACGAACTACTCCACTTCGGCCAAATAATCTTCGATTTCGGCGGGCGTCAGGACTCTACAATTGGAAATTAATGTTGAAAGGAAAAGAAATCGGAAAGTAAGGATGAAAAAAACTATTGAAAACTACGATTGAAATGAAAGTATCAGATTCAAAACTGATGACAGTGATCACCATTCAAGAATAACTGACCTGAACTTTTTATCGACTCCAATGATGCCAATTTCGATGTTCTTGGCAGAGATTTGGCCTTCAAAACTGAAGAAGGGAAAAAATCAACCGTTCAACGGCCGTGAGAGAGAATCAGAAAGTTGTGCAGAGAAAATACCCTTCTTTCAGGGTCAAAATGGCAGTGTGAACAGCATCGTCCAGCTCCATGTCATCAGTATACCTGGATGCATCAAGTAAGTTCAACAATTGTAGCATACTGGTCGGAATTTCTGTTCAAATAGAGGGAGAATACCAGAGAGAAAGAGACAGAAAGAGAGAGCAAGACAGGAGGGGGCAGGGGGGAGAGAGACAGACAGAAACAGACAGCCAGACAGATATACAATCTGGCACCGCCTTCTCTGGAATATACATTGCTTATCTTGATCATGTGGTTCAAGTGATGGTCTGAATTCAGGTGTAGGTAATTTGCTATTCTGTCCAGTGAGATCGTCAAACCTTTGTCCTGACTGATCAGATTATCGAACCTATGGCCAAGGCAATGCCAGATTGTTGAGCAGTCTGGACAAAGGTTTGATAATCTGACCGGACAGAATGGCAAATTCAGACCATATCATCAACTGCATGAACAAGATAAGCAACACGACAAAATAATGAAGCCTGATAAAGGCTCGTAAGAACATCACTGAAATTCGTGACTGATATAAACATCCTTTAGGTCAAGAAACTGAAGAAACTCTGAAAGTGTATTCAATCAAGTAAGAATAATGAACAAATTGAGATGTGAAGTAGAGAAATAGACAATCGAGTGGAGAATCTCTGAGTCAAGCCACAAGATAATTTCTGCTTCCCAAGTCCCAAACCCTTATTCATGAACCTTTATTAGGGGTCAAGGTCAAGAACGCTCCTGAAACTGCCCTCCAGTGACAGGCTAATTTTTTTTATAATCTCCTAGCTTTGAATCCTATCTGGGGTCTTATTGGAATGACAGGAAGTTAGAATCCGTGACTGACACAGCCAACATAAGACATCCAAACACAATCAAAAAATAATTACCCAAAAATTATGGTAATAGGATTTTCAACTATAAATTTTCTCCCACCAAAAGATTTGAATACCTTTTCTCGAGAAACGTTTTTGCATTGGAGACGTTCTTGCCCATAGCTGAAGCCTTCCAGGAAAAGTAAGACCCCGACGGATCAACCTGCAAAAAAGAAATGGGGAAGGAATAAATTCATAATCACAATTAGAGAGCGAATTTCAGTAATATGAGCAAATGGGGGTAGTTTATGTAGGTTGGGCACCTGATACAGCTGAGGACCGTTATCATCATAACCAGCTACCAGAAGTGAAACTCCAAATGGTCTCACGCCACTAGAAAATAAACAGTTAAAATTGTTGAATAATGTGCAATTTATTTCTCTTCATGCATGTACCCGTTATATTATGCCTGTCGTATTGGTGCCCTTATAAGATCAAGATAGACTATCGGATCTACATCATGGAAGAACTAGAGTTATTGACAAGTGCCCCCCCCCTTTTTTTCTCTCTTTTCTCTCTCTCTCTCTCAAATTCTAGATTACCAATGCCTCAAAAAGGGCATCATAACCAAGTTAAATTCAACCCAAGATTGCTAGAGTCACCATCAAACAAGTTTTCAAGATTTCAATAGGTTATCACACGCCAGAGCCCCCGGTTAAATACAAGTTACCACTTAATTTTAATGGATCAGGCTGTACCACCAACTCATTATACTCATCCCATGGACAGATCAGGTTTCATAAAGATAGAACTACAATATCAGAAAGCAAACGGAAGAAAAATAGAATGTAGTGGAGACTGTTTACCAATCGATCATAGAAAAACAAACAAGGCAATAACAGTGTACAAGAAAAATTAATAGTTACAGGTACAATTTACTCTTTTAACGAGAAGCATACCCGGACTGAGTGAACTCTTGCATGACAGTTGCGGTTTCCCTTACAAGTTGGGTCACAGGAATTTGTTCCTAGATCAACGATGATCCATCAAAATTAGACGTAGAAATATTGAATAAATTTTACAATAAGACTACAGGGGTACAATTTGAATCAGTAATGAAACACATCCATTGATTCAATGACTAGGATTAGTTTGATCCAACTGCCCATAAGTTTTCATGATTTAAATTAGAGACAAAATAAAATTATAAAAATTGAATCTTTCTGGCCAGAAAAAACACAGGATCGTAAGAAATATGTCTTGAGGTTAGTTCAAACCAGAACAACTGCCATCACTACTGCGACTTCATCATCAACAAAACAGGAGACACCATAAGCATGGAGATCACCAAATAATGTTCACTTTGGAAAGCAGAAAAGAGTTGCAATGAATCATGAAATGAAACATGAGTTTAAGGATCATACTTTGTATAACCTGTAATACTGCTGTGCCTGCTTCCGGCTTTTTCTAACCAAGACACGAAAATCTGGTCCCATCCCACTACGAAAACAGTGATCAATTTCAACATCACAACTTTAAGGAATATTGAGAGCAAAAATATAACAAAATGTAAAAGAAAACATTTCAATGGAACGAATATAGAGATTTACCTTCAAACATCAAGGTACAATACAATGTTTCTGATACAGTCCCAGTGAACAGATAGACATGTGCTGAGTTATGTGTCTAACCAAATAACAGAAACTGCCCCTGAGGCAGTTAGTGGAGGACCGAAAGGGGGATACGATGTGGCTGGGATTTAAATTTTTTATGGATGATGTTGGGGGAACAGATTCACAGCTATGGTTTGAGGAAAAGAGGGAGGCGAACCCTGACAGTGGTGAGAGCGGGCTGGTTGGGAAGCTAGAGCTGGACTGGAAGGGGAAGATGCAGAAACTGGAGCAGAATGCAGCAGGAGCTTGAGGTGTTTTCTCTCTTGAGGGCTTGTTTGGCAATCTCACTTCCTATAATTCCCCTGTGGGATGAAAGACATTGTAGATCTAGTGTTTGGGTAGATATGGTGAAGCTTTATAGTTGGCTCCCTCGATCTTCCCATTCAGTACCCTATCAGTGTAATAACTAGTTTTACTTTGAGTTTTTTAACACTATAAAAACTGCATTTTTTCTCAGAAAAAGCAGAACATCTATTCCACTCTCAGGCTTTGGTTTAAATACAGGTTACACCAGAATTGGAAGGTCCAATTAAGAGAAACTCAGTAAGCGTTTACAGGTAAAACTAAAATGACAGACATCATCTAAGGATGGAATTCTAAAAAAATATATAGTGGAGCAAGCATGTAGCAGAACAAAAACATAAAATTATACCGACAGACATCATAAAGTGAACCTTGTAATGTACATATATACAAGTTCAAATAAGGGATTAGCTATTTATATTTAAGGGATGAGCACAGAAGGCATTGAAACAACAGCAGCAGAAGAAGAAAACAAATTTTTCAGAGAGATTCATGGTCGATCATCAGTTCTAGGTCATTAAAAAACACGTGCAGTATTTTTCTGATGAAGAGAAATCCATGGTAAAGTACCTGTAGACAACTCCAATATTGGATGTCATTAGCTGAATCTTCTGCACCTGCATTAACGGAAAAAAAATGGCTTAGTATGAGGAATAAAATCGAATGGGAACCAGGCAATTAATTAAACTATGTATAAAAGAAAGTTTTTTCATATGAGTTCACTTGATTGACGAGGACATGAGTAACAGGCCAGTTGGCAAATCAATAGACAAAAAGAAAAAGAACTTAGTTGTTAACTTTCATTTGACAGATCTATCTACTGAAAAATGAGACTTTCAAGTTATGAAATCTGTAAAGAACATTTAAAGCAGGGATAACGTAGAACCCAGTTCCACGCCTACTACTGTTGCAATAATAGTCAAGGAGAAAACGATGTGAAAACAAGAGAGAAGTGATCATGTTGTGTTCAAGTGTAGAAAAGTGATACAAATTAAATTCATTTGATGATCATTTCATATTCAAATAAATGATTGAGGCTGAAGCTGTGGGCTTCAACAAAAATGTCACGCATGCACTTACAGATTCCTCATCCACTAGGACTGAAGGTAGTTTCTTCTCAGTAGCAATGACGACACCATTGGCAGCTGAACAACCATTAAACGGATTCAATATTTCATAACATGAATAGACAAGGAAGTGAAAAATACGTTGGTTACAATGTAAAGCATAGAATTTCATTAACAAGCACTGATAATGTAAGATACAACACAAGAACACATTTTTAAAAAGAAACTTATCATTCAAACAATTCCAAGATTCATTAAATTGTTGTAGGGGGGTCCAGGGTCCCAGTTTAGGTGTTCAAAAGAAATGGATGGCCATTTGTCAACCACTCCAATGGCAAATGCCAATGTTTGAGACAGTCAACTGTTAAGCAGCTGATCCTTAGTGGTGTTCACCAAATCCAACAATTTAAGGTGTATTTCCTTAGCAATCGTTATAATGTGTCATTCTGTCAGAAAAAAAACCTATTTAGAGCAAGAGAGGGAGAACGTGTAGGCGTGAAGGAGAGAGGAAATAACCATGGAGGCGCGGCAGATGGCAAGCAGACTCTAATACTGCATTTCTTTTTTCTCTATATATTATCTTTCCATAAGACTAGAAGATATCTGACCACATTATGATCCATCAATGAATGAGGGTTCGCTTGTATGTTGATTTGTGGGTGAAAGTGTCATTTGAATGTTTGATAGAGTCCTCAAACTCCATCAAACATATGAATAAAAAAGTGAAAACATTGATACAGTCCTGATCTAAGTATTACTATGATAGAGCTCTGTGTAGGGGGCATAGAACGAGAGAAAGATAGAGAGAGAGAGAGAGAGAGAGAGAGAGAGAGAGAGGGAAGGAGGGAGGGAGGGAGGGAGTAGTCTTAGGGAAACGTGAAAGGAGTCCTAGGATTATAGAAAAGCAGATGGAAGGATTGGGAAGAGGGAGAGAGACTGGGAGAAGGGAATGGGATGAACCAAGGACAGAGAGAAGGAGAAGTCTAATTCACAAAGAGATTTTAACCCTACAGCTGCTTATAGCCTGTGTACCAACCGTGGGGTAATGGACTACAATATTCTTATTAACTGGCCACTGATGAGAACTATTACAGACTTAACTGTACCACTAGTTGACTCGGGGATGGTAATAAACTACAAAGAGCACTTCAATTCGTACGCAGATAAAAATGACATGTAAAACACTTGAGAAATATTTGGTTTTGGTTAGACAAAAAAAAATTACTATTTAGCGCGTCCTGTGGAAAACAGTGAACGTCAAAGAAGAAACTTTTTTTTTTTTGAAAAAGAATACAAAGAACACAAATTTTGGTTGTGTGTCAAGTGAGTATGTCACATAATCAGGTTAGATTCCCGAATTAAAAGTTGGCTTCCTTAGCTTTCTTGTACAACGGAACCATCTATCTGATAGGAAACTTTCAAAGAGATTGAGCACAGCTGATGAAAAACACTAAATTCCTTTTCTATGCCATTTTTTAGTATCATGAAGTACGTGAAGATATAAAGAAGCTTCGTCATGACTTAAACTTTGAATAATGCGAGACTTAAACTTGGAAAAAAGAAGTTTCGCATGACTTGAAAAAGGAAAAAAACGAAAGCAAATTATTAGGACACCCTAGAGTCAAAATTGCCGCCGTCATGGCTTAAAACTTAGTTTTGTCAAGATCCCAGAAGAAATTTAAAGTGTTTTACATAAGATTAACTCTTAAACATGCTAATTGAAGTGTAAAGCCCTGGGACACCAACAAACGTCGCGAACTACGAATTATAAAATCAATTTACGGAAATTTAGAAAACGCCCGACATACGTCAAATACAACGATAAATTAACCTGGGAGGGTAATATTACAAAGAGAAAGGTGGAATAATAAAAAATAGGACTACACCTTTGATCCCGAGAGATGTCTGACCCGATCCAACAGCCATTAGGGCGTACTCGATCTGCACCAGCTTTCCTGAAGGACTGTTCGCAAGAAAAACAGACAAAAATAGAGTCAGAATTTAGCATGAATCGATTTAGAACTTAGTATTATTTTGCGAGAAATCAGATAGGATTCTTACCTGAACGTAGTGAGAGAAAACGAGTATTGGCTGTCTCCCATTGCTGCAACGATCAAGCGAGGAGAAGATCTTCCTGTGAGAGTCAAGTAGACTTGGGAAAAGGGCAAAAAGCCCCTTATATATAGGATACATATATTTTCAGTATTCTTAAAATAATAAATATTTAAATAAGAGTATAAATGAACTATAGAGAGTTCATAAAAATGAATTTGAAATAAGAGGAATGTCCAATACAAAATTAATTTCAGAGCAGACTTGACTAATGAATTTAATATGAATAAAAAATAAAATTACAAGGTATTTGTTAATGAAAGTATATTGTAATTAATTTATTTTCCTTCTTTGAAAAAAGTTGTAATATCATTTGAACTTGATTGATTATCATTCAAGTCAGTTAATATTTTAAATTGTATAATTCCATTAATGAAATTTACACGAATCCCTCCAATTTTTAATCCCTATGATGAATTTTCAAAATTTAAATGTATCTTATACAAGTGAATACTTAATTTTGAAAGATGAACATGGATGATACTATTTACTTGTTTAATTAATATTCAAAACTTGATGTTGAGGTTGAACAAAATTTTGTTTATCTTCTTTTTCCTTATAATTAAGAAATTGGGAAATAAATTTAAATTTTCATGGAATAAAAATTGAGAGGAAATTGAGAAAAATAGACCCTAAGTGTTAATATTTATTTTCCTAAAGTTTATAATTTTACGGTAAGCTCGATAAAATCGTATGCCATACCAAAAATTTTCCTCTTTATTATTACATAAAATGGACATCCGTTTAAATTCCAAAACATTTAAATTTGAAAAGAAATCAACATGTGTACTTCCTTTCTACTACTTTACTTGGAAACTCGTAGTAAACTTCCAAATATTCAAAAGCACATATTGATTACCAATTTTAAATCGATAAATAACAAATAATGCCATTTTTCATATAATTGATATTTAAATTATATGTTGACTAGAAAAAAAATCCAACACTCCTTTGAAACATGTTGATTTAAAAATCAGTTTAAAAATGTTTGAACTGTTTAGATCATTGAGTCAAGTGTGTTTATTTTATAAATTTTGATAATTTGGTTTTGATGAATATGTTTGAATCATGAAATTTTGGTTTTGGTGAATACAGTCAGATAATAAAAGGCTAATCTTATTGAATATGCATGAATTATAATTATTTATGCTCTTAAGCATCCAGTATTTAGTGAATTGCATTCATAATCTTTGATGAATACACCCAAGAACAATGAAGCATACGCAAAAGTCCGTATAAAATAAATATGGTGGTCAAGTATTTCTCGTGAGATACTTTTGGGCCTTTGACTCCTTGGTAATAATTACTTCTTCATTTTTTGCACTTTTCTTATTTCATGAAACTGATTACTCGTCCATAGAAACTCCTCACCTGCCCTATCCTTACCAAATGATGGGGCTTTTCCAAGCATTGCATGCTGACCTGGAAAAGGTTTCAAAATGACCCAAAAAATCATTTTATTTATTTATTTTAGTATCAAATAAGAAAACCTAGAGAAATGACATTTGTTTGATTTTTTTTCGCAAACATCTTTTGGATGTTTCTATCAAACAGTCTTACTCCTCTATGTATGCCTTACGTCAATTCCTCCTTGACTTCCACTTTCTCTCCTGCTTCTGCTTCAATCCAACAACAAGGCTGATGAGACGAGACCGCGAGGTCGTCGATTTCACGTGGTATCGCGTCAAAAATTATTCCGAACTTACCAATTTGGGGAATTAAGAGTGAATTGAAGGGTATAATGGTAAATAAGAGTCTAATCCACAAGGAATTAAGGTATTTTTGAGAGATCTTTTAGAATTTGGTCAAATTGGACAATGAATTGAGGTGAGAAATCAGGGAAAATGGTGGTTTTAGAAAGATAATTCAAAGATCTATCCGTGGAATCAAAAATCACTCGATTTGGATTAGTAATCACGGAGAAATCAAAGATGGAAGTGGGATGAAATTTTTGGAATCGCGAAGAACACAAATTGAAATTAAAACGAAATTAAACTTAAATTGAGATCCTAATCCTAAAATTGATGATATATGATGATAGATAAGAGGATAAACTTGTTTTCTAACCCGAGATAACGATCAAATCGATCCAATTGATCGTCGGATCGACAGCTATTCATTCCGCGAATTCAATCGTGAACATCGATGTTCAAGAGACAAATTCTCCTCGCACGATCGTCGAAATCTCTCTTATAAACACTCTGTGGACACGATTTCAAGTCTAGAAGCGATTACAAGAGAGAGATTCAAGAGAGAAGGGGTTTAGATAGGTCGATTAGATCAAATCCCTCAAGAATGATTACAAAAGACGAAGAACTCGTCTATTTATAGGGCGAAATGGGGAAAACCGTCCGATCGGTGCGTTAAGCTCGATCAACGGTCCAGATTAAACCACCTTAGAGTGAATCATTACGAATATATCGCGATCGTCCGATCGTAGATGGATGCTCCAGATCAATCCTCATTTTATGTGTTATAAAACGCATCAATTTCAGCTCGTTAGATCGCGATCCGACGGTCACGATGCGTTTCGGCGCGTTAAATCATGGCCGTTATAACGCCGATTTTAAGCCACGTGCGTGATCAGCTGATCGGTGGTCCAGCATTCACGCGATCGACGCATCAGATTCTGCGCCTTGATCCGACGTGTGTGATGCCGCCACATTGCATGAAATCAGGACCGTTATAACTTTTTTTAATAGGGCACGTGGTCTTGATCTTGATCCGTGGACCGCGCGTCCACTTGATTGGTGCGCTCCGATCGCGATCCAACGCCTCTCCTCGCTCCACATGGCCTGCAGTTGAAAACACTGTGTGGGACTTAGTCCCACACAGAAAAAATTAATGAAATCCATCGGGTTTATAACGCCCGACGGATTAAAGGATCAATTACCCCTTCCCATATAGGCAAGGCTGAAGACCCATTTATGTATATATGTAATAAATAAATAAATTATATATATATATAACACGCCACGTAGGCGCTGCACGGGTCCGTGTGGCTCTGCCACGTGGCCTTGCGTGCCACGTCGCACCCGCGTGGGACCCGCGCGCTTTTTGCGCTTTTTGCACTTTTTTTATTTATTTTAAATGTTTTTAAATAGAAAATAAAATCGGAAAAATCCAGAAAAAATCCCTACAAATTGTAAAAATCATATCTTTTAAAATACAACTCCAAATTAATCCAAATTTCTTTCATTTGATCTGAAATTTAATTATCTATCATTCTAAAAAATCAAATTATTTAAATAACAATAGATTTAATTCTTATTTCAAAAATACATCTATTTCTTTAAGATTTTAACTTTAGAAAATTAAATGAATGTTTATAAAAATGATTTCTCTTATTATTTAACTTTAAAAACTATTTATAATCTCAAGTAAAGATGGGTTATAAAATCTTTAATCTTCAATTCGTCATAATTAACCCTAAATTAACGCATTTGAGATTATAACATAAAATTGCATAGAATGATAGAAATGCACTCAAAGTATGATAACATGCACATAAATGTAATGTTTTATGCCTTAATTTGCATTAATAATCATGTTTTATCATGTTAAGATTGCATGTTATCAAAGGCAATGATTGATGTGAGGCACTTAAGACAATGTCTTTTGCCCCAAATGCATTAACGAGTCTTTGCTAAATCAAGGTGACATTTAAAAGAATCGAGATCAAGGAAGGAGTTCAAGCAAGGAATACAACATCAAAAGATGCACTCTTATTAATGATTGATATTATGTGGCCTACAAGCCAATTTTACTTCCATTATATTCATCCAAATGAACTATACTTCGTTGTTAGTCTCATGATATATTTGAAATAAAATCCATGATTCAACGATCACTAGTCTTTAAACATGTGTTCGAGATGGAAATTGAAATATATCTATGGAATAGCATTATCTAGCCTTACTCATATGATGAGTATGACTAACCATGTGACAGTAGGTGTAGAGACACCAAGTATAGTTTGTGAGTTCGCTTTAGAGAATTTTTTTACAGATTAATCCGTATGAATCATTAAATGGTATTATATCTAACTATTAATTTGGTTGTCACAATTGTACATTTAGTTCTTACACTTAAGACACTAAAAACATCTTGGATAGACGATGATGTTTTGGGTACAACTCATGCATCCCTCACCATGGGGTCTCCAAAATATCATGATTGGATACAACATGAAGTCATTGAAGGTGGTTTTGGAGATAGAGTCCGTTGCCCTTGTTATAAGAGAATATTGATTCGAGGAGTGAGATGTGGTTAAAGCCTCGACAAAAGCCATGAAAATAACATGTTCTCAATGATTTCCTTCACTCATCTATACTAACTAGAAGGACATATTAGGGTATGATAGTTAACCTTACTCTAAGTCGCTTAGGAGTTTCACATGAATAAAAAATTATACATACATGATAATTGATGATGGTAAAGGTTCCAATAAAGAGTTCTCATGAACTCTATATTTTTTAGATCATGATATGTAGCTTGGTATCCAAGGGGCTCACAACTCGATTTGTCGATTGGGTTAAATTAATCCTTGATAGCTTAATATATATATATATATATATGTTGATATATTTGATTGACAAGGTTGACTAATAAACATTATTGGGGTAATTAAGTGTTAGTTTGGCATGCATTTGATGACTTATCTCTTAGCTTTATTAATATTATGAAAAATATTTAAGTTGATTTAAAATGATTTGAGGAAGGTATTGGTTCATGATTACAAGAACATACGACTCGAGTAGCTATTTGCATCAGCACTAGAGCCTGGACACCTTGAAGAATAAGCTTTACAACTTTGATCTTTTATTTGTTTTTGAAAAATGTTATAATTAATTACCAATAATTCATTAACCACTTATTTAATCAATGTCATTTATTTTCTTTGATCTTAATTCTGATTTACATTTAGTTCAATTTTAAATTTTCTATTTTAT
This sequence comes from Lemna minuta, assembly GCA_024174645.1. Classification (NCBI taxonomy): domain Eukaryota; kingdom Viridiplantae; phylum Streptophyta; class Magnoliopsida; order Alismatales; family Araceae; genus Lemna; species Lemna minuta. Next base: position 3,402,241 of record CM044107.1, read on the forward strand.
TTTATCTATTTCTTTTAATCTTATTTGTTAAGTTATTTTCTAAGTCTAATGATATTCTTCTTTGTTTTATTTCAAGTACCAACATAGATAAAATAATGATAATGATAAAGGAAAATCGAAACCCTAATAAAAGAAAAGAAATTTTCACAACAACAAAAAACATATATATCAGCTCACTCTCTTAAATGTTTTCCTCGAAAACACATGCTTGCGGCGATCCTTCCAAAAGCCTCTCTCTCACTCTCGCAACGATCTATCGCTTGTGATCTTCTTTGACGAATTCTTCATTGATGCTCTCTGCCATTTGAGCTCTTCACCAAAACTCTCTTTCATGGAAATTGTTTAAGAAGCTCTCCCTCTCCCTGACGGTGATTTCCAACGCCCTTGGTTTGATTTGTGATTTCGTTTTTCATGATTTTGATTGTGTGTTTGTTGATTTTCAGATTTTGTAGATCCTTTTATTTGAATTTCAAGTCTGCCATTCAAACATCAATTTCAAATTTCCTTGTTCAAGTTTCGCAAATTTATTAAAGCTCAAATTACCTAATTAGCTATCCTACTTTCATGCTAATTTGAAGATTCATAACACTTTCATTTTTCCTTTGATTTCCTTAATAGTTCTTTAGAAAAGGAAAGCAGACATCTCAATTTCTAAGTTTGATTTTTTTTATTTTTCAATCAGTTCTTATTTCCTTTCTTTTCTGATTTTGTTTTGTTTTAGACTTTTGATTCTCTTATTTCTGATAACTTTACTTTGGATTTAGATATTTATATTTTATGTTTCTCTTTTTCTCTCTAATGAATAATAATTCTTAAAACAATAAGTTGCAAATTTTTTGACTTCAGATTTTTGAAGCAAGCCTCATTAAATTCTTAAATTGTTGAGTTTGTCTTTCCCAACCAAATTTCTCCAAATTTGATTTCCTAATTTTAAATTTTTTATATAGCTTTATTTGTTCTATTTTCCTTTAATCCAATGTTTTCTTTCAAAGTCTCAAAAATCTCATTTTGATCACATTAATTAAACTTACTTATATTTTTCTATTTGGATTGATTGCTATTAGATTTAATTTCTTCAACATATAGTTTTGGATCATTTCTAGAATAAAACTTAGTTTAACTTAGGACTAAGTTTTCTCTGTGGTTAGGTTTGATTTTGTTAAACATGTTTAAGTCTGATTATAGACTTATCGGGTTTGATTTCATATAATATTAGGTCTCATTTATTAATATTTGTAGATCTGATTAAATATTTTTGGGTCCTACAAATTTGTTCCTTAAACACTATTATTATATTTTTTGGTTTGATTATAAATTTCTTGTCTGATTCTGTGGTCATTTTAAGTTTGATATCTATTACATTTTGAGTTGGATTATAGGTTTTTATCTTGGGATCTAATTTCATATAATTTAAGGTTAGATTTTTTATCACTAAAATATCTATTTATTTTGAGTGTTATAACACATTATCGTTTGGGCCCAATTTCATATAATTTTAAGAAGGTGATTATTTTAGTGATAATTTAGGGCACTTTAGAGACAATTTCAGTTTAGTTACATCATATTGCCAGGTTAAGACATCATATAGGATTTTGGATTGTGATTTCAAGTCATTGAGTATAGTTCTTTAGACATACTTTATTATCTTCAAAACTTTCAAGGGTAATTTTGCCAAAATTCAAAGTCAAAGGCATAAGTCAATGTCAAAGGTAGAGGTCAAAGTCAAAGGCAAAAGTTAAAGTTGAAGGCAAAGGTTAAAGTCAAAGTGAATTATTTAGAAATTCACTTTTATCGTTTTGGCATTTTAAATTTAAATTTAGTTTATCTATTTCTCACTGATTGAGTTTTAATTTTCTTTGACACCCATTCTTCATTTGAGTCGACTTTGAGCGACTTGTAAAAAGTTAGATGGGATGATTCCTAAAGAATCATAGTTAGATGGGATGAGTCTAGGGAGTTGACTAAAAAGTTAACTCGAAGCATATTTGTTCTTCACCTTGCATGATCACGTGGGTTCAGGAACGAGCAACCTGCTTTGGAGCGTGCGTGGATAGATGATGATATCTTCCTCCTCCTCCTCCACTTCCCTCTCTCTCTGTTGATAGTTCTTTGGAGCGTGCGTGGATCGATGATGATGATCTCACTCTGTCTCTCTTTCTCTCTCACAACGGGAATTCCGTTGGGAGCTTCTGTGTCTCCATGATTCTCATCACGACAACTCCTTCCGCCATCGAGAGAGAGAAAGGAAAGAAGAGAGAATAGAGTGGAGAAGAGAGAGGAGAGAGAGTAAAAAGATTTAAATATATATATATTTTTTATTATTGTGTGACTGACCGCCCCGTTTGACCAAGGCAAGAGGGGGTTGATCAACACAATTTGAGGAGAGAGAAGATCAGATCAACGGCCGAAATGCTCAACAAATTAAAAAGCTTGATATTTGACGACCTTGATGGAGGTAGGGGCTGAAATTGTATGGGCATGATCGTCATTTCAAGCTCTATGAATCTGCTAGGCTGATTTAAGTTCTAAGACAAAAAATTTCATGTGATGAAAGATCAAATGCGCTTGATGGACTTCGATGGACGTGTGGTGACATCTCAAACGTCGATTTTTGATCGAACGGACGTGATTGCTTGACGCTTCTTCTTCACACGCAATGTGGCAAAATCTGAGTGCTCCATATTCGATCAAATGGATGTAACTTAATGGCAACTATTCACATCCAAGTGTTTCATCTAAGCCGTTGAATTGAAGATCAAGAGTCAAATCCAGCAGCCACGCTCAAATCTTCCTATAAATACACAAGCTCTTTGACTGTGTAAACCATTCAGAGGTGTTTCAAGAAATTGAACTATTTAGATATCTCAATCTTTGAATATCTTACTTTCTTTGTCTTCTAGGTCAATTTCTGCATCCAATGAGTGTTTGAAAGTGAGATTTCATGGAGAGAATAAGGAGAATTCGCTTCTTGAATACCGACGATCATATTTGAAATCACATAATGAAAAACTTTTGATCTAGTGATTGATTGGATCATTTCGATCACTATCTCGGGTTAGATGATGATGTTTTCTTCCAAATTTTTCATCCTGTATCATTAGATTATAATTTAGGATTGTATATTTAGTTAATTTTTTTTTAATTTTGATTTCTCTCTCTTTGCATTTGGAAATTTCTACCTAATTCGCTTTTTGATTTCTTTGCAAATCTTGATCCAAATCGAGTGATTTTTGATTTTGTGGATTCTTTATTGATTTCTCTTTCCAATCTATCAAAATCCCTGCTTTCTCACCTCAATTCATCATTCGATTTGATTGAATTTCAAAGAATGCCTCGAAAGTACCTTAATTTTCCTTGGATTTGACCCTTATTCACCACTATGCTATTCAATTCGTGATTATTTCATAGAATTGGTAAGTTTGGAGATTAGTTTTAACACAAATTGGTGTGTATTCAACGACCGCACCATCAATATACATTGAGGAATTCTACACGAGTTTAAAAAAATGCTTTCTTTGTCACCTTGACAAAGAAAGTATCATTGCCAACCAATGAGCTTGTCAGAAGACAAATGTCTTTAAAGGGATTAGGATGTGCACGACGAGTTGGTACTCTGATAGTACTCTAATTGGTGCATTGTGTGTGTTGTATGGCTTTATCTTGTCAACCACCTACGCATGCTATGCCATGTAGGCTTGTCATGTCAGCCTTAAAAAATGGGCCCATATTTTTGCCAAGTTTGGGCCTGCAATAAATCCTTAAAGTCTGGAAAAAATTTGATTAAATTCTAGATAATTCACTAAAATTCAAATGCTCGTATATTTCAATATAAAACTCATCTTGAAGTGAAATTTTTCTAGTTTGATCCTCCTTGTGTCCTCTTTATTCAACTATAATTGAGAGTTTCAAAAGATAAATAGCGATGAAATGCAGGTAGCTTGCTTGGTCTTTTCTCCTCTTCGTCCATTTCATTCTT
>CM044107.1:3406716-3483138 GCA_024174645.1 Lemna minuta
TACCAACGTTTGTGCTTTTTAACGACCGCATTAAACGCCTTCGCACAATCTTGGATGGAACCAATCCCGACAATCTTGCAAGGGAGCATCATTCCCCATCAAGACATCTCCTCCATTTATAGGTTCATAGATGAAGAAGAATTCTCTATTAGGTTTCAGGTGATGTGCAACACCCCAAATCCAAAATCCAACTCATCTTTTGATCTAACAAAGCAGCTTACCTGAGAGAACAAACTCACGTACCTCCTGGTCCTTGGCCACATTTTGCCCTGCATGCCTTCTCAGTCTTTTAGAGGACGCTCTCCGAGCTTTGCTTGCTTCTTTTCGAAGCTTTCAACAATCTGTACCTTGATGTGTCTCTTTCTTCTTACAATAATTGTAAGACTTGATCCTTATTTCTTGATTTTGATCTTGATGCCTTTTATCTCTTGCATTATGGCTCCTTTTCTTTGGGGACGCCTCTTCTCTGACACAAACGCCCAAGATCTTGCCCTTCACCACTCCCACTCCGTGAGTCTTTTATCCAAAATATCTTTTAGACAATAAGGCTGCTTTCACATCCTTCAAAAGTAATGGACTCTCTTCCATAAAGCAAAGTTTCACTCAAAATGCTTATACAAAAGTGGTAATGAACAAAGTAATTGGAGAGCTTGATCTCCATCATCTATCTTGATGTCAACATTCTCCAAGTCCGTGACAATAGAGTTGAATTCTCAATATGACCTTTTGATAGAAGCTCGACATCCTCAAAGATTATCAACTTTTGCTTCAAATGAAGCTTTCGTGAGAGATTTAGTCATATATAATGACTCCAACTTGGACCACAATCCAGCAGAAGTTTTCTTGAGCGACCCATCTTAATACCCCATTAGACAAGCACAACTAAATAACCGAAAAGTGCCTTTTGATCGTGTTCTTGTTTTTCCTCCAATGACATAGTCTTGGGCATATTCTCAATCCCCAAGAGTGCATTTTGAAGGCCTTTACTTGGTCAACTCTAATAAATATCTAGAAGATTCTAGAAATATCTAGAAGATTCTAGAAACATCTAGAAGATTCTAGAAAGCCTAGAACATTCCTGAAGCTTCTAAAATATAGAGTTGACACAAGTCAACCCTAACAAAAACAGCTGATCACAAACCGAGATAGGTCGCAGTTCTGCCAAGGGCAGCACACTTACAAAGGCATAGCTACAGATGCGGTCAGATGCTATGATGGCAAGCAGCAGGGGCACCGCGGCGTGGCTGGCGCGCGTGTGTGTGTGGCAAGGCACGCGACGAGCGCACACGCGCATCGTGAGCAGACACAGCGCGCGCTGGGGGACGAGGGCTGAGAAGACGCGAGCGGGGAGGGCAGGCGGTGCGAGCGATGGGGCAGTGCATGGCAGCCGCGTGGTACGCACACGGCAGCCGCGCCGGCCGCGGCGTGGCGCCTGTGGCGCCAGTGGCACCTAGCAGCAAGGCATGGCGGCGACAGTGGCGTGCGCTGCAGAGTGAGGGGCACCTAAAAGAGCGCTGGCAGGCGTGCTAGGGCACGCGCAGTGGCTGACGCGTGGGCGCTGGCCAGTAGGCGGGCGGCAGAGGCGGCCAGGGTGGCAAGCGCAGTGGTGGTGTGGCGTAGGGCGGCAGTGCGCTGGTCGGCAAGGCGCCAAAGGGCGGCGTGGCGCCAGGGCTGGCGCAAGGCGCTGGGCAGTAGGGCGTGGCGTGCGCGTGAGGCGCGCGGCTGCGCGAGCGGTGGGCGTAGGGCGCAGTGGCAGCAAGACGCAACAGCCGTGCATGCGGCGGCGTGCATGAGTGCTGGCGGCAACGTGCAGCTAATCGTATGCGGGCACAGGCAGCGGGCAGCTCGGCGAGAAGCGAGCAGGGCGCTGGTGGCGGCGGCTGTGGCGGTGATATCGTGGCTGGAGGTAAGGAGTGGCAGCTTAGCATGGTGATCCACGCCGGCTATGGGTGGCGACGGCATGCAGAAGAATGGCAGCGAGGGCGGCGATGGCGCCTGCGTGGCAACCAGCGCCAGCGTCCGCACGGCGCGTGTGGTGGCGGCAGTGACGCGCGGTTGGACTCCTTCCCTCAACCCTCATTGGAGCAACACCCACAGGGAGTTCTCTCCTTTCTTTTCTTAAATGACTGGGCTAGGCTTTGTGGGGGACCCCCTTCATCTTATAGAGCCTCAAGATGGGCCAAGATGGGAAAGGGCCCACTTGAAACTCGCTACAAACCTAGAAGCCCAAACATAAAGAAATAGTTCCATAAATGAGTGAGCTTCTTAAGTCAGGCCCAAAAGGGAGGGTCCACTAAGAAGCCCAAGGGGAGAGAGATAAATGCGGACTCCGCTAAAACACATGCGGTCTGAAAATGTTCATAAATGAGGGAAGAAGAAAGGGAAAGATAGGTCCACGCGCGCGAAATCGGAGTGTGGTTGACCGCGGCGAGACCTAAGTCCTCAAGCGGTAAAAGCGAAAATCGGCACCCTTCGTCTTCACTTGTTGTGGGGTTGGATACGGATGGCGGCGCGCTCCGTGCCATGGTGTCGTGGCCTTGGTGGCGACGGGGTCGTACGCCACCAATCTCTAATATAATTTACATGTTATCAATTGACTCAGTCAAATCAACAAGATTTTACAAACCCAAAGTGACAACTAGGAATGAGCGTTATTATCAAAGTTTGGTCTAGAGCGAAACCTAGCATCAAGGAATGAGGTAAAATGTTGCATTTTTCTTCTTTTCGATCGTGATGGTCTTTATGCCGGGGCATCAACACAAGCATCCTCTAGAGGTCTCTTCATAGAAAAGTTTCTAGCCTAATAATGATTATATGTACTCCTAGTCAACTCTCTCTCTCTCTCTCTCTCTCTCTCTCGACCAGCAGGCCCGTTATTGAACATTGATCTCCGGTGGCCACTGAACAAGCAGTCAGCATTTCACAATAGCTTCTGATAACACTTGGGCAAAGGTTAAATATGTAATTTTCTCACTCTTGACCGTAGACGAAGTTTTGAAGCTTTTCAAAAATGTTGACCCCTAAATTGAGCTGCATGGGACCCACATGGAGATCTACTCAAACCACGTGGCGCAAAAAAATGCCGTCCGATCCTTTTTCTAATGGGAGGAGCAGCTTGCAGATAAGGAGATTACAAACCAGGAGCACTGACACACACACTCTCTCAGTCTTTCCTATGGCGGGACTCTCGAATTCTGTCCTCCTCCGGCCATCTCTCACCTCGCCTTCGTCACCACGTGGCCTCCCTCACCATCGGATCTCTCCTAGAGCTTCGGCCGATCAATATCCGAATTTTTCCTCCAAGAATCGCCGTCAATTTCTCGGGGAAGTCGCGTTGGCGGCTGTTCCGATCTCTATCGCGCCTTTAATTGGTTTCCCTGATGCAGCTCGGTCGGCAGAGCCGCCTCTCTCCGACTGGGAGAGGATTTATCTTCCCGTTGATCCTGGCGTTGTTTTACTGGATATTGCTTTCGTTCCTGGCGATCCTAATCACGGTTTGTTCGTCGCCTTCTCTCTAATCTGTTTTTATGGGTATCAATTTACGATAATGCCACTTCATGTTTGTATCGTTGTTTTTCGTCTGAGAGATTCGATTTCTCTCTTCTTCTTTTTTCCCGCATTGATTTCTCGAGGGTAGATCATTGTTCATTAATTAGATTCTTTGCTGAGTAAGAGGCAAACTATTCTACTGATTGAAAAATGCAACTGTCTTTTCTGCCGTTATTTTCCGTCCGAGAAAGTAGTTTTCATTCGATTTCTTTTCATTTTACTGATTTCTCAATCGCTAGATCTTTTATTCTTTAATTAGGGTTTCTCTTGGGTACGAGGCAAACTATTCTGAGACAAAAGACGGAGGAAACACTTGGTTCCTCAAGTGATCGATTCCATCTGCAGAGGATGAAGACTTCAACTACAGATTCAATTCCATCAGCTTTAAAGATAACGAGGGCTGGATCATCGGAAAGCCTGCAATTCTTTTTATATACCGCTGACGCCGGTGAAAACTGGCAGAGAATTCCCACTCAGTTCCCAGCTTCCGGGAGACATGGTAACATAAACTTCCCATCTGAGTGGTTTAAAATTAAACCCTAAAACATGAGAAATGATTAGGTTTATATCAAAGCAACCGAGGAACAAAGTGCTGAAATGGTCACTGATGAAGGAGCAATATATGTGACATCAAACAAGGGATACAATTGGAAAGCTGCTGTGCAGGAGACTGTATCAGCTACTCTAAACAGGTACAATTAGTCAATTAGGGTTTTTTTACGAGAAATAATTGATCACCTCTTCATATGGACGAAGATTGTCTCGACACACACAGAGTAGCGACCAAAGATGCTTCAATTAGTGTTTCAGTAGGACATAAATAATATAGTGTATTGATCTAAAATCCTGTAAAGTTCCTTCTCTAATGGTGATAATATAATGATGAAGGATATATGCTCCAAGAGTAAAATATAGGTGTAAAAGGCTAAAATGCATCATTCTTTCTTAAGCGGTGTTTGGGTTTCTCGAGTGCATGTGTTTCTCTCTTTCTAGATTTATGTTGACATGGAAACCATTGTCCTGTTTGCAGAACAGTTTCAAGTGGAATTAGTGGAGCGAGTTATTATACAGGAACGTTTAACACTGTTAATCGTTCTCCCGATGGAAAATACGTGGCAGTTTCTAGTCGGGGGAACTTCTATCTGACATGGCAACCTGGACAGGTATCAACTAAGATTTAATCATATTGTTCCCTCTTGTGGATAAAAATTGATCTAGGCAATTCTACAGCGCAGAGTTGTGAATTCAGAACATGATGAATCCTGTAATAATTTTTAGTCATTAAATTTTTTATTTATTTGCAGCCATACTGGCAACCACATAATAGGGTGATTGCACGGAGAATTCAGAACATGGGATGGAGGGCTGATGGTGGGCTTTGGCTTCTGGCCCGTGGGGGAGGACTTTTCCTTAGCAAAGGCACTGGGGTAAGATAATCACTATCTATCTACCTATAGATAACTGATCTTTCTATTGATGATGGATGTCTGTCTATCTATGACTGATCTATTTATCACAAGTATGAGCGATCTACATGTTTATCTATGTATCTGTTTTTCTACCATCTGATCTATCTGTGATTGGTTTTCTTAAGCAGCTACCTATTTATCTGCGTTCTTATCTATATATGTACAATTATAATGGTATATATGTACCTTGCTGATGAACCTGCTGGATCAAAGAAGTGACAGAGATGGCAACGAAAGGGAGTAAACCTCAGTTTATCTAGTTATCTAATTTATATCTCTATCGCTTTATACGTCTATCAATCTGTTTATGTTATCAATTTATTAATCCTTCTATCTGTTTCTCTAATTTACCTATCCTATGTTATCTTTTCTTTCGCACATTTCATCTCTCTTTATCCTCTGTTCCTCAAATGAGTAACCTCTACGACAGATAAACGAGGATTTTGAGGAAGTTCCTGTTCAAAGCCGCGGCTTCGGGATTCTTGATGTCGGATATCGTTCAAAGGTAAAGATTAGAGTGCATAAACTGTATTTCCTGATGGCTGAGCTGATGCATATTTCGAATTTGACCAATCAGGATGAAGCATGGGCTGCGGGAGGTAGCGGCGTTCTACTTAGAACCAACGATGGTGGGAGGACATGGAGCCGTGACAAAGCAGCGGACAGTATAGCTGCCAATCTTTATTCTGTAAAGTAAGTATTTTTTCAATAAGTTTTTTTCTATTACGTGCATCCATATATTTATCAATATATGTACATTTCTATTTGACTTTCTATTATACCCGGTGACGTCTATTATACCTCTTGTTCTCTGATTTACTCATGAGATTAATCTTTGGTGATTTTGGAAGCCCGCAAAGCTGTCTCCGGCCTTGGATTTTTTCTTTCACGGTTGACTTCCCCATTTTTGCCCGTCTCTCTTTCTCGTCATCTGAACTAGCATACAAGTTCCTCAAATTGGCGTTGACCTTTTGAATTTTCTGGTGCCTAATACTTTCTTTCGTGCAGGTTTGTCAACGACAGAGGTTTTGTTCTGGGAAACGATGGCGTCTTACTCCGATATCTTGGATAATTTTGGACACTCCGGGTGGTCTGTTTAATCAAATCTCTCTCTCCCACTCCGGGATTTTCACACTTGAAGTCCTAATCCTCTTGTAAGTTACTTTCAATTGAGTAAAAACTCGAAATAAATCAACAGAGCCGCAAATTGCGTTCATTCATCTCTGAAAACATCCCCACGGACAATGCTAGCAAATAGGTGAACGGGTTGTTTCTCTCTCATCCGGGAAAGAGTCAGCACCCAGCAGTAGACAAACTACTCCACTTCGGCCAAATAATCTTCGATTTCGGCGGGCGTCAGAACTCTACAATTGAAAATTAAAGTTGAAAGGAAAAGAAATCGGAAATTAATGATGAAAAAAACTATTGGAAACTACGATTGAAATAAAAGTATCAGATTCAAAACTGATGACAGTGATCACCATTCAAGAATAACTGACCTGAACTTTTTATCGACTCCAATGATGCCAATCTCGATGTTCTTGGCAGAGATTTGGCCTTCGAAACTGAAGAAGGGAAAAAATCAACCGTTCAAAGGCCGTGAGAGAGAATCAGAAAGTTGTGCAGAGAAAATACCCTTCTTTCAGGGTCAAAATGGCAGTGTGAACAGCATCGTCCAGCTCCATGTCATCAGTATACCTGGATGCATCAAGTAAGTTCAACAATTGTAGCATACTGGTCGGAATTTCTGTTCAAATAGAGGGAGAATACCAGAGAGAAAGAGACAAAAAAGAGAGAGCAAGACAGGAGGGGGCAGGGGGGAGAGAGACAGACAGACAGAAACAGACAGCCAGACAGATATACAATCTGGCACCGCCTTCTCTGGAATATACATTGCTTATCTTGATCATGTGGTTCAAGTGATGGTCTGAATTCAGGTGTAGGTAATTTGCTATTCTGTCCAGTGAGATCGTCAAACCTTTGTCCTGACTGATCAGATTATCGAACCTATGGCCAAGGCAATGCCAGATTGTTGAGCAGTCTGGACAAAGGTTTGATAATCTGACCGGACAGAATGGCAAATTCAGACCATATCATCAACTGCATGAACAAGATAAGCAACACGACAAAATAATGAAGCCTGAGAAAGGCTCGTAAGAACATCACTGAAATTCGTGACTGATATAAACATCCTTTAGGTCAAGAAACTGAAGAAACTCTGAAAGTGTATTCAATCAAGTAAGAATAATGAACAAGTTGAGATGTGAAGTAGAGAAATAGACAATCGAGTGGAGAATCTCTGAGTCTAGCCACAAGATAATTTCTGCTTCCCAAGTCTAACCCTTATTCATGAACCTTTATTAGGGGTCAAGGTCAAGAACGCTCCTGAAACTGCTCTCCAGTGAGAGGCTAATTTTTTTTTATAATCTCCTAGCTTTGCATCCTATTTGGGGTCTTATTGGAATGACAGGAAGTTAGAATCCGAGATTGACACAGCCAACATAAGATATCCAAACACAAGAAAAAAATAATACCTCAAATATTATGGTAATAGGATTTTCAACTATAAATTTTCTCCCACCAAAAGATTTGAATACCTTTTCTCGAGAAACGTTTTTGCATTGGAGACGTTCTTGCCCATAGCTGAAGCCTTCCAGGAAAAGTACGACCCCGACGGATCAACCTGCAAAAAAGAAATAGGGAAGGAATAAAGTCATGATCACAATTCGAGAGCGAATTTCAGTAATATAAGCAAATGGGGATAGTTTATGTAGGTTGGGCACCTGATACAGCTGAGGACCGTTATCATCATACCCAGCTACCAGAAGTGAAACTCCAAATGGTCTCACGCCACTAGGGAGAAAATAAACAGTTAAAATTGTTGAATAATGTGCAATTTATTTCTCTTCATGCATGTACCCGTTATATTATGCCTGTCGTATTGGTGCCCTTATAAGATCAAGATAGACTATCGGATCTACATCATGGATCAAGATCTACAGGTATCTCAACCCTCCATGGTAACCCGCATTGCATCGGTTAGTGCATGAAATGAATAGCCCTTTGGAGGCATTTGTATTTTTTTCTTGAAACACCGATGCCCTTTTTGAGGCATTGGTAATCTAGAATTTGAGAGAGAGAGAGAGAGAAGAGAGAAAAAAGGGGGGGGGGCACTTGTCAATAACTCTAGTTCTTCCAACTAGACAAAGCATTCACTATTTATTTAAAAGAAGACGCAATTCAATTCCTCAAGCATAACAATTATAAGAAACTGAGACAGTGGACTAGGTCAGCGTCAATTTAACCAAGTTAAATTCAACCCAAGATCGCTAGAGTCACCATCAAACAAGTTTTCAAGATTTCAATAGGTTATCACACGCCAGAGCCCCCGGTTAAATACAAGTTACAACTTAATTTTAATGGATCAGGCTGTACCACCAACTCATTATACTGATCCCATGGACAGATCAGGTTTCATAAAGATAGAACTACAATATCAGAAAGCAAAAGGAAGAAAAATAGAATGTAGTGGAGACTGTTTACCAATAGATCATAGAAAAACAAACATGGCAATAACAGTGTACAAGAAAAATTAATAGTTACAGGTACAATTTACTCTTTTAACGAGAAGCATACCCTGACTGAGTGAACTCTTGCATGACAGTTGCGGTTTCCCTCACAAGTTGGGTCACAGGAATTTGTTCCTAGATCAACGATGATCCATCAAAATTAGATGTAGAAATATTGAATAAATTTTACAATAAGACTACAGGGGTACAATTTGAATCAGTAATGAAACACATCCATCGATTCAATGACTAGGATTAGTTTGATCCAACTGCCCATAAGTTTTCATGATTTAAATTAGAGAAAAAATAAAATTATAAAAATGAATCTTTCTGGCCAGAATAAACACAGGATCATAAGAAATATGTCTTGAGGTTAGTTCAAACCAGAACAACTGCCATCACTACTGCGACTTCATCATCAACAAAACAGGAGACACCATAAGCATGGAGATCACCAAAAAATGTTCACTTTGGAAAGCAGAAAAGAGTCGCAATGAATCATGAAATGAAACATGAGTTTAAGGATCATACTTTGTATAACCTGTAATACTGCTGTGCCTGCTTCCGGCTTTTTCTAACCAAGACACGAAAATCTGGTCCCATCCCACTACGAAAACAGTGATCAATTTCAACATCACAACTTTAAGGAATATTGAGAGCAAAAATATAACAAAATGTAAAAGACAACATTTCAATGGAAAGAATATTGAGATTTACCTTCAAACACCAAGGTACAATACAATGTTTCTGATACAGTCCCAGTGAACGGATAGACATGTGCTGAGTTATGTGTCTAACCAAATAACAGAAACTGCCCCTGAGGCAGTTAGTGGAGGACCGAAAGGGGGATAAGATGTGGCTGGGATTTAAATTTTTGATGGATGATGTTGGGGGAACAGATTCACAGCTATGGTTTGAGGAAAAGAGGGAGGCGAACCCTGACAGTGGTGAGAGCGGGCTGGTTGGAAAACTAGAGCTGGACTGGAAGGGGAAGATGCAGAAACTGGAGCAGAATGCCGCAGGAGCTTGAGGTGTTTTCTCTCTTGAGGGCTTGTTTGGCAATGGGATGAAAGACATTGTAGATCTAGTGTTTGGGTAGATATGGTGAAGCTTTATAGTTGGCTCCCTCGATCTCCCCATTCAGTACCCTATCATTGTAATAACTAGTTTTACTTTGAGTTTTTGAACACTATAAAAACTGCATTTTTCTCAGAAAAAGCAGAACATCTATTCCACTCTCAGGCTTTGGTTTAAATACAGGTTACACCAGAATTGGAAGGTCCAATTAAGAGAAACTCAGTAAGCGTTTACAGGTAAAACTAAAATGACAGACATCATCTAAGGATGGAATTATAAAAAAAAAAATATAGTGCAGCAAGCATGTAGCAGAACAAAAACATAAAAATTATACCCACAGACATCATAAAGTGAACCTTGTAATGTACATATATACAAGTTCAAATAAGTGATTAGCTATTTATATTTAAGGGATGAGCACAGAAGGCATTGAAACAACAGCAGCAGAAGAAGAAAACAAATTTTTCAGAGAGATTCATGGTCGATCATCAGTTCTAGGTCATTAAAAAACACGTGCAGTATTTTTCTGATGAAGAGAAATCCATGGTAAAGTACCTGTAGACAACTCCAATATTGGATGTCATTAGCTGAATCTTCTGCACCTGCATTAACGAAACAAAAATGGCTTAGTATGAGGAATAAAATCGGATGGGAACCAGGCAATTAATTAAACTATGGATAAAAGAAAGTTTTTTCATATCAGTTCACTTGATTGACGAGGACATGAGTAACAGGCCAGTTGGCAAATCAAAAGACAAAAAGAAAAAGAACTCAATCGTTAACTTTCATTTGACAGATCTATCTACAGAAAGATGAGACTTTCAAGTTATGAAATCTGTAAAGAACATTTAAAGCAGGGATAACGTAGAACCCAGTTCCACGCCTACTACTGTTGCAATAATAGTCAAGGAAAAAATGATGTGAAAACAAGAGAGAAGTGATCGTGTCGTGTTCAAGCGTAGAAAAGTGATACAAATTAAATTCCTTTGATGATCATTTCATATTCAAATAAATGATTGAGGCTGAAGCTGTGGGCTTCAACAAAAATGTCACGCACGCACTTACAGATTCCTCATCCACTAGGACTGAAGGTAGTTTCTTCTCAGTAGCAATGACGACACCATTGGCAGCTGAACAACCATTAAACAGATTCAATATTTCATAACATGAATAGACAAGGAAGTGAAAAATAAGTTGGTTACAATGTAAAGCATGGAATTTCATTAACAAGCACTGATAATGTAAGATACAACACAAGAACACATTTTTAAAAAGAAACTTATCATTCAAACAATTCCAAGATTCATTAAATTGTTGTAGGGGGGTCCAGGGTCCCAGTTTAGGTGTTCAAAAGACATGGATGGCCATTTGTCAACCACTCCAATGGAAAATGCCAATGTTTGAGGCAGTCAACTGTTAAGCAGCTGATCCTTAGTGGTGTTCACCACATCCAACAACTTAAGGCATATTTCCTTAGCAATCGTTATAATGTATCATTCTGTCAGAAAAAAAAACCTATTTAGAGCAAGAGAGGGAGAACGTGTAGGCATGAAGGAGAGAGGAAATAACCATGGAGGCGCGGCAGATGGTAAGCAGACTCTAATACTGCATTTCTTTTTTCTCTATATATTATCTTTCCATAAGACTAGAAGATATCTGACCACATTACGATCCATCAATGAATGAGGGCTCGCTTGTATGTTGATTTGTGGGTGAAAGTGTCATTTGAATGTTTGATAGAGTCCTCAAACTCCATCAAACATATGAATAAAAAAGTGAAAACATAGATACAGTCCTGATCTAAGTATTACTATGATAGAGCTCTGAGTAAGGGGCATAGAACAAGAGAAAGATAGAGAGAGAGAGAGAGAGAGAGAGAGAGAGAGAGAGAGAGAGAGGGAGGGAGGGAGGGAGGGAGGGAGGGAGGGAGGGAGGGAGGGAGAAAAGAGTGTAAAGAGTGTAAAGAGTAGTCTTAGGGAAACGTGAAAGGAGTCCTAGGATTATAGAAAAGCAGAAGGAAGGATTGGGAAGAGGGAGAGAGACTGGGAGAAGGGAATGGGATGAACCAAGGACAGAGAGAAGGAGATGTCTAATTCACAAAGAGATTTTAACCCTACAGCTGCTTGTAGCCTTACCAACCGTGGGGGTAATGGACTACAATATTCTTATTAACTGGCCACTGGTGAGAACTATTACAGACTTAACTGTACCACTAGTTGACTCGGGGATGGTAATAAACTACAAAGAGCACTTCAATTCGTACGCAGATAAAAATGACAAGTAAAACACTTGAGAAATATTTGGTTTTGGTTAGACAAATTTTTTTTTTCCTATTTAGCACGTCCTGTGGAAAACAGTGAACGTCAAAGAAGAAACTTTTTTTTTTTGAAAAAGAATACAAAGAACACAAATTTTGGTTGGGTGTCAAGTGAGTATGTCACATAATCAGGATAGATTCCCGAATTAAAAGTTGGCTTCCTTAGCTTTCTTGTACAACGGAACCATCTATCTGATAGGAAACTTTCAAAGAGATTGAGCACAGCTGATGAAAAACACTAAATTCCTTTTTAAGCCATTTTTTTAGTATCATGAAGTACGTGAAGATATAAAGAAGCTTCGTCATGACTTAAACTTGGAATAATGCGAGACTTAACTTGGAATAAAGAAGTTTCGCATGACTTGAAAAAAAGGAAAAACGAAAGCAAATTATTAGGACACCCTAGAGTCAAAATTGCCGCCGTCATGGCTTAAAACTTAGTTTTGTCAAGATCCCAGAAGAAATTTAAAGTGTTTTTCATAAGATTAACTCTTAAACATGCTAATTGAAGTGTAAAGCCGTGGGACACCAACAAACGTCGCGAACTACGAATTATAAAATCAATTTACGGAAATTTAGAAAACGCCCGAGATACTTCAAATACAACGATAAATTAACCTGGGAGGGTAATATTACAAAGAGAAAAGTGGAATAATAAAAAAATAGGACTACACCTTTGATCCCGAGAGATGTCTGACCCGATCCAACAGCCATTAGGGCATACTCGATCTGCACCAGCTTTCCTGAAGGACTGTTCGCAAGAAAACAGACAAAAATAGAGTCAGAATTTAGCATGAATCGATTTAGAACTTAGTATTATTTTGCGAGAAATCAGATAGGATTCTTACCTGAACGTAGTGAGAGAGAACGAGTATTGGCTGTCTCCCATTGCTGCAACGATCAAGCGAGGAGAAGATCTTCCTGTGAGAGACAAGTAGACTTGGGAAAAGGGCAAAAAGCCCCTTATATATAGGATACATATATTTTCAGTATTCTTAAAATTATAAATATTTAAATAAGAGTATAAATGAACTATAGACTGTTCATAAAAATGAATTTGAAATAAGAGGTTTTGAAAATAAGAGGAATGTCCAATACAAAATTAATTTCAGAGAAGACTTGATTAATGAATTTAGTATGAATATAAAATAAAAATACAAGGTATTTGTTAATGAAAGTATATTGTAATTAATTTATTTTCCTTTTTTGAAAAAAGTTCCAATATCCTTTGAACTTGATTGATTATCATTCAAGTCAGTTAATATTTTAAATTGTATAATTCCATTAATGAAATTTACACGAATCCCTCCAATATTTAATCCCTATGATGAATTTTCAAATTTTAAATGTATCTTATGCAAGTGAATAGTTAATTTTGGAAGATGGACATGGATGATAATATTTACTTGTCTAATTAATATTCAAAACTTGATGTTGAGGTTGAACAAAATTTTATTTATCTTCTTTTTCCTTATAATTAAGAAATTTTCAAATAAATTTAAATTTTCATAGTATCAAAATTGATAGGAAATTGAGAAAAATAGATCGTAAGTACTAATATTTCTTTTCCTAAAGTTTATAATTTTGTGATAAGCTCCATAAAATCCTAAACCATACCAAAAATTTTCCTCTTTATTATTACATACAATGGACATCCGTTTATATTTAAAAAATATTTAAATTTGAAAAGAAATCAACATGTCTACTTCCTTTCTACTACTTTACTTGGAAACTAGTAGTAAACTTCCAAATAATCAAAAGCACATATTGATTACCAATTTTAAATCGATAAATAACAAATAATGCCATTTTTCATATAGTTGATATTTAATTTCTATGTTGACTAGAAAAAAATCCAACACTCCTTTGAAACATGTTGATTTAAAAATCAGTTTAAAATGTTTGAACTATTTAGATCAGTGAGTCAAGTGTGTTTATTTTATAAATTTTGATAATTTGGTTTTGATGAATATGTTTGAACCATTAAAATTTGGTTTTGGTGAATACAGTAAGATAATAACGGGTTAATCTTATTGAATATGCATGAATTACAATTATTTATGCTCTTAAGCATCCAGTATTTAGTGAATTGCCTTCATAATCTTTGATGAATACACCCAAGAACAATGAAGCATACGCAAAAGTCCGTATAAAATAAATATGGTGGTCAAGTATTTCTCATGAGATACGTTTGGGCCTTTGACTCCTTGGTAATGATTACTTCTTCATTTTGTGCACTATTCTTATTTCATGAAACTGATTACTCATCCATAGAAACTCCTCCCCTGCCCTATCCTTACCAAATCATGGGGCTTTTCCGAGCATTGCATGCTGACCTGGAAAAGGTATCAAAATGGCCCCAAAAATCACTTTATATTGATTTTAGTATCAAATAAGAAAACCTAGGGAAATGACATTTGTTTGATTTTTTTCACAAACATCAAGGCATTTGTTTGATCTTTTGGATGTTTCTATCAAACAATATTACTCCTCTATGTGTGCCTTATGTCAATTCCTCCTGGACTTCCACTTTCTCTCCTGCTTGTGCTTCAATCCAACAACAAGGCAATGATTGATGTGAGGCACTTAAGACAATGTCTTTTGTCCCAAATGCATTAATGAGCCTTTGGTAAATCAAGGTGACATCTAAAAGAATCAATAAAGATGAAGGATTTATCAATCTCATTGTGATGGGTGTGTTGTGTGTGGTCATTGAAAATAAACATGTGAAAATCATCAAAGAAATGCTAAACTAAAAAAACATAAAAAGCCAGCTTAGAGGAACATCTACGTCAAAATCCATAGAGAATTAGGTTTAGAGCATGAAGATTTTTTTATTATTGAATGAACTTCTATAATTTCTTTTAAAAAGAGGCTAGATAATGGACATACAAAATTTTATTTAAATTAGATGAAAATACCTTTCCAAAAATCCCATGATCACCAATTTGATGATAATCAAAGGATCTATTATAGAGAGAAGTGAGAGAGAGAATGTTATGGATGAGAGAGAAAATCTTGAATGATACCTAATTAATGACCTAAAGGATGAAGTTAAATATTGTATAAGTTTGATTTGATGGCTCAACCCATTCCTAACCTAGATGTGGAAAGAGATCAACCAATTATCACTAGATTGAGGCTAATATTGCCCAATTATTTCTACAAAGCTCTAGAGTTCAAGCAAGGAATACATCGTCAAAAGATGCACTCTTATTACTTATTGAAATTATGTGGCCAACAAGCCAATTTTACTTCCATTTATATTCATCCAAATGAACTTTACTTCGTTGTCAGTCTCATGATATATTTGAAATAAAATCCATAATACAACAATCAGTAGTCTTTAAACATGTGTTCGAGATGGAAATTGAAATATCTATATGGAATAGCATTATCTAGCCTTACTCATATGATGAGTATGACTAACCATGTGACAGGTGTAGAGACACCAAGTATAGTTTGTGAGTTCTATTTAGTGAAATTTTTAACGGATTAATCCGTATGAATCATTAAATGGTATTATATCTAACTATTAATTCGGTTGACTCATGTCACAATTGTACATTTAGTTCTTAGACTTAAGACACTAAAAACATGTTGGATAGACGATGATGTTTTGAGTACAACTTGTGCATCCCTCACCATGGGGTCTCCAAAATATCATGATTGGATACAACATGAAGTCATTGAAGGTGGTTTTGGAGATAGAGTCTGTTGCCCTTGTTATAAGAGAAGATTGATTCGAGGAGTGAGATGCGGTTAAAGCCTCGAAAAAAACCATGAAAATATTAGATAACATGTTCTCAATGATTTCTTTCACTCATCTATACTAACTAGAAGGACATATTAGGGTATGATAGTTAACCTTACTCTAAGTCACTTAGGAGTTTCACATGAATAAAGAATTATACATACATGATAATTGATGATGGTAAAGGTTCCAATAAAGAGTTCTCATGAACTCTATATTTTTTAGATCATGATATGTAGCTTGGTACCCAAGGGGCTCACAACTCGATTTGTCGATTGGGTTACATAAATCCTTGATAGCTTAATATATATATTTGATTGATAAGGTTGACTAATAAATATTATTGGGGTAATAAAGTGTTAGTTAGGCATGCGTTTGATGACTTATCTCTTAGCTTTATTGATATTATGAAAAACATTTAAGTTGATTTAAAATGATTTGAGGAAGGTATTGGTTCATGATTACAAGAACAGACAACTCGAGTAGCTATTTGCATCAGCACTAGAACCTGGACACCTTGAAGAATAAGCTTTACAACTTTGATCTTTTATTTGTTTTTGACCAATTTTATAATTAATTACCAATAATTCATTAACCACTTATTTAATAAATGTCATTTATTTTCTTTGATCTTAATGTTGATTTATATCTAATTCAATTTTAAATTTTCTATTTTATTTTATCTATTTCTTTTAATCTTATTTGTTAAGTTATTTTCTAAGTCTAATGATATTCTTATTTGCTTTATTTCAAGTACCAACATAGATAAAATAATAATAATCATAAAGGAAAACCGAAACCCTAATAAAAGAAAAGAAACTGTCACAACAACAACAAAAAACATATATATCAGCTCACTCTCTTCAATGTTTTTCTGGAAAAACACATGCTTGCGGTGATCCTTCAAAAAGCCTCTCTCTCACTCTCGCAACGATCTATGGCTTGTGATCTTCTTTGATGAATTCTTCATTGATGCTCTCTGCCATTTGAGCTCTTCACCGAAACTCTCTTTCATGGAAATTGTTTAAGAAGCTCTCCCTCTCCTTGACAGCGATTTCCAACGGCCTTGGTTTGATTCGTGATTTTGTTTTTCATGATTTTGATTGTGTGTTTGTTGATTTTCAGATTTTTTATATCCTTTTATTTGAATTTCAAGTCTGACATTCAAACATCAATTTCAAATTTCCTTGTTCAAGTTTCGCAAATTTATTAAAGCTCAAATTACCTAATTAGCTATCCTACTTTCATGCTAATTTGAAGATTGATAACACTATCATTTTTCCTTTGATTTACTTAATAGTTCTTTAGAAAAGGAAAGCAGACATCTCAATTTCTAAGTTTGATTTTTTTATTTTTCAATCAGTTCTCATTTCCTTTCTTTTCTGATTTTGTTTTGTTTTAGACTTTTGATTCTCTTATTTCTGATCATTTTTCTTTGGATTTAGATATTTATATTTTATGTTGCTCTTTTGCTCTCTTATGAATAATAATTCTTAAAAAAATAAGTTGCAAATTTTTTGACTTCAGATTTTTGAAGCAAGCCTCATTAAAATCTTAAATTGTTGAGTTTGTCTTTCCCAACCAAATTTCTCCAAATTTGATTTCCTAAATTTCTAAATTCTTTTATGTAGATTTATTTTTTCTATTTTCCTTTAATCCAATGTTTTCTTTCAAAGTCTCAAAATTCTCATTTTGATCACATTAATTAAACTTACTTAGATTTTCTATTTGGATTGATTGTTATTAGATTTAATTTCTTCAACATATAATTTTGGATCATTTCTAGAATAAAACTTAGTTTAACTTAGGACTAAGTTTGCTCTGTGGTTAGGTTTGATTTTGTTAAACATGTTTAAGTCTGAATATATACTTATTGGGTTTGATTTCATATAATCTTAGGTCTCATTTATTAATATTTGTAGATCTGATTATATATTTTTGGGTCCTACATATTTGTTCCTTACACACTATTATTCTATTTTTAGGTTTGACTATAAATTTCTTGTTTGATTCTATGGTCATTTCAAGTTTGATATCTATTACATTTTGAGTTGGATTATAGGTTTTTATTTTGGGATCTGATGTCATATAATTTAAGGTTAGATTTTGTATCACTAAAATATCTATTTATTTTGAGTGTTATAACACATTATCGTTTGGGCCCAATTTCATATAATTTTATATTTGTGTAAGTTGATTATATTAGTGATATTTTAGGGTACTTTAGAGACAATTTCAGTTTAGTTACATCATATTGCCAAGTTAAAACATCATATAGGATTTTGGATTGTGATTTCAAGTCATTGAGTATAGTTCTTTAGACATAGTTTATTATCTTCAAAACTTTGAAGGGTAATTTTTCTAAAAGTCAAATTCAAAGGCAATGTCAAAGGTAGAGGTCAAAGTCAAAGGAAAAAGTTAAAGTTGACGGCAAAGGTTTAAGTCAAAGTCAAAATTCAAAGTGAATTATTTAGAAATTCACTTTTATAGTTTTGGCATTTTAAATTTAAATTTAATTTATCTATTTCTCACTGATTGAGTTTTAATTTTCTTTGACACCCATTCTTCATTTGAGTTCATTTTAGGAATTAGGGATGTCTAGGAACACCAACATATATATTGTGTCGACTTTGAGCGACTTGTACCTACTCGTGAGGGTAAGGGAGATTCCTAAAGAATCATAGCTAGATGGGATGAGTCTAGGGAGTTGACAAAAAATTAACTCGAGGCATATCTGTTCTTCACCTTGCAAGATCACGTGGGTTCAGGAACGAGAAACCTACTTTGGAGCTTGTGTGGATCGATGATGATATCATCCTCCTCCTCCTCCACTTCCCTCTCTCTCCGTTGATAGTTCTTTGGAGCGTGCGTGGATCGATGATGATGATCTCTCTATCTCTCTTTCTCTCTCGCAACGAGATTCTGTTGCTAGCTTCTTCCTCTCCATGATTCTCGTCGCAACAACTCCTTTCGTCATCGAGAGAGAGAAAGGAAAGAGAGAGAATATAGTGGAGAAGAGAGAGCAGAGAGAGTAAAAAGATTTAAATCTTTTTTTGTTTTTTTATTGTTGTGTGACTGAGCGCCCAGTTTGACCAAGGCGGGAGGGGTTGATTGAACGCAATTTGAGGAGAGAGAAGATCAGATCAATGGCCAAAAATGCTAAAAAAATTAAAAGCTTGATATCTGATAACACATAAATTTACGACCTTTAATTCTGAATTTTTCATATACATTGGGCTTAAAATGAATATATTTATGTGTTATTATAATTAAAATTGCTTAATTTGGCTTTATTATGATTTTATGATATTTCCTGAACTTTATAATATTTGGATATCTCTCTTAGATTATAAATGAGCAATGAAATGAATTTTTATAGCAAAATATATTTTTTTTCTTTGGATTTATAAGTGATTTAAATGAATTTTCATGGCTTATTTCCAATTAATCTAATGATTCTTGCATAATTATGGGCGTCAGGGGCATATCTACAAATTTCGGTTTTGAAAGGTAAGTCAGATAGACGCCACCAGATCGCGACACGTGTCGCAATCTGGTAGCAGCGTTGTTAGAGTGATTTTCTCTTGATTTTATTTTTTTACTATTATAATCATCATGGTTTGTTTGTCGTTTACTTACCGTGCAGATGACGTGGACCATCACCGCAGATGTTAGCCGAAAATTCACTATTTTGTCATTTTGTGTTATGATGTTTTTTTTGTTGTTTTACATTCACGTTTTATCCCGTCGTTTTCTGTACCTTCCCTTTTGTCGTTTTGTCCCAATTCGATTTTGCCGTTTTTATTCCGCCGTCATTTTTGACGGTAATGAGGAATGAGAGAGCGACGTGGCGCTCTCTCATTCGCCGCAGATTCCTCTCGTGGGTAACTTTTCTTATTAAAATATTAATTCAACTTTTACTTACCTACGTATGCGAGGCGCGCCGTCATTGTTGACCACGAAGCGAGAATAAGAGAGCGACGTGGCGCTCTCTTATTCGCGCTAAATGAGGAATCTGCGGCGAAAGTGAATCGACGCAGATTCCTCTCATTTACTTTTTTTTGGCCTTATTTAACGGTTGATTACCTTCCAGGTGACGTGGCGGAGATCCGACGGCCGGCGTGAGGATGACGTGGCGTGATCTCAGGAGCTGGATGAAGGAGGACCGCTGACGCAAGAGATCACCCGATCAAACGGCTAGAAATGCTCAACAAAGAAAGGGTGATATCTCATGATCTAGTCGTCCGATCGGGCTGAAATTTTGACGACAAGTTAATCTCACCGTGCTCTTCCCATCTGCACGGTTGAACTTTCCATCGGACTCCCGAAGTTCCCGAAAATCAATCTCAACCGTCGGATTGGGAGGAAGCCCTAACTCCTAAAAGCTCTCCTCCTCCACTCCGAATTCTCTTGTCTTTTGGCTCTCTCTTGACACCAGGTCACCAGCAGGAAAGGGGGAGAAGCTTAGGCCCAAGCTAGGCATCATCGGATGCTTGAGTTAGTTCTGGAGAAGGAGAACAAGAGGAGATCGTCGTCGTAGCGAATCAAGCACCACCCGGCCTAGGATTGGCATCAACACGGGGTTTGTGGGAAGATTCTGAGGAGGGATTCTCTTGTAAGCCTTTTCCATGGATAATGTAGGACCTTTTCTTCTATTTTAATTGTAGGTTATTGCATTTGCTTCACAAATCTTACCAAACCATATCATCTATCTCCATACGATTTCACCTCTTTCATCTCCCCTTCACTTCTCTTTTCTCACCTTCAATCAATCTCTACCCTTCCAATTCTACTCTCTTTTCATCTAATTAGTACTACAGAAATATAATCCCACCAATTACATCCATTACCTCTATATAATTCACCTTCTAACTTCTAATATCCTCCACTATAGGAATTCATCCCTTCTTCTACTTTCGTCTCAACCCTCATTACCTAGATTCCCTGAGGATCGACCCTTGCTTACTACTGTCCTAAGTGAGGAATTATAAATGTATTGCATGAATTAGAACACACAACAACGATATAATCAACCAAGTTTTAGTTCATCAATATCTTACGATCTTGATGGAGGTAGGGGCTAAAATTTTATGGGGATGATCATCATTTAAAGCTCTATGAATCTTTTGGGGCTGATTTAAGTTCTGAGACAAAAAAGTTTCGTGTGGTGAAAGATCAAATGTGCTTGATGGACTTCGATGGACATGTGGTGACATCTCAAACCTCGATTTCCGATCGAACGGACGTGATCACTCGATGCTTCTACTTCACACGCGATGTGGCAAAATCTGAGTGCTCCATCTTGAATCAAATGGATGTAACTTAATGGCAACTATTCATATCCAAGCGTTTCATCTCAGCCGTTGATTGAAGATCAAGAGCCAAATCCAGCAGCCACGCTCAAATCTGCCTATAAATACACAAGCTCTTTGACGGTGTAAACCATTCAGAGGTCTTTCAAGAAATTGAACTATTTAGATATCTCAATCCTTGAATATCTTACTTTCTTTGTGATTTAGGATATTTTAGAAAGATTAATAATATGATGAGAATGTAAGTGTATACATGTGAAGAAGAGGTGAGTGAATTGGGATATAAATATCTACTGATTTTATATGTGATTATCTCACAATCTAATGGAGGATCTATGAAATGATATCAGT
Organism: Lemna minuta; assembly: GCA_024174645.1. Classification (NCBI taxonomy): domain Eukaryota; kingdom Viridiplantae; phylum Streptophyta; class Magnoliopsida; order Alismatales; family Araceae; genus Lemna; species Lemna minuta. The sequence continues at coordinate 3,428,115 of CM044107.1, forward strand.
GAGAATAGATTTATAATTCAGAGAGAATATTATAGAGAATGTTTAGGTAAGATAGATAAGTGATAAGAGAATAGAGGATATAAAATATAGAAGAGAGATGTAAAATAGGGGATATAGAATATATAAAAGAGATTTAAGATGGAGTGGAGAAATTCAGATATACGAATATGAGATGAGATATTATAAATAGAGATGAAATAGAATAGAGGAGATAAAGGAGACGATAGTGAATAAGAGAGCGAATATGAAGAAGAGAGTGGTGATAGGATAGTCTTTATAAAGAGAAAACAGATAAAAGAAGAACTGTTTGATGTTGGACTTATGATCTTGGATACAAACTATTCTCCACGCAAATGGATGAGGATATTACCTGGATTTGACATGAAGTAACTGCTTCCAAATTCAAGATACGATCCAATAGATTACCCCGTTTGCTTCTTACTGAGATGAAGATGAAAGACGATAGAGTGGGGGGGGGGGAAATGGAGAGGGAGATAGAACTCAGAATGAAGAAGATGCGGGAGAGATTATGCTTCATTCTCTTCATCAACCGTAGAAATGTTTCTCAAGGAGAGATGTGGAGGATCTGTCCTTGTGATGGTATCCTTTGATGGTAGCCCTCTTAAACATGATTTTATCATATCAAGGCTCTTCATGAAGGTCGATAGATGAGATGAGGGATTTTATTATTCTCGGTTAATAAGAAGATGATCCTTTCTGTAGTCTTCTTTAGTGCCATCGTCCCTCAAGCTTTTATCAACACTCAATTGATCTTCATGTTGATCTATATTCATGCTTGCATATTTTTACTCATGTATAAGCTTTATCTTGAGGTATAACAATAAGATAATGTCTTCTATATCTAACTATCATGTAGATCTCTCCTAAAATTCTATCTAAGGGAGGTTTTCAAAGAAAGAAGGAATTGGAAATCAAGGAGGTTTCCTACTGATTTTCTTTTGAGATCATTAATTATAATTATACAAGGTACCTATGATATAGTGGATTTGGCTTGGAAAATAGGGAACCTATATCAAGGTAGAAGGTGGTTGACTTGGTCCACTCAAGGAATTTTAGGTTTCTAAAGATAGAAGGTTTATTTTCTTTGACCAAGTCAATCTTTGGATCAGTGTAAAATAGAGGAAGGAGGGAAGATAATTCCCTTAAGATCTACACTCTCTTTAATTATTTGGAGATGTCTTCTTCACCCACTTAATTGAATGGATAATTTTTTTAAACTCATGAGTAAGTAGGAATATTGATTCACTTGGAACCCTTGTGTTCATGTTTTGAAATAATTCTCCGTCACTTTGTCTTCTAGGTCAATTTCTACATCCAAGGAGTGTTTGAAAGTGAGATTTCATGGAGAGAATAAGGAGAATTCGCTTCTTGAATACCAACGATCATCTTTGAAATCGCATAATGAAAAGCTTTTGATTTGGCGATTGATTGGATCATTTCGATCACTATCTCGGGTTAGATGATGATGTTTTCTTCCAAATTTTTCATCCTGTATCATTAGATTATAATTTAGGATTGTATATTTAGTTAATTTTGTTTTTAATTTTGATTTCTCTCTCTTTGCATTTGGAAATTTCTATCTAATTCACTTGTTGACTTCTTTGCAAATCTTGATCCAAGTCAAGTGATTTTTGATTCTGTGGATTCTTTATTGATTTCTCTTTCCAAATCTATAAAAATCCCTGATTTCTCACCTCAATTCATCGTCCGATTTGATCGAATTTCAAAGATTACCTCGAAAGTGTCATAATTTTCCGTGGATTTGACCCTTATTCGCCACTATGCTATTAAAGTCGTGATTATTTCATAAAATTGGTAAGTTTAGAAATTAGTTTTAACACAAATTGGTGTGTATTAAACGACCGCACCATCAATATACATTGAGGAATTCTACACGAGTTTAAAAAAATGCTTTCTTTGTCACCTTGACAAAGAAAGTATCATTGCCAACCAATGAGCTTGTCAGAAGACAAATGTATTTGAAGGGAGTAGGATGCGCACGATGAGTTGGTACTCTGATAGTACTCTAATTGGTGCATTGTGTGTGTTGTATGGCTTTATCTTGTCAACCACCTACGCATGCTATGCCATGTAGGCTTGTCATGTCAGCCTTAAAAAATGGGCCCATATTTTTGCCAAGTTTGGGCCTGCAATAAATCCTTAAAGTCTGGAAAAAATTTGATAAAATTCTAGATAATTCACTAAAATTCAAATGCTTGTATATTTCAATATAAAACTCATCTTGAAGTGAAATTTTTCTGGTTTGATCCTCCTCGTGTCCTCTTTCTTCAACTATAATTGAGAGTTTCAAAAGATAAATAGCGATGAAATGCACGTAACTTGCTTGGTCTTTTCTCCTCCTCGTCCATTTCATTCTTCACTTGAGGCCTGACAAGACTAATTCGTATGGTCGTTGAATACACACGATTTAGTGTCAAAATAAAGTCCTAAACTTACCAATTTATGATTAATCAATTTAATTAAAGAGTATAATGGTAATTAAGGGTCGAATCCACGGAGAATTAGGGAATTTTGAGAGATATCTTTGAAATTCGATCAAATCGGACAACAAATTGAGATTAGAAATTGGGTAATTTATGATATTAAGAAAGATAACTCAATTTCGAATGCACAGAATCAAAAATCAGGTGATTTGGACGAGAATTTGCAGAGTAATCAAAGTTTGAAGTTAGGAGAAAATTCATATCGCGAAATTAATTTAAAATAGAAATTAAAGTTAAATTAAACTTAATCTACGATTCAAAATGTAAAATTAACACAAAATGATGAAAGATTAAGATGAAAACATGCAATCTAACCCAAAGTAGCCTTCAAAATGATCCAATTAATCGCCGGATGCATGGCTTTTCATTCGGCATTTTTGAAGACAAAATTGAAGTTCAAGATGTGATTTCTCCTTTCTCTTTTGATCAAATTCCGATTTCAAGTGCTCCTCGGATGCGGAAATGCATCAAGAACGTAATGAAATCAAATGGCACTCGAATTGGTGTCTGGACAGTTCAAATTTCTCAAATATTCAAGGGCCCGTTCTTCCATCGCGAAGAACACGTATTTAAAGAGGTAATTTTTGGCTCGACCGTCCAATGAAGAGGTGCCACTTGATCAACGGTCGCGATGAGGTGTCGTTTGATCGAAACGGTGCGATTAAGTCGCATCCGTTTGATCTTTGATGGAGGGTCAGGAGTTGTCTTCATCGCGTGAAGGAAGAGTTGCGCCGTTTTGATCGCCCGTTGAATCTTCATCGGGCGGTCACGATGCATCGCGGAGTCCATCGGTCTCGATCAATCTCGGCCGATATAACTGGTGAGATCAACAGTCGCAGTGATTCACTTATGTTTAATTGATGCATGTGCTTTGATTGAAGATCGGGTGGACCTCGTGTCCACCGCATCGACGCTCGATCATCTACACGATTAAATCCAACGATCGGCATTACCTGAAATAAGAGTTTTAGTCCCACACTAAAGAAATTAAGAGAAACTATTGGGTATATAAGGTGAGGCATATTATGCGGTTAGCAAAGTCCTCTATGGATGGCTTATATGTACTATAACCTATGTATAATAAAAATATATATGTAATACATCACCTCAGTGCCACGCATGCACTCGCGCGGGTCCGCGTGGCGCTGCCACTTCTAATGAAAAATTTATCTCATTTGATTTTATCTTGCCACATCATTTGTTACCTATTTTTACTTTCTTCTATACTTTTTAATAATGAGTTCTAACTTATTCTCTTGTACCCAATTCTTTCTCTCATTACACATATGATATTTCTATTTTATATAATTCTTCCAATATTTCTCCTCTTGTTACACTTCTATATTTCTATATCATATGATTCTTCCAAAATTTCTCCGCTCCTTTTATCTTAAGAAAATCTCCCTCTTATCATTCCTCTTCAAAACTCTCTCGTAAAGCTAATTTACTCTTTATTTTATCTAAATCTCACTCTCTATTAATCATCTCTGACTCACTTTTCCTAAATGTATGTTTTATTCAAATATCACTAAGAGTAACTCTCAGTCTACATCATATCCATTGCTATAATGACATTACCCAATTTCTAAAAATTATTGATTTAATTTTCTTCATTAATATCTCTTTTCAATTCTCTATCAATTAAATTTGTGTGTGTTATCCCTGTATGGATGTCTCTCTCTCACCCCAATTAATTCTCTTTTTATCTTCTCGTCACTTTAAATTTTTAATAATTGTAATGTACTATTCCAAGTCACTTGAATATATGTATCTATAGTTTTCATATCATATAATTTTCGTTACTAGTATGAGAATTATTGGAACACAAGGAACTACCATTGATATGATGCCTTGATCTACTGCTGAGTAACTAATTATACTTGAAGCTCATTGAGTTTGGCTATAAAATTATGTTTTATTAATTTTTAGAAGGTTTTAATTGTATGAATTTCATCACAGTTCAAATTTCTCACCGGTCCCATGGTTAGGTTTAGATTTTAAAGTTGGACCTAGGCTGGCCATAGGTATTAATTTAGGTTTTGAGAATTCAGAACCCTATGAACATCCAAGTAACATCCCTTGATTAAAAAACATGAATCCCAAGATTTCTCTCAAAGAAGAGGCACTTCTCTTATAGTTTGAAATATTTATGAAAATACCACTATAACCTCTTCCTTATTTGTATCACTGTAATCAATTTTGTAACTACCTCTCAACATTATTGCTCATTTGGAGAACCTCCCATTCTTTCCCCTAGAAACTCTCATCCAAGTAGTTTAAGCAATTAATGTGATTTTGAATTTTTAGAAACTTGTTGACATGTGGTCAACTGCAATCCCTCTCATGAGAATTTATGGCTTCTTTCTTCGTCAATGAATCTTCTCTTCTCCCTCCCAAGTGTTTGACCTCAATTCACCTTTCAGCTTCCAAATGTCTACATCTCATTGGCCTTTCAAGCCGATCCTCGCAGAAAATAAAAAAAATCTTCTAGAAATCTTCAATCTTCAACAAGTATCTTCAAAAACAAAATCCAAGCACTTGCAAAGATCCTTCTTTGTGATTGTCCCCTATTGAGAAGTCAACTATCTAATAGACTTTTCTATTTTTATCTCTTTATCGCTATCTATATTTTATATTTCTCTCCCAATGTTATGATATAATTGTCTTACTCTTATTTGAAACCTAGATTACATTAACAACATTTTTAGACATTTATTTATTTTCAATTATTTTACTTGGACATCATATTTGAATTTTAAATCTCATTATGGGGTTTTGAAAAAAAAATATAATCAGGGTGATGAGTATCATTTAAAATTTCTATCTATTAAAATTCAACATCCACCCGAAAATGTCCCCCTTTTTGCAAAATAATAACTTGGAATCCAATTTAAAAGTTTGCATGATATTTAAGTAAAAGAAATTAATTTAGAAATATGGCTGCATTGAAATTTTTTTTTTTTCATATTCAAGATTTCTTCAAAATTTAGCAAGTAAATTCCACATGACTTGAACATTTTTACTTTATATTTGAGTAACGTCATCATTTTCGAACTATGCACGATTAATATTAATAAATCATGCGATATAATTCTAAATTCCTTGTTAAATATGAAGGAATGGAAGTATCCCGAGAAGATAATAACATTAAAAGTATTGAATATTGTGGAAAATGTGCTTTATTGGAATGTCAATGCTTCAAAATTATGATTAGCAAGGGCTCAGAAAATCTGATTAAAATTTTACCTCTGGGAATAGCCCAATAACTCCACGTAGAGTCATTGGGAAAAATGCAACGGTAATGGGCCGGATCCAGCAATTGGGTTTTTACCCAATAAGCAATCCGATAGCTGAAGGCTTCAATACTTCATTTCTTTAGAAAAAGACAGGAAGGGTTTCGAACTTCTCTTCTGCAGTTCAAAACGGAGCTCTTGGTTTCTACTCTCTCTCAGCAGCACCATGTATGGAGGCGGTAAGTCCGTATTTGATCCTCTATTCCTTTGGATTTTGAATTCTGTGAGAAATGTGTAGTTTTTAATTTGGCGTTTTGTTGTGCCGTTTATTTGGTAATTATTAACATCTCGCTCTACGTCTGTTATTTTGTTTCTGATCATGCAGATGAAGTATCGGCTATCGTCATTGATCTCGGGTCGCATACGTGCAAGGCGGGTTATGCAGGTGAAGATGCTCCAAAGGCTGTTTTCCTTCGGTAAGTGTATATTTTTAAATATCGAGAAGGCTTTCATTTCTAGAAAAGTTAAATTTTACTGAATTTTACTTGAGGACGATATGTTGCTCATATTGGGAAGATTGGGAAGAGCAAAGAAGGTAGCTGTAGGGTTCTTAAGTTATATTCTTTGAGGAAAATTAACTGATGATTCTTCATCATCGGACACATTTCAAAATCTGAATCTTTCAGTTTAAGTCTATTAATGTTCTCACACAATACCTCTATCTTTGCTATTTTTCCCCCAGGTTGTTGGTTCTATAAACCAGGTTGAAGCCATCGACGACATCAAATCTGAGAAAGATTCAGATTCTCCCTCGGATCTTAGAAATGAGTCGGAAAAAACGAAGTCCAAACGCAAGCTTTATGTGGGTTGTCAAGGTTTGGGATACCGGCGGGACCATATGGAGGTCAAACTCTAAATATTATCCTTCATTCTCTTTCTCTCTCTTCTTTGGTTGTGCTCTGATTTATCGCATCCTTTTCCAGGTGGTGTCACCGATAAAGGATGGGATTGTTGTTGATTGGGATATTGTTGATAATATATGGGACCATGCATTCAGGTATTTTTTTAAATATTTTATCCGTTTAATTATTTCTCTTAGCAAATGCTGGCCAAAAGTTATTCTTTGGAGAATTTTTTGCCGTATCAATCTGCACATGTATCCATAAGTGACGCATATTCAATCGTCAATCCTCTTCCCAATCATGGATGTGATATTGTTATTTGTTCATGACACATGACACCTTGAATTATTTGCTTGAAATTATTTGTTCATGACACATGACACCTGCAAGCTAGTGTTTCTGCTCAATGCGCAGGCTCCCATTTCAATTCTAGAAAATACACAATTTACTCTGAATCTCACCTTAGTGCGACTCATTTAAAACCAAATTTGCTTTGATGATGTTAAGATTCTTCAGAGAATCTCTTAACTTGGAAGCTAAAAACTGTCGTCATACAGTTGCTCGGAATCATGACACTGCATTGTTTGGGCTGTATTATCTCATGAGAATGATTTGCTGAAATCATGTTGAGAAATGTTACGTCACTGAAAATATGTCGAAGCAGGTGCCTTTATGTTGTTCTACATGAAACTAGTTTTGAAAAATGAAAAATCATTGAATTTCGCTCTTCAAATGATGCATGGCTGAGATATTGTGTTTTTTCACTTTGTTGTAATGTTTCATTTTCTTAATATATCTTGTATATTTTCAGAGAACGCCTCTTGATAGATCCAAAGGAGCATCCTATGCTACTTGCAGAAGCATCGTCCAATAGTACACAGCAGAGAGAAAAGTACCTTCTTGGACTAATTAGCTTTCATAGTGTTATTATGACTGCATTTAAGCGATATTTTGAATCACGTTCTCGCAACCAAAAGTTGCTCTGGTTTTTGTTGCTTTCAGTATCATTAAATATAATGTTTTGCATATCAGTTGCAGATTTTTGATGCAGGATGTAGTTTCCTCCATAGTTAGTTGAGGATTTAATTGAATGTTGTATTATTTCCCCGTAATGTTGTATAGGTTAGTGGAAACTTGCTATACCTTGAATCCTTGAAACCTTAACTGACGGATTTGTTACAAGGAACCTGAGAATTTGGAGTTCCTGAAAACCATTATATCTGTCCCCTCCTGGTTTTCAGTTTTGTCTTCATCTTGATGATCGACCCTCGAGGTTTTAGGTTCTTTCTCCTTTTCAAATCCCTAGAGACTTAGCCACTTACGAACATATCTTGGGAAGATATGAGAACATATCTTGGGAAACTCACTTACGAAATGAGTGATGGACCTCAAATAGAGGGGTCACTTAGAGTTACACAACATGAGGGTGAAACTATAATAATGAAGAGTGTCTAGGACCAGAAGTGAAAACACCATGGATAGGTCTTTATAGAAAAACGGCAACAAACTTTGCTAAATTTTTTTTTTTTGAATAATGCATAAGAGGCACCCTAAATGGTGCCCGCTGTTGTCATTGATTTAATGACAAGGAACGAGTAGTCCATTACAAAGGTCCAAAACCCGAGAGGTCGAGACTGCCTCGGTGCCAGAAAAGAGTAAGCCCCCTTGAGTCGTGCTGAATTGCGTCGACTGAAGGGGGACGACCTTTGAAGACCACGTTGTTCCGGTGAAGCCAAGGTGACCACAACGTGGCGAAAATAGATTGCTATTCCGACGCACGTCGACATGGCCCCTGGCTGATGGATCGCCAGAAAGAGTCGGCTGAGGATGTAACCAGACATCGTGTAGTTGTTGCCCGCCATGCCATCTGCGCGAACTGACACTTGAAGAAAAGGTGGGAGCAGTCTTCGGCAGCTCCGGCGCAGAAAGGACACTCCACCGGTGCATCCGGGTAGAACATTTGCCGGAGGGATCGCGTCATCAGTCTTTGACGCAGGAGCAACCATCCGAACAGTTTGATCTTCAAGGGAATTCGACACTTCCATAAGAGACGGCAGCATTTGAGGAGCGTAGACGAGTCCGAAGTGCTCTCCAATCCTTGAAAGTGACGGTATACTGCTCGAACGGAGAAACGTCAGCCGCTCCACACCCATGCATTGGGGTCCCTCTCCGACAACTGAAAATAAATTCTATGTGGGAGCTGGGATTCGAACCCAGGTATCCCCTAATGGGCCCAAGCCCCCTAACCAGCTGGGCTACGAAATTTTTTTTGCCAATAATAATAGTCAAAAAGTGTGATTCAGAATTTTGAAGGAAGAAAAACGAGTTGCAGGCTCAAGATATATAAATCAGAGATTATTGACATCAACTCTGGCCTAAAAGGCATTGGTTTTGAATCAAATGAAAATGATATCAATATGGAGCATTTGATAAAGTTTGCGAATCTCCAGCAAAGTGTACCTGAGTTTCTTTCTTTTGGGTTATGTATGTGACAATCAATATCTTGAGATTTTATTTTGGCCAGATATATTTTTTGATTTGTTGTGCTGTGACACTTTATCAACATCTGCCCGTCAAGTTGATGTGTCATACGTTTTCTCAGTGGTATCTTTTGGTATACTTGGGAATGAATCAGTAAAGGATGTTGGCCCAGAACGAGTGAAAATAGAAAACCAAATCCTGGAGGATCACTAGTCATGGGTGTCCTCTTTTATGCTCTTATAAAAAAACAGCACTCCAAATCCTCTAAAAGTCTCAACATGAGGAGCATGTAGGGAGAATGTCCGTGAGAGAGAGAGGAGAGAGAGATTCCCCCCCTTCAAAAGTGCCTTCTAACTGATCTCCTGGCATTGTAATCTCTGTCTAGGGTTTCTGTTATTCTAATGCCTCCACTCTTCTGACTCCCTTTTCTTCACCACTGTGTGAGCCTCCCATTGGCTCCAGGATTTGGGGTCCCACTGATTGGGTCCTACATCTGATCCGATTGTCTGGCTCACTTTGTATCTAGCAGGCCCACCTGTTTCCACCCGCTGCTGTGGAATCATCCAGTTGGCGGCTGCATCATCCACCTAGCTGCTGCCTGGCTTGTCATTGCTGAGCTTGCCTCCACTGCCTCCCAGCTCATTGCTGCCATAGTGTCCATCTGGTTGTGCCTTGCCTCTGATGCCAGTAGGTTCTCCCACTGAATCTATGAAATTACCAGTAACATGTATGATGTTGCAAAGGAACAAGATTGTAGCTATTGTAAAGGTTCGTAGAAACTATGGAGAAAAGAGACGTGGTAGATCAGGCTTTGATTGGATTCTTGAAACAGCATTGGACAAACATTCAACTAGTCTTCTGCTCCCTTTCTTGAAAAAGAATCCTGAAATCATGTTTTTCTTTGTCCTCCTGACAGTCAGATGTCCTAACTATCCATATGCTCTGTGGTCATCCATCATTTGATCAACAGATATTTGTCCACATCTTCTGAGTTAGGTTTGCCCGAAGGTCTGATATGTGGACTTCCAATGAATGTTTGTTTTAATCTGCTCTTGTTAGCTGCGGTCCTCTTGTTAATTTGCCTCTTCTTGTTCCTGTTAAGGTTAGAGAAAGAAAGAATGGGGGAAAAACCAGCTCACATAATATGGGCCAAAGCCCGCTAACTTAAGTTACTAATCTCCCATGGGAAAACAGGTGACTATAATGATAGCTTGTGGTGGTCCACTTACAATACATGGCCTACTGTCCTTAATTATAAAGAGGGACACCAGGGTGGAGAGGAACTCAAGAATTAAGTGTGCTCAGGCTTGGGCAGTACAGGGATGGGTGACCTTTTGGGTGGTAAGAAGTACTTGTTCCAGGTGATCGCCAACTTTGAGTAATCATCATTTAATGTTAAAAAAAGGACATTACTTTGTGGTACTCTATTACATAAAGTGAAAAAATAACAGAAAGTAATAGAAGAGTGGGGTCACTTATAAAGTGTGACCCACTTAGATGTAAGGAGAGAAATAACTTGAAACATAAATGCAGAGGGAAACATCAACATTTAGAGTAACAGTTTAGTTCACTGAATTCGACCCATAAATTCCTGATAAATTTGTTTTTTTAACCATTTTAAGTGTTTTGGTTCAATGAAGCAGTGACTTACTTTTATTCCTCTGTAACAGAACAGCCGAGCTAATGTTTGAGAAGTATAAAGTTCCTGCCTTGTTCTTGGCAAAGAATGCTGTGAGTAATCTCATTGTTATGTCCCATCTGATTTCTAAGGCTTATTAGTTATCCTCCTTCGGAATTATTATTTTTTGAAATGCAAAAGGGTTGATCACCTGACAAATTGGGTGAATGACTCGGTGTCCTTTCTTCAGAATTATTAAATACTACGAAACCTAAATATCGGAAATTAATAATTTAAAATTTTCAATCTTTGCATTTCCAGGTTCTTACGTCCTTCGCCTCTGGCCGTGCTACTTCTTTGGTTGTGGATAGGTACATTATGATGTGGTTTTTGTGGTTCTATAATATCTTTCCTGAATTTTCCCCTTTGTTTTCTTTTGTTTAATATCTTTTTCAATTGTTTGATTTAAAGTTGATGAACATTACATTGATTGATTCTTAAGATCATCCTCTATAGAATAACTCACTGGGTGATGCTTCATTCAAGTTGTAATATCTCATTTTGGTTAAGAATCAATTCATTTCTGATTACTGGATTGAGACTCTGCTACTTTGATGTCTTCTTCTGGCAAAATGATTTGGATGTTGCACTCTTGTCTTATTCCTCTTGAGAGCTTGGAAAGCCCTAGAATAATTTTAGATTCTTCGAGGATGGGTTCTATTTGTCTCTATGACAGTTATTCAGAAAGTAAAAGTATTGAAAAATTCAACTCTGATGGATTATTTTTCTCTCCAGATAAAATAATATCTACGGCTAAATTTCTTGTGTGATGTCACCTTATTTATTTACAATGTTTTATGACTGGTTTGGTTTTTCTGCCCTGGTTGATTTAGTGGCGGTGGGTCAACCACAGTAGCAGCTGTACATGATGGATATGTACTTCAGAAGGTATGTTTCTTGTTTTGAGGTTATAAATCCTCTGAGATGAAATCAGTTAGGTTTTCTTGTTGTGTAATGGTGGAAGATAGAACTAATTATAGTAGGCGATAAAGATGACCTATGAAAGGAGATTTATAGCCTAATACTTTTTCCTGCTTTATTTCACAGATTTTCTGTAAACTTTTGATGCCGCATTTACCATAGTTAGTTGATTGCCACCTTAAGAACCTTCATCTGGTTCTGCCTTTTCCTTGGTCGTAGGTTTTTTCCACTCAATGATTTGGGGTCCAAGTGAGTCTCATCAAGTGAATCCATTAATTACTATCTAGGTTCACTGAAGGTAACACCTGTGATGTGAAAAACTCTTTAAGGACTAAAGTGAAAAAAAAAGAAAAATGAGAAAACGTATCAATGAAAACAGAAATGTAAAAGAAACTTTTGTGCCTTGTTATTTGTTTCATTGTTTTATTTTTCTGCTACTTCGTACAAAAAAATGCGCTTAACACATACGCAAAGACGGTTTAATGGTATATGAAAAGAAAATGTATTTCTTTTAGGGCATCACTTCACTATTTTGTTAAACACAATATTGTAGTCGTCAGTCAAATGGAGTTAATGCTAGAGAGAAGAACAGTCTAACATAGTACTTGTATAGTCAGCCGTAAGGGGATTCTTGTCTGTTGCCGCTACCCTAACAGATAAGGTATAATGAAGCCTGAGATGTACATCATATAATATCTTGAATTAGATCCATGGTTGGTCCTGTTACTTGAGGAGGATGGGAATACCTTTCAATGTTTATTCTTTGAATCTAGGTAGAAGTAAGGCTTGACCGTCCAGATACCCCTATCGGATACTGGTATGGTGAGTTTCAAGAAGAAAAAAATCGTTAACTGCTCCTTTCCAGAAATGATGGCGGCTGATCTCCTAGGCTTAGGGTTACAAGACAATATAACTCCTCACTTTATTTGGTAAACAAACTTGGTTTTAACCAACATACAAAGAGGAGGGCCGGGCCTGGCTTAAACATGATAGCCTAGCCCTGACTTACTTATAAACACACGTGGGCCACTTAAACCAGTGACCCACTGAGAGAAACAGAGGAAAAACGGCTAAGAGATAGAGAAACAGAGAAATAGGGAACAGTCTAACAGTTAGTGATGACAAGAATGGATACCATTAAAGATCTTAATGGTATCCAACACCAGTGATATTGGATACCATCGCCCGATGACGGATATCGGCAAGCGGTTATCAGTATCAGGTATCTTTTTGGGTACCCTTGGTGATACCCACTAACATTTAAGTGGGTGGACAAAGATATTGGATATTGTACGGATATCGGATGTTGTCAATGCATATTGGGTATCGTTAGTGATATCAGATATTGTTGGCATATATTGTATTACTTTATTTATAATATAACAGAATATACTCATAGAAATGTCCTAAATAAAACTAATGTTAGTGGTACTAAGTTCATTTATCAAATTTCAGTTTATTTACCAATCTTTTGTTTTTTTAACATTATCTGATATCCATACCAGTACCCAAATTGGTATCTGATTTCCTCGGTGATATCCAGTAGCCTTAATTATATCCAATATCTTAGATGATATTAGGTACCCTTAGAAATATCCAATCCCTTCAAATGTCATATGGGCCCTGATATCCATCACCGCAACCATCCTCATCCGCCATCCAATATTCAATACTGGATGATGGTGTCAGTTACTGGATATTGAATTGTGGATGGTGATGCCAGATGATGGTTCAGATATCATTAGTCAGTCCCTATGTAGAAACTGTATCTGATCACATCATCTGTAGAAATTCCTTTTGTTTGATGATAGTGACGTGTTTTTGTTTTCTGTCATTTCATTCTTTTTGAAGGCAGTGGCAACATCTCCCATCGGTGGCGAGTTCCTCACAGAGTGTATGACGAAATGTCTGGAAAACAGGGACATTGTGGTTAGTATTGCCTTTCTCTCTTTGCAGGCTATGATACCTTCTAAGAATTTTAGGAGCATTGACTTTATTTGTTTGTTGTTCAGTTGAGACCTAGGTATTCTTTTAAAAGGAAGGAGGTTCGCCCAGGCGAGTTTCAGGTTGTTTGACTGGAACTTCTCTCTTCCCATGTGGATTAATTTTTACTTGGTTTCACTTTATTTTGAGTGGCGAAGAAGTTGAACGATGTACTCAATCTTATTTCAACTTCATCTTGTGGAGTTTTTAATATTTCACTGAGAATATCTAATATGTATTTGATAGCACTTTAGGTCTAATACCGATGCACCTAGTTTGTTTGCTCCTGAAAAACTTGGATTTTTTTCTTGTCTTTTCTGATTGACCATACACATACATCTCTGCATTTTTCATGATTGTCTGTTGTGTTTGGATTAATTAGTTTGCATTCATATCTTTTTTTTAAAACATTACAAAGGAAGATAGCCTAAAATCGGTGATCAAATGGTATAAGTACCCCCTTCTTCCCACCCAAGAGGTCACCCATCCTTGGACTGCCCAAGCCTGAGCACCCATAACCCTGGAGTTCTTCTCTACCCAACATCCATCTACCCAGGGATCATCCATACCTGCACTGTCCAAGCCTAAGCAGGCTTAACTCTAGAGTTCTTCTACACCCCTGGTGTCCATCTTCCCTGGAAGTCACCCATCCCTGCACGACCCAAGCGTGAGCACACTTAATTCTGGTGATATTCTTTACCCTAGTGTTCCCCTCCTAGTTAAGAGGGAAAATGTCTGCATTAATATCTTTGTTTGAAATGTCTGTTCAAAAGACCACTTACTTGAAATAGCTGATATTTGGTTTCCAAATATCAGTTATCAGATATGATTTGATTGATTTTCATGCATCTGGTCTCTAAAAAAAGAAGGGTGACCAGGTCTGTTTTATGAACCTTATTGTTATTCCAATGCTTTTTTTTCCTGATCTCTTCCCTTGTCATTACCCATTGGTTCGAACAGTTTTTTAATTCTATAGTAAAATGTAGTCAGAGGTGCTTGTAGTTTTAGTTTTTGATAACTCACAATCTGTCATTTGGTTAAGATGTTGTAATATACTTGTAACTATTTGGGACTTGTAGAAGGATTACCCATTGATTTGATCTATAATCACATACTCAAGATGTGGTTAGAGGTGTTTGTGATTTTAGTTGCTGATAACTCTCAATCTTTCATTTCGGTTAATATATTTCAATATATTTGTAGCTCGTATTTGGGACTACTATAATATTTCTTTGCAATGTTGATAGCTTATTAAAAGTTATTATCCAGTCCAATGACGAGGGACATTTCTATGTTTTCTCTGAAGCAACAGTGATGTAAACCTATCAATTACACATTTGATCTGGCATGGGTCATCCATTATATTAAACCCATCAATTACACAGTTGAACATCAGTCAATGAGGATTAATATCCGTTCACTTATATTTTTGCCTGACATCATATGTGAAGTATGCCTTAGATATTGTTCATGAAGAAAATAGGATGGGCGGGATAGTCACATTGACTTTGTGATGTCATGAGCTTCTTTTTAGGTTACCCGGCTTCAATTATGTTGAAAACAATGTTGCATGTGCTATGTACTCTTGAGCTCTCCAAGAACTGAACATGCATTAGTGATGTGACATCTGATCAAAAAATTTGAGATCCTTTATGTTATATTGCTGCTTTATGTTTTACGAGAAAACTTTTTACCCTGATTTCCTTAAATTTTTGCAGACAGTTGACATTGATTTTCCAAACACTACGGAAAGTTACAAACTTTATTCTCAGGTAGTGGTCATTTTTACCTTTTTCCTCTTGATTTTCTTAAATTATTTCCTAGAGTTATCACTTATTCCTGATCACTTTTTTTTTCTTGGCAGAGGGTCATTGCAAGTGACGTCAAAGAAAGTGTTTGTAGAGTTCCAGACACACCGTATGATGGTAAAATACTGTTTTTAGTAAGAATTACGCCTAAAACTTTTCATTCAGTTTCAGTGTAGATGACGTAAAAACTTTTCATTAAACTTCACTGATGAGTCCTAACCCCTGCGCTATCTTCTTAAGACACGGGTTTCCCCCAGAAAACATATCAGCTATATTACTGAGTAAAACCCATTGAAATAGAGCATGAAGCCCATGGTGATGCCGGGTTTGTCCTAACATAATTCTTTCAGTCGATCCAGTAACAACTAAGCAGGTTCCCTTGAGAATATATATGTCAAATATGAATTATTCATGACTGATAAAAAAGGACATGACACAATTGAAATATATATAACTGATATACAGAATCAGTGATGTTCTACATTCAGCAGTTGAATCCTGATTAGACCCTCTTATCATATCGGAGGAGGGTCAGCTCATTCAATAAGGAACTCAATCATGGCTTCTCCTATAATTGGGTGGTTAGTGGTATGACTGCAGTATTATCAATAAGAAGAGCAGTTAAGGAGCTGGGCATTCAGGAATGGAAGTGTTAGTTGCTGTCTGGCAGATTCTTTGGAGTCTTCTCTCTCAGATCTGTGGCTATCAGAGTGTGCATTGAGATCTGTGGCCTCTTGTTTCCATTGAGATATAATATTTTCATAGAAAAATTCAGCTTTCTTGATATAAGCAGTCTTGTCACGTCCTTTGCACTATATTTGACGACTTGCCTCTGCAGGCTAGTAGCTTAATTTCTTTCTGTCTCTCTCTATCAATTTGCATCCTTTCAATCTTCATTTCAATCCTTGCCCCTCGCAATCTTTTATGGTAAATGCCGTAGAAATATATCTAGATGGAGCCCTGCTTCATGTTCTTTTAACTCCACCTTCCAGAACCCTAGATGTGAACATGAAGTTTCTTCATTACTTCTAAGATGTATTTAACACTAGTGCATGAAATAAAGTTAGTGCATGAGGTATTGGACAAACTTATCTGAATAAGTCAATCCAACTTCTCATTGCTGACCAGTTGATTGGTTTTGGTTTCATTCACCTGAATGAGCTTCGGTTTATTGATTTTGATCAGTCGATGTGTGGTTTAACTAGTTGACTTGTCTGACCGGTTTACTGAACTATCAGTTGGTTGGATTATCCAAGTAGCCGTTCAAGTAGACTCTAACAGATAAAATAGGAGAAATTGGGAAGTATTTAGCTGGTGGATGTTCATAAAGTTGATCCTACACTAGTTGGATTCATGTGATATTCCTTCACGCACTGATTGTGATATTTTTGACTCTTGAAAGTATGCCAATTTTTCAGAAACTTCATATGCAAACATTCCGATGACTCCGTATGAACTTCCTGATGGGCAGTAAGTGTTCCCCACATATTCTGTCTTTCACTAAAAAGCATTTTCTGGGGTTTTCTTGTCTTGTTAAAACAAGTCCTTCAAATTAGATAATAGTTTAGATAATAATTAACAGTCAATTGCTTTTATAATTCTCAGAACAATAGAAGTCGGTGCAGATAGATTCAAGGTACCTGATATTCTCTTCAATCCCTCCTTGGTCCAGGTAATCTTCTATTTTTCTTCCTTTGAATGTTCTTGCAAAGTTAGTTTATTTACAGTAAATGCAGTTATTCAATTTCGTAGATTTTTTTGGTATCAATTGCTAGACAATTCCTGGCATGGAGAAGTACGCAAAAGTTGCTTCTTCTATCCGAGGTCTGCCGCAGATGGTAAGCTGATTTGTTCTTAATTAATGATAATAAATATGTTTAGTAACTAAATATATTGCTAAGAAATCTCAAATTTTGATTTAATTTATGATAGGTGATGGAAAGCATCAACAGGTGTGATGTGGATATTCGGCGGGAGCTGTTCAGCAGTATTCTTGTATGATCATTCCTCCCATCCAATTATTTATTGTTGAGAGTTTTTAGAAGTTAGGATTTCAGAAATTAATTCCTATAGATTTTATCATTCATTGCTGTTATGCAATATGACGTTTGTTATTCATTCATCCTGTCTGTCCCAATGAATTTCCTATTTAATACATATACCCTTGATGGAATAAACTTAATGGTCTTACAGGTGATTGCTCATTAACTCCATGGAACATATATTTAAACAGACTAGACTTGGGGGATCAACTACTCGAGATCCTTGTCTCAGTTGAACAGTTGATCAATCCCCTTGGGCCCAACAATTGATTGTCAATTACATGTGGCATTCAATCAGCGGGATTGAATTAGATCCCTGTTAGATTCAATCTACTTTGTCCAATCTGTCTTCCAGTTTGGGAAAGGACTGCTCTGTATCATATTCTCTATTCATCAGTAGGTCAACCCCCTAGTGTGCTAAAACTGATTGTGTTCATGTTAGGATGACCCACTTAGGGCTGTCTTGGGCCAACCCACTTGGCCAATCTATCCCTATGACTCCTCACCTCCGTCTTCTCGTCTCCCTACATGTCTTTGTCTCTTCCTATTCTTGTCTCTACACCTTCTGGTGTCTCTTTGTCTACCCTTCTTCTCCCTCTATAACCCATGTAATCCTCCATTACAAGACAAGTGATCATGGAGTTTCATATTACATTTACCTCTATTGCTTTTTCCCTCTGCACATGGTATCGGAGCAATGGATTCATCATCCCTTGGTCTAACTAGTTGATGTCGCTGCTGTAGTGCCTTTGCCACCCTGTTGTCCTGCCACCATCACCATTCTGCTGCTGCCCTTGCCGTTCTGCTGGCACTGTCCTACTGCCAGCAGAGCTCTGCTGCCCTAGCTGCCATTGGCAGCCTCCCTGCTGCTTTGGACGAGGATGGTGGCCTCTGGAGCCGTGGGCACCACCAGAGAGCAGCCGTGAGCCCTGGCTGCTGCCCTCGGCAGCTCCTACAGCCATTGCTGCCACCTTTCTTCTGCCACCACCATTTGCTATTACTCATTGCCTCTGTTGCCACTGTCTCTGCCAGTTCTGCTTCCACCGACATCTCCAGCTGCCAGAAATTATCAACTGGTGGGTGATGCCTCGGCCTTCCCCTGTTCTGCCACCAGGAAAGTAGCCAGCCCATGCGTGCGATTTGGGGGGACTGACACTTTCCAGCCCACTGGCCCCCTGTCAAAGGCTGTCGTGCCTCCTGATTTCTCCAAACTTTCATGTCTCCTCATGGAGTTGCCTCGTGTTGTCCCCCCTGAAACACTGCCACCAGTCCACCTCTCACTTCAATGTATCTGGAGAAAATTGATCAGTCATCTCCCGTTGCTATGTTTCACCTCATGCCATTGTCGCCATCATCCTCACCATCTTCTGTCATCGGCTACCCTGCCTTGTCACTGCCTCCTGTTATCACATCCTATTGGCATAGTGTTCATCTCCTGAAGAACTGGCTCATGACGATTTTGATCGTGAAATCAAAATTTCTGGAATCTCTCCTTTCAAAAGCACAGCTTCTCGAGTGACCTAAATTCTGCAGCTGCCTCTCAATTTCCTTGCCACCAACCAACATTTCTTTTCCCAGCAGCTAAGCGCGCCATTCCGTCTCCCTGCTGCTAGGCAGGGTGTTCTATCTTCCTGTTTCTAACCATTCAATGCTCAAAAGCACCTGCCAGTTTTGCTATTTCTGCCAGGTATCACTGCCTCTTGTTGTCCTGGATGCTGCCGGCAGTCCAACTCCCTCATGTTGTGACGTTTGAAGAAAGAGGGCCAACGCCCATCAAACAGGCCCCTTCTGAAATCTGACCCACTAGGCCTGACTAGATCATCAGGCAGGCGCCGGCTAGTCCTGACGAGCTCATTCTGACCTTACCAGCAGGCCAAATCTGTCCCTGCTGTGATGCTGCTCTTGCTGCCTTTGCGGCCACTGGCAGCCTCCCTGGTGCCCCTTCAGCCAGTGCCACCGGAAGCTGCTGCCCCCAGCCATGAAGGCAAGCCCCCACAGCCAGTAGGGCTGCTGGAGCTTAGCAAGAAGGGTCGCTGCCCAGCTCAGGCTGTCACCCAACCCTCACTGCCATCCGGCCCAGACTGCTACCTCGCCCAGGCTGCTGCTCTGCCATTGCTTCCTCATACTCTAGGCCCATTGGATGTGCCTAGAGTATGGGTCAAGTGGGTTCCAGGATGACCCAAGTGGGTCATCCAAACAGTTCACATATGCTGACTTTTACAGATTAAAGTTATATCTGAGTAAGATGAAGTCTAGGCTGTCAAATTTATGCTCAGACAGCCAAGCATCCAGATTAAAAATGAAATGTCGACAGAGAAACATATCCAAGTCATCAGAGGTTTACGTTCTGACCTAATCCCCAAAGCCTACAAGGATAGGGATCTAGTATTTACAATGTTAGTGACTTGTATGTTTACAGCATTAATGGCATTCCTCTTTTAACAGCTTTCTGGTGGCACGGCATCAATGCAGCAATTGAAGGAACGTCTGGAGAAAGACTTGATAGAGGTGTGTGATGTTGGATCATGTGTTATAATTTTTTCACAATTATATGCAAAGTAACTATCCATGATATTCATTGCCTAATATTTTCTAATGTTTCTTGTTTCATTTACTGCTGTTTATGCCAGGAAGCGCCTCATGCTGCTCGTGTTAAGGTTCTTGCAAGTGGGAATGCTACTGAAAGGCGGTTCAGGTGCATTATTTCATCACTTTATTTCGTTGATAGAAACATATGAAAGTCTTGAAATGTCACCCCCTGCCCTTTATATTGCTTGCTTCGGAAAGGTATTGAATTTCATTTTAATGTTATGGTGTGAATGCTTTAATGTTTCTTTAGAAATCTATTGGTTAAAGCCAAAGAAGTTGACTTTCTTAGGGTAAAGTCTATGGGACAGCCCTCACTTTAACTTTTTCATCGGTCTCAACAACATGATTCAGTAGAATTTGTTTGGTTGACTTCATTTGAGGTTTACTTTTTCTGATAGTGAAGTCAACTGAGCAAAGCTCTGAGAAGTCTTCTTTGAATTTATTCTTGTCAACCTGATAGTCTAGACATCTATTGGTTGACGTCATTTGAATGTTGACTAATTGTGATTGTAAATCAACGAGGCAAAGGCCTGGATAACCCTGCTTTGACTTTGTTCTTGTTGACTTGACTTGCCCTTGCAGTGTATGGATAGGAGGAAGCATTCTGGCATCTCTAGGATCTTTTCAGCAGATGTGGTTCTCTAAGATGGAGTGAGTTTGTGATGTTTATTGATGAAATAAGTATTAATCAGAAGAATTGCAGTTGATTCGTTTTTGCCTCAGGTACGAAGAGCATGGAGTTTCATATATCCAAAGAAAATGCCCTTGAAGCCTCCCCCAAAGAGAGGTGTGCAAGTATGAAGCATATAATGATGATAGAATGTAGTTCCTCTCTTGGCATGTGAGTAATGAGTAGAGATAGTTTCTTCATACTCTATTTTCTTGGCTGTACTAAATTTTGTTGCTCACTCGCAGGAGGTATGTTTATCTTAAGAAATCTAGATCTTGTTTGCATCACTGGATAGATGTTAAGTGTTATAGTTCAAGTGTTTTTGAAGAACCACCCTCCATTAAGCAATGATCGACTGTAGAGAGATAGGAACTGGATATATTTCATTCTGGCTGATTCGGCCCAATCCCTTTATCTATATTTTGCCCTCTTTCCTACGTCCCAGTCCCACTGACCCTCTCTCTCCCTCCCTCTCCCCTATCCTCTTTCTCTCCCACCCAGAGAGAGGATAGGGGATAAAACTTCAAGTGGAAGTACGCGGTCCTCCAACCAGCTGCTATCCACCAAGGCTTGGCTTTCACAATGCTAACTTACCAATATGTTCCATGCAAAGAATGGGGACAAATTTGGAGAATCCCCCAAAACAATGAAAAAAACTGTTCACCAGCACAGAAAAGTGACAATATTGACGTCTGGCGGCGGTAAATGAAGTCGTTCAATACTTTCCTCTTTTCATCACCGCTTTCTTGTCTTAATTGCTTCCAGAAGAGGAATGATTCAAGAATACTAGGGCCACTTGGTCATACATGATTGAGGAGCCTTGAATTAGCCTGCTCTCTAAGCAGTAAGGTTCAGTGATGCAGATTTGGATTCTTGTAATTGGATTTCTGGGACTCTATTTCCAGTAATCGACTTTTGGTACTCTATTTCTGGTAGGGGATTTGAGCTACTGGACTTGAAGAACTGGGTCTCTTGAAGTTAACTCCCTGACTGTAAAAGCTGGGAAACCTAAGGGAATAGATACCAAAGGGATGAGCTTCAATTCTTTGCCTTTTAGTTTGGGTTTTTACCTGTGACTAAAGGAAGTAGAATTTCATGAAAGATGAAAAGCAAGAGAGTACAAAATGGATGCTAAAGCTGAACCCCAGACCAACTATCTTTGTCTCCTACCTGTTCACTCTCCCTGACCAGCTGCTCCCTTACTGGCTTGTCGTTTTCAAATCTAGTAGATAAGAGCTGTCTTTCGAGTTGTAGTAGGGTTTACCAAAAGTGTTAAATTGGGATACAAACCTGGGTTATTCATCCATATTGTTGATCAGGCTTGGTGGTTGTCTCTTGATCCCCATCATGATCTCTCCCTTTCTATCCAGAGAGCTGCATAGCTTGGGAGTGTTGAAAGATGGGGAGTTCACACCTTGTGCTGACTTTGGGAACAACAATTCAATCAGATTGCCCTGATCATGATAAAAAGAAATTGGTTGATCGACAGACTTGATTGATAAAAACATATGGATCATGATCGGATCAACGACTACCTATCTTATAGACGATCAGAGAGGAATGTCTATTATTATTTTCGAGCAGCCCTAATTGAGTCCCCCACCATTGGTGATGTTTGAACTACAAGTGCATGGGTATATGAACACATCAATGTTGCTTTTTGAATATCATTGCCTTGGTGCAATGCCCATAAGGACAAATCTAGCATCTCAAGGGTTTACTAAAGCCTACCAGATTGACTACACCGAGAATTTTCTCTTGTCATCTGCTAAGTTCAATGTTGTGAATATGTCCAATATCTTTCTTGATGGAGATTTGGCTAAGCACATAATGATCAAACTTGTAAATATGCTGCTCAAAAGGGAGTTTATCAAATTTTTGTCAGATCAAATGTTCTATTTATGGCTTAAAAGTAGAGACCTTTGGCACAAGGTTTGAGTAGGTTAAGTCATATTCCATCACACAAGGTTTTACACCTTGCTATGTTGGGTCACACTATCTTTCTATAATAGACTTCATCTAGATGCCTTAACCTACTAAACAATACTTCTTGGGAATTAAGTTTTCCTGAAAGTATGAATTGATACTTCTAAATAAGTGTATATTGAGGATCTCATCGAGACTTGCCTTTTGGGGACAAAACCAAATGTCATCGATTGACATCAAAGCTAACTTATCGGGATACTACCTCTGAAGAAGATACTAATCCATGTGATTGATTGATTCAAAATCTTGTCTACTTGAGCACTACTCACCCTCACATTGTTAGTATAGTGGGGCTGCCAAGTCGATTGATGCATGATCAGTGATAGGTAATTGGCTTGTAGCCTTATGTGTCTTGACATATCTCGCACATGCCCTAAGAAAAAAATACATGATTCAATGATATGGCGATATGAGAGTCCAATCAAACTTCAAATTTTGAGCCATACTATTAGGAATATGTGGAATTAAAGCCAATAAGGATATGCATGTAGTCTAGTTCATTTTATTGTAAATGAAGTCTAAGGATATGCGCAAATAAAAGTAAATTATGATGATATCGTACTGAGGTGATTACTTATCTATGAGCTCATATTGCAAGTGCTCCTATTTATTGGATACTAGCTAAGGACATTGGGTATCTCAATAGAATAACAATGCTTTGCTCTTGATATATGATGATGATGGCTGATCTTGAGACCATTTTTGTGGACACATGAAGGCAGGGCACTAGGTACTCTTTAGAGAAATAGTTTAGTGAATTGATGTATAGGAATCCTAAGATAAGATTGTATCTTTGATGATCTTGATTTTAGGATATTTTTAGTTGTTGCTTATAGTAGATTTCATATAAAAATATTTCCTCACTTAGTAATAGGTTGAAGTAAGGGTTGAATACTCAAGGAACCTAGGTAGTGAGACTAATGCCTATAGGAAGAAGAGATATATAAGAGAGATGGTGGAGATCAGATTTATGGAGAAATGTGGGGGATTGATATAATGAATCTGTTGAAGAATGTGATCTTAAATCTAGATTTAGATCCTTATTATGTATATTTTAGAAAGAATGAGAACGAGAAGAGAATAAGAATGCTGGGATAGAGAGATGAGAAAGATGGAATTGTATTTTGGGGAGGGATGATGAGCGAATGATAGGTGTATGATATTTTCGTAATACAAAAGATGACAATGCTACTACATAAAGAATAAAATAGGTTCTACACTATCCATGTAAGGGATTTAGAAACAAGAAACAGATTTCGAATCCTCACATAAACCCTATTATTGATGCTAGTCCTAGGCCATGTGATGATGAACTTGATTTGACCTCCCTCCTCTTGATCTTGCCTCCACAACAAGCTTCAATACCAAAGAATGCAAAGCTTTGGTCTTTGCCTCTCCTTTTCCATGTGGTAGCCTGATGTTAAAAGAGAGCCCATACATCTGTTCAATACCATCAGTCAAATCTCGAATTTAAGAGAGAGCCTATACACCCTTGAAATATGTTATTTGATTTATCAAGAATTTTTTGGTTAGAAATTTTTTTAGTTGATTCATCAAGGATGGAGATGCATCTTCTTTGGGATGGAAGGTGGAGACTCATCCTTTACTTTGATTCTCCTAAAATGAAGGTCACTAAGGGAAGTCATCAAACCTCCACATCTTTAGGAAGTGGGCCAACCTCCCTAATTCAAAAAGAGGGTAAAAACCATCCAATCCTTAAATCACAAATTTTTGTGTGCTCTACTCTTTAATCAAAGAGCTTAGATGTGTAGAAGATGAAAAGAAAATTCTACCAAAAAAATCAGCTCAAAACTCCATCTAGATCATGAAATGTCATGATTTTAAAGTGGAGAATTTCTAGATGTTGATTTTTTGTCAGATGCTTTAGAGAATGCCATATGGCATGCTGTGATTGGCTAGAAACTAATGATTATGTCTTATGAGTGTGGGTTGAATCTAGACTGCTGATTGCATTGAGCGCAATTGCATGGTCCATGATATCCCCATATTTCACTGGGCTTTTGTAAAAAAGCTCATTTTCAATGTCTGAAGGGTGCTTCCATAAGTGCACTAGGATTTTTTAAGAAAAGATCTTTTAAACTATGGAACCTTTGAATCCCAATTGGGCACCCTCTTTTCCATTTGATCACGTGGACTTTTTCCATGGGATCGTATGGCTATAATTGGCTCAACTAGTTAGAATGTCCTCTGTGAGTCGTCTGGTACACAATGATGTTCCATTTAGTTTCACATTGAAAAAAATGTGGGACTTAAGTGGTTTTAAATGAGAGACCATAATGGTCTCTTGATGGGTGCTTGATGATACCTATGATTCTTTCTTTGATCACACATGTTGTATGGCGCCACAAAATCATGCCTCACAAGCAGTAAGTTCCCCCTCAACCTCCCACATGGCAGACCTCACGATGCATCAATGTGATGTTCAAGTGCTAAATGATGGTTTGCCACATTGGCTATCGATCCATTATTTTCTAATTTAAACCCAAAAAGTCCCTAGAACTTCCAAAAAAGTCCCTAAACTTAGAAATTTTCTTTCTTTAAAAATGTAACTCCTTTTTCTACCAAATTTTCTCTATTAGATCTAGAATTTAATCCTCTATTTTCTCATCTATCTTAAGATCAAAGAAAAAGAATCAGTCAATCAATTAAAGAAAATTCAGTTTGGTTAAACCGTCCTTACAATAACAAGGTTGACCTAACTTTGACTTCCCTAATAATTGTGGATCACCCTAAAAACATAGTATGATCCATCAATCACATATGAACTTCAGTGATTGCTTTTCTTCATGATAATAGGGTTGAGTTAACTTGAGAAGTTGATGAAGAGTTCTCTCTTTCTCTTTCTCTTGTCAATGATTTGCATCCACATGGGTCATAAAAATGTAAAATTCAACCTATTGGGTTCTTAGGAGTCAAGTGGGTTAGTCACATAATATATATAAAATGTATATAATTATGTATGTTAGGACATTTTCATATTTTTACCATATTTGGTCATTAGGAGATAGATATTCTGATTATTATAGTTCTAATTACCATATAAATATGGTATGATTCATGGATGTAGCTATCATTTTAGAGTTATCATACCTAACTATCAATCTAGTTAATTTATATTATAGATATATAGGTGGTTCTTCGACATAAGACACCACAAACATCTTATGGATACGTGGTTGTGTTTCAACTTAAACTATGAGTCTCTTATCATGGGATTCAAAACCTTTAAAATTTGTGTAACAAGATATCTAAAAAAACTGATTGTATGGTTAAGATGAGACTGTCTAGTATTAATACGAAGAGGAGATAAAGTCCAAAAAATAATGTGTTCAAGTCCTTGGTCAATGCGAAAAGTGAAATGTTAGAAAAAGAGTTTTCTTATGATTTTTTACTGCACTAGTTCCAATAATGATGATAGATTAGGGTTTTAGAGTTAACCACGCCATAAGTGGTTTTAGGAGTGTTGTGTAGAAGAGGGATTAAATGTATACAAGAATTGATTCTAAATAAGTTCCATATGTGCTAGCATGAATCCATTACCTTCTATGATGAAATCAAGCTTGTCAACTCATGTATCAATTACTTAAACTATTGATTGGGTCAAATGAATCCATGATTAACTAACTTATATTAAATATTTAATTGATTAATTAGATACACGAAAAAATTGTCACTTAGGCTTATAACTTAACGAAAAAATTGTCACTTAGGCAGTTAAGGTTATGAACTATATAACCTAGTTAAGAACCTTATCTGGTGTACTTAGGCTTTACAGGGCCATATACATAAGTTCTTGGACAAAATATAAATATTTATTCTTCGGATTTTCTGAAATGTGCCAAACTCCATATAAGAACTTTAATGGTTATGGTTTGGGGGACCCATGAAACTCTTTTTTATCTAGATTCACCCTTGTCTCCTCCCTTCTCCCTTACTCCAAGTGACGAGCAATGGCATGAAGATCTTCATGGATCAAAGCTATGTCAGGTAGTGCTTGTGGTCATGTGCAAGAGAAAGAGATTCATAGAGACAAAACTACAGGATTACTAGTAGATGATGGGCACATGCATGGCTTACTCCCATTGCATACAAGGAATCAAAATGTTGTGGATTCGTTTCAGCATAAGGTGAGAAGATCACATTTTGTTTTATTTTATCATGTTCATTTTAGTCTTCTTTCCCTTGGCACATTAAAGGAAGAAGCCTATCATGTTCATTCAAGGACATATCCAAATCATATTTGTTGTGCATTTCTGATTTCTTCCAATTCCATAAGTCACAAAACATAAAAGTGAGTGAGAAGAAGTTTACTTTTGATTATTACATGTATCTAGGGGGAACATTGTTAATTGTCTTAGAAAGAAGAAACATTTGGCTTTTTTATCCTGGAAATTGTGAATAGTATCGAGCATGTCTCTTCAACATCTAGAAATTCCATTGATCTCTCTTATCGATCAGCCGAACAATTATCTTCATTGTAATTAGTAAGATTTTCCATGATCACATCAAGAAAATTGAGGAGGATTGTGTATGTTACAAGGTCTTCAAGAGCCTTATCTTAACTCCCCATGTCATATCACTAGAGAAACTGACAAATATCTTCACCAATGGCTTCAATAATACCTCTATGAAATTTATCATAGTAAGTTGGGAATGATCAACAAAAACATGAGGAGACAATTAGAGGCCTTATTTCAGAACAATTATATTCTTTCAACCTCTCTCTCTCTCTCTCTCTCTCTCTCTCTCTGATGTATGGCCTCTGGTGGCGTACGACCCCCGTCGCCACCAAGGCATGACACTACGGCGCCGGTGGAGCCGACACCTACGCGCGTCCAGCCCCGTCGACAGGCGAAGACGAAGGATCCCGAGTTTCACTACACCAAGTGAGACCCTCTTCTCGCCACGAGCTCGCGCGCGTAGAGCTATCTTTCCCGTTTTCTCTTTTATTATGACTTTATTTAGCCCGCACATGTTTAAGCGGGCCTTTGCATGTCTCTCTCTCTCTCTTTAGGCCGTTGGGTGGGTTTCCCTTTGTTTCGGGACCCTAGCCTAAGGCCCTTTCCCTTTTTGTGAACCTTTTATTCTATTTCTATGAGTATGGGTGTGGGTTGTGGGCCTCAAGTGGGCCCTTTCCTCTCTTGGCCCGCCAAGGGCTCTATAAGAGGGGAAGGGACCCCCCCACAAACCCTAGCCGTCATTTGAGAAAAGAAGAGACTTCATCTCGAGTGGCTGCTCAAGGAAAGTTGGGGAAGAGGTCCTACCGCCGACGCCGCCGCCGCCGCCGCCGCCGCCGCCGCCGCCGCCGCCGCCGCACCAGTTGTGCCGCCGCCGCCGCGCCGCCTCCGCCGCCACCTCTTGCCCCAACTCCGGATCTTCTCCACGCCGCCGCCGTTGCCGCCGCTCCAAGCCGCCGTAGTAGCCGCCGCGAGGTCCGCCGCCGCCGCCGCACCTGCCGCCGCCGCCGCCGACCCTAGCCGCCGCCACCACCGCCGCCCAAGGCCGCCGCCATCGCCGCCGCGCCTCCTCGCCTACTCCGTCGACCTCCAAGGATCGGATCGCCGCCGCCGCACCTCGCCGCCGCCGCGCCCCGCGCCGCCACTGTGACACGCCGCCGCCGCCTTCACGACCTGCAGTCGCCGACGCCACACCCGACTACCGGTCCCGCCGCCGTCCGTTCACCTCCCGCGTCTCTTCCGCGAGCTCCGCCCTTCCATTCTGCCACGAGGACCGCCGCCCCTGCCTTTTTCCTCCGATCCGCCGCCCGGCGAACCGTCCGTCACGCCGGAACCGTCGCCCGCCTTCCCCTCGCCGCGCGCCGCCCCGACTTCCCCTGAAAAGAGCCCTAATCGACGAATAGGGAGAATGAACGATTCCCGCTGAGTCAACTCAGCGGGAACCGTTCCTCACTGAGCAAGGACCGGCCGAGTCAACCCGGGCCAACCCGGACCGGTCCTGACCAGACCGGGCCGCCCAGGCCGACCCCCGCCCAGCCAGTCCAGGCCGCCCCAGTCCAGACCCGGACCAAGCCGGTCCAGACCGGCCCCGTCCCCGGCCGGTCCAGATCGCTCGGGCCGCCCCACCCGGCCCAGACCGGCCCAGATCGCCGAACCCGGCCCAGAGCGTGCAGCCGGGTCAGGAACCGTCCCAGACCGTTCTGGACCGCCTGGACCGCCACGAACGGCCCGGATCGCTCCGAGCCGGCCCCGGACGCGCCTCCCGCCTTCCCGCGTCGCCGCGACCGCTCTACTCGCCACGATTCGTCATCGCCCCGCCGCGCCGATCGCTCCTCCGCGCTCTCGCCGAGTCGCCCGGCGTGTTCGACCCCGCTCCCGCGCCCGACGACCTCCCTCGCCCCGACCGACCGGGCTCGCGCCTCGCAGGTTAGGCATTCATCCCCTTACTTTTACTTTGAAGTCTATATTTCCTTCAGTACTTCCCGCATTTGTCTCCACCGCCCTCGGACATAGTTAGGCTGAGTGACGTCAGGGTACGGGATTGGGATCGTGGATCCGGTCGCCGGGTTGACGATCGAGCTTTCCCGACGACCCGAGGCTTCTCTCTTCCCCTGCATCGACGGCTCCGGGAGGACTCCTGCTCCATCCTACTCGGCGTACCCCAGGAACGCTGTGACGACGTGCCGGGAGGTTGGCTGCTTGCGGAGATCTTAGATTTCATTGCATCATATAGAGCACGTAGTTCACTCCATCCATAGTTCCCCCTTAGAGGATATTAGCGCCGGACCGATTCACCCCGTCGGTCCTGCATCAGCCTCACTCCCACTTTACAAGGGCTAGAGATCCTTCTTTATCCCTGAACTCTCTATCTTATAGTTATATCTACATATAATTTAAAATATAAATATATATCTACTTAAGTTTAATCACATTCATATATATATATATATATATATATATATATGAATGAATCAAGGACATATTTAACCGAATCAATAAGTTGAGTTGCTAGCCGATTAGATGCCTACCTACATCATGTACTTTTCAGAGATATGGATTGTAAATTCTTGCCACTATTGATTACCGTGTAGGTGTAATCTTTTATCCATGAAAGACTTAGGGTATGGTCATTTGCCAAATATAAATTGATTGCTTAAGTTAGTATTGATACGTGAAGGAAAATATCGAGAACATTTCTGATATTCCCACTACCTTTGGCGACGATTTGATTGTATCTCATTCTTTGAGTCAATATCCTCTTATACTAAAGGAAGATGATCCAATCTTGACCACACAATCACTTTCAAGGACCTCATGTCATATAAAATCCATGCCATTTGGATATCCGATGGCTAGTGGCTTGTAAATTAAAGTCAAAACATGATTATCCATCTACATAACATCTTTGATGTCTTAGGTCTAAGTAGCACATATACAATCATGAAATGAATCAACTTGATTGATAATTTTATATAATACTATTTAGGGATTCATACATATAGATTCAATGAACTCCTCTAAAGATTACAGGATATCTATCTATGCTATCTCTTCACCGATGGATGCATGATTAGCCACACTCATCATATGAGTTAGATTAGATAATTCTATTCTTTTTAGGTCTTTTGATGTCCTTATTGAATATCCCTCTAATATGAATTTTTAAATTATATTTTTTAAGATCTCGTGATTAGTGATTAATGAATTATGATCTCATTATATTTCACTTAATATACATCAAACAGAAAAAAAGAATGACTAAATTTTATTTTAATGAATATAAAAAATATAAAAGTATGATTTAGCTTATTGGCCATATAATATCCATCATTAGGTCCATAAATGACTAGACAAAGCAAGAAGACCATTGAAGTCTCCCCTTGGGAAGCATACCTAAGAGGTTGTTCCATAACCACTTGCTTATGTAAGTTTTAGATATATCCAATTGGTGCAAGGACAATCCATGATTAACTGCAATCAACAAAAGAACACACATGGAGTTTAGATGAACCACGAGAGAAATGGTCTCTGATAACATGCAATTTATATTTGAATTTACAAGATTATTGATGCAAATTAAGGTATAAAATATTCCATTTGTATGCATGTTATCATACTTTGAGTATATATCCATCATTTCATGTAATTTTAGGTAATGATATAAAAATATATCATTTTAGGGAAAATTATGCAAAATTCAAATAATCTATTTTATTCTCATCTATATTTGATCATAATTATGTTTTTATGATTAAATAATTAGAGAAAATATTTTTTATACACATGCATTTTGCTAGTTTTTTAAAGAGGAATGAGTGTATTTTTGAAATGAAAATTTATCATCTCGTTACTTCAATATTTTGAATTTTCAAAATGATAGAAAATTTATTTTTGATCCAAAAAAATAAATTTGGATTAATTTGGACTTGCATTTAAAAATTTATGAATTTTCTAAATTTTCAAGATTTTTTAAGAATTTTTTGGAATTTATTTAAACTTATTTTCGATTTTAATCAAAAAATGGTTTTTATATCACAAGCTGACATGGTGGAGCATTGCCATGTGGTGATGGATGTACATGCCACGTGGCGACTATGTGTGTGAATGAGTGTGCGCGTGTGTGCGCGTGTGTGCACGTGTGAGTAATTACTGGGTTACGCATTCATTATGGATTTTTGCTAACCCATTCTACACACATACTTTATATACTTGTCAAATCACCTGAATTTTTATCATGTAGGACTATTTATCTTTGTTTTTAGGCACAGGTGATGTGGCGCAATCTCGAGCGAACGTTCGCACGATTTAATCGTGATTATTGATTTCCACTTATTTAAGGGGGTACGTGGATGCGATTGATAAGGCAACGCCTTGTTTTAAGATGATTTAATCTAAGACGCTCATCTAGGGAATTATAGCAGTCGAGATTAACTACACCCGATGGACTCCCGTTGACACATGGACTCACCTCGATCGCTCGATGAAGATCAAATGGTGGATGTTAAGAGACACTACTTCTTCACACGCGAAGTGGAAAAATCTGAGCGCTTCATCATCGATCGAATGGAAACGACTTAATGACAACGATTTTCTAGCATGCGTTCATTTGAGCTATTGATAGAAGGTGAAGAGATGCATCTAAAGGTTGCGCCCAAATTGCTCTATAAATTGACATGTTCTTGGACGGAAAAATTTGTGGAAATTTTTTTTGAGCAAATCGATTTATTTAGACCACTCAGTCCTAGAATCACTTGATTTATTCTTCTTATAGACTCATTTCCACATCTAGAGAGCATTTAAAATCAAGATTTAGTGGAGAGAATCGGAAGAAGTCACCTCTTAAACGCTGAATTTTGAAATCACATAATGAAAAGCCTTTGATCTAGCAATTAATTGGATAATTTCGGGCGGGACTTCCAGTTAGGTTAAGTTTTTTCCTCCTAATCTTTCTTCATGTAGCATTATATTTTAATTTTGAATCGTAGATTAGGTTAATTTTAGATTTAATTTCGGTTTTTCTCTCTCCTCGTGATCAATTTTCGTCCAAATTTTTTCTCTTTGATTTCTCCGCGAATCTTGATCCAAATAGAGTGATTTTTTTATTTAGGGGATTTTTCTTGGAGTCTTCTTTGTTAATAAACTAAAAAATTAATTTCTGACCTCAATTCATCATCTTATTTGACCTAATTTCAAAGAAACGTAAAAAATTCTATTATTTCTTCATAGATTTCACCACTATACTCTTTAATTCATGATTATAACTTTAAATTGATGAGTTTGGAACTCGTTTTAACACGAGTTTGTTTGTATTTGATGACGACATGAAATCATATCATTAGTATCCATAGGTTTGCATGAAGCCACATGCTACCATCCGCACCTTTTGACATGCCAATGCAACATGAGTTTATAATTGAGGATAAATACCTATTTTCAAGCCACAACTTTACCACTACTCGAGTGCTAAAATAGAACCAATATTTCGTGATCAAACAAGGCCTAATATTCAAGGTCCATTGTTACCTTCCACATGCATACATGCATTAGGTCACTATACCTCTTGGGTAGCATATAGAAAGTCACAAAAAGAACAAATGCTTTATATGTGAGATGGATATGGTCATAGGAAACAAAAATTAGAAATAGGATGTTGGGATTTTTAAAACATCATTTATTGGATATGGGATGAAGTCTGACGAGACTAAATCGTATGGTCGTTGATTACACACGACTTAGTGTCAAAATAAAGTCCTAATATTACCAATTTGTGATTAATCAAAGTAATTAATTAGTATAATGGTAATTAAGGGTCGAATCCACGGAGAATTAGGGATTTTTGAGAGATATTCTTGAAATTTGGTCAAATCGGACGATGAATCGAGGTTAGAAATTGGGCAATTTGATGTTTTAAGAAAGATAACTCAAAATCGAATCCACGGAATCAAAAATCAAGTGATTTGGTGGAGAATTCGAAGAGAAATCGAATTTTGAAGAGAGGAGATAATTTCGTTTCGAAAAATGATTAAAAACCGAAATTAAATCTAAATTAAACTAAATCTACGATTCTAAAACTAAAATTAATGCTAAATGACGAAAGATAATGAAGAATTTACGCAACCTAACCCAAAGTAGCCGTCGAAATGATCCAATTAATCGCCGGATGCAAGGCTATTCATTTCGAAATTTTCGAAGACGAAGATGGAGTTCAAGATGTAAATTCTTCCTTCTCTCTCGATCAAACTTTGATCTTAAGCATTCAATGGAAGCGAAAATGAGTTACGAATGCTCTCGAACAAACGGCGCACGATTTCATTGAGTACACAAGGAGTAATTGAAGATTAATCGCGAACGTGTTCTTCGTCGCGAAGAACCGTTCTTAAATAAAACGAAAATGAATCTCGACCGTCCGATGAAGCGTCGCATCGGATCGACGATCGCGATCACACGTGATTCAATCGAAACGTCGCGTCATTTGATGAACGTCGGATCACGATCGTGTGGCCTTGATTTGATCTGAGGCTCATTGAATATCGACCGTTATAATTATCAAGATCGACGGCCAGGATGATTTCACTTAAAGCCTCTTTTAAGCACATGTTTGATTAGATGATCGGGTGGACCACGATTTCATCACATCAACGGGTGCGATGAATCGCTCTTCTCATCCGACGCTCCATAGCTCGTCACGTCGCCCTGAAATCACTAAATGAAAAGGACTTTAGTCCCACACGGGATAAATAATATGAAAACGATGCCTATATAATATACGTGATACTAGAGGTATTGAAAATTCGTCCCCTTATACACGGGGGACCCCTAAACTATATATTATATAAGACAATTAAGTGAATATCCGGTCCATGTGTCACCTTCGCCTGCCACGCAGGCCATCACGCGCGTCCACCTGGCAGAGCCACGTGGCCTTGCGTGCCACGTCGCATCCACGTGGGCCCGCATGATTATAACCCAGTTTCTGCATTTTTTTAATTATTTTAAACATTAAAAAAATCGAAAATAAATCAATATAAATTCAGAAAAATTCCAGAAAAATTCTATAAATTTGTTAAAATCATAACTTTCAAAATACAACTCCAAATTAGTTCAAATTTGTTTTGTTGGATTCAGAATTGAATAATCTATCATTATAAAAAGTCAAATTATTAAAATAGTAAGAGAATTAATTTATATTAATTTTATACATTTATGTATTATATAAAATAAATTCATATGAATACATAAATGTAAATAAAAGTCTTTTCTCTTATATTTTCATCTTTAAAACATGATTATGATCATAAATATAATTAGGATTAAAGATTATAATGTCTAATTATGCATAATAACCCCTAAATTGATGTATTTTAAGATCATAACATGAATTTACACCAAATGATAGAAATATGCTGAAAAGATGATAACATGCATACATTTATAATGATTAATGCATTAATTTGCATTAATAACTATGTAATTACATGCATAAATAGCATGTTATCAAAGTCCTAGAAGGTGATTTTATGATCAAAATCATCCACCCTCAATATTTTAGGAGATTGACTCAAGAAATGAGATGCTGTAAAATCCTTGGCCAAGGTAGTAGAAATGTCAAAGAAGGTTTTCTAGATGATTTTCTTCGCGCATTAGTATGAAGTTGAGTGACCAATTAGGGTTGACTATTGGCCATACCCTAAGTTATTCATGAATCTCATGCCGATGAGAGATGTTATATACAAGGTAATTGATGATGACAAACTTTTAAATAAGAGTTCTCATATATTTCATATCTTGTAAGACACATGGTGTAGCTTGGCACCCAATGGGCTGGTAACTCAACATGTTGAGTGGGTTAAATGAATCCTTAATTAATTAACTATATGTTAATGTAGATAATTAATAATGGTGACCTATTAGTGAGATATATGGACCTAGAGGGTCATACTTATAAGGTCTATAGACATTGGTGGATCTAGACATAACTATGATGGTTTTTTTGAAAAGTTCACATACCCAATGTCTATATATAGGGGAGAATGATCACAACTCAAAGTGCCCATGAAAGCCTTCTAAAAACTCTCTCATTTCTTCTCTTTATCCTCAGTGAAGAGCGTTGATGAGGAGATCCAACCATTTTGCGATTGGGTGGATATCGCTAGAGGCAACACAATTGAATAACTTCAAGGATTCTTTTAATGAACCTTATAAGTATGGATTTTAATCTGTACTAGATGTTTTGAATGTTAAATTCAATTTATTCCATAATTTTTGATGTTTTGATAACAAAAATTGAAAGCCTATGGAGAATAAGGTCCAAACATACCATAGAGTGAGAGATGATGGAATACTCAAGGGAACACCTATGTTGACTCAATGTGGTAGTGTAGTTAAGTTCTATAAAGTGTGATAGGTAGGGCTAAAAGACTCCTTTAGGAGATATGCCTATATCCCTTAATAGTTGACACAATAGGTAGTGCTGATATTGCGATGAGGCAAGACAATGTTAAGGCTTGTGGAGGATTTGAGGGAAGTGCTTATGGTGGCTTTTAGAAATTGCATCCCTCTTATACTGGCTCATAAACTAGTGTGTATGGGTCTTATTTCGAAATAGAAGGACCATTTGTATTAGTGATTGATTTCTAAGTTTCTTTGTAAACCTAATTGGTTAGATGGGGTAGCAGCCAGATGATGCAATGATTATGAACATAGGAGGCTATAGTGGTGACTAAAAAGACAACAAGAGTGGCCATTTCGTTCAACAATAAATAACCTAGTGCAAGGCATGTTAATAGCATGACCAAAAAGAGAAGGAACCTAACTCATTCGGGTTGATTCAGGTCAATCTATGGTTGACATGGTGTCAAATTAAAGTCTATCTAAAGTTGACTCATGATCAGTATGAAATAACCTCAAGGAGATTTGGATCAGCCTAGGGGTAAACTCCAAATTGGTTATCAGCCAATGTTTGCTTGAGGGCAAACATTCATGAAGCCTCAAGAGGCGGTGATGGCCTTTAGGAGGTGGCAGCCCAAGGAAGCAAAAAAG
This sequence comes from Lemna minuta, assembly GCA_024174645.1. Taxonomy (NCBI): domain Eukaryota; kingdom Viridiplantae; phylum Streptophyta; class Magnoliopsida; order Alismatales; family Araceae; genus Lemna; species Lemna minuta. The sequence goes on from CM044107.1 coordinate 3,464,450, forward strand.
CTTCATGGAGGCAACAACCCAAGAAGCGGTGACGATGCATCGAGAGGTGGCAAGAGAGGTGGTCGCGACCTAGGAGGAGCAACCTAAGATAAATGATGATGCATCATTAATTTGGGAGGTGATGATTTGGAGAGGTGATAACCTTTGGTAAGCAACAATCTAGTGACACATCACACATCGACAATGGTGCAACGCTTGTGGTGCACATGGTGATGATTGGTAGTACATAAGAATGATGACGGTTGTCTTGCCTAAAGCTTAGATATGAGACTAGAAAAGCCCTTAATTTTTATATCAAAACATCAAATGCATTGAAAAATATTAAATCAAATATTCAAAGAGATGAAGCCCTAAGATATAAGGATCCTATGATATAGGATAGATAAAAATCTATACTACATGCTTTATTGATAGAGTTCCTTTAATCTATTCAGAGTTTGATTATTAGGTCCATCCACAAGATCATTAGATAATTGGATCTCTTCTTCAAACTCTTAACCAAGAGAGAAAGAGAAGAAATGGTAGATATTTTAACAAGTCTCACTTGAGCACCCTTAGGTGTGGTGGCAAGAGAGGTGGTCGCGACCTAGGAGGAGCAACCTAAGATAAATGATGATGCATCATTAATTTGGGAGGTGATGATTTGGAGAGGTGATAACCTTTGGTAAGCAACAATCTAGTGACACATCACACATCGACAATGGTGCAACGCTTGTGGTGCACATGGTGATGATTGGTAGTACATAAGAATGATGACGGTTGTCTTGCCTAAAGCTTAGATATGAGACTAGAAAAGCCCTTAATTTTTATATCAAAACATCAAATGCATTGAAAAATATTAAATCAAATATTCAAAGAGATGAAGCCCTAAGATATAAGGATCCTATGATATAGGATAGATAAAAATCTATACTACATGCTTTATTGATAGAGTTCCTTTAATCTATTCAGAGTTTGATTATTAGGTCCATCCACAAGATCATTAGATAATTGGATCTCTTCTTCAAACTCTTAACCAAGAGAGAAAGAGAAGAAATGGTAGATATTTTAACAAGTCTCACTTGAGCACCCTTAGGTGTGGTGGCAAGAGAGGTGGTCGCGACTGATAACATGCATTTATAACCTGAATTCTTACCCTAATTAACTCATATTCATGCTTATTTTATGTGAATATGATGCATGTTATCATACTTTTTAGGAATTTTCTCCATAGGCATGTCATTTCACTAAAGTTGATATTTATGCATAAATTAGAGATCATTTCATGCTTAAGAGATGATTAATCTGTTGTCTAGATTAACAGGAGTTAATCTCTATTATTACATGAATTTTGACTTTAGTAAATGTTTGGAAGGATGATTTTAGGATGAATTTATGATTTAAAATGTTTAATTAGAACTTATTTAATGAAATTTTAATTCATCCTTATTTCCTTTTTGAAAACATATTTTAAAATGGCATAATATTAAAAAGGAAAGAATTTATGATCCAATGGAGAAAATTTCAATTAAAAAGGAGTTGTATATTTTAAATTATGAATTTCTGAATTTTTATACTATTTTTTCCGATTTTTATTTGATTTTTAATTGAATTTTTAAGTCTTTTTTTTTAAGTGAAAATCGCGAAAAAGGGAAAACTTACCTGCGGCTGACGTGGCGACCGGGCCCAGGCGACGGGCTGACGTGGCGCGCGGGTCCACCGCGCCGTTACGACGTGGCGCTGAGGCCACGTGGTAGGGCGCGTGTGGCCCACGCGGGGCGCAGGTGGCGCTGACGCGTGGCAGGAGGCCACACGGACGGTCCACGTGGGCGCCCGTGTGGGGAGCCACGTGGCAGGAGAGGATTGCATGTGGAGGGCCCACGGGTATAGTGGGCCCACGGGTATAGTGGGCCCTGGTTAGATTTTAGGGGCGGTAACGCAATAGGCGTTAACCGCCCCCTAATTTATAGGGGCGAAGAAATATTTTACCTTCCGTGTGGGACTATGTCCCACACGGGTCTTTCTTTTGCAGGCCACGTGGACGCACAAGGGGCATCGGATTTAGTTTGAGCGGCGTCGATCGATGTGTCAGGGGAAAAAAGGTGGCGACCAATAGAAAAAAAGGAACCCTTTTTCGCCGCCTAATAAGACAAATCCTATTTAATGATTTTCTCTTTTTCAGGAGCAACGATCGAGGCACACCAGTCGAGGAGGCGGCGGCCAATAGAAAAAAAGATAGTCTTTTTTCGCCGCCTAATAAGACAAACCCTTTATATTATTTTTTTAGGAATCGAAGCGACGTGGACGAATGAGAAAGACGGCGCCTAATAAAACAAAAATCCGCCAGTCAAAGCTCCTGTGACGCATTAAATGCGCCGCAATCTCAGTCGGCTGCATTAAATGCACGAAACCGCGTGCATTAAATGCAACGCGGTTTCATCTGTGCATCTTGACGTGGCCGCTCCGGATTCGCTAAAAGCAAATTTGATGACGCAGACACGTCATCGATACCTGTTATTTAACATATGATTTTATTTTTTAACAGGTGTCTTTTCCTACCTGACGCCACGTGGAAGAGCAGAAAGCGTCCGATCTTCGTCGAGATGGACGGCTAGCGAGGGTTTTATCTCTCGATCGCGATCTGACGGCTACGATGAAGATCTTATTTTCTCTCTCTTCGCGGGAATCTGGAGCGCTCAATTCCAATCCGACGGCGATGGACGATCGTGGAAGAACTCCACGATCGCGGCGCGATCGAGCCGCGATCGAGGAGAAGATGGCGCGGGATCGGAGCGGAATCGTCCTCAATCGATCGGCAAGCGATCGACGAAGCTGGAGCAGCTTGATTGACGCCCGATCGCGGCCTAATCGTGGCGCGATCGTAGCGAAAATCGTGGCGAAAATCGTGGGACAAGTGAAGCGAAATTGGAGCTGAAATCAAGCCGATTCATCGCGGATTTGAAGCCACGACCCATGCCCATAGAATCGCCTACATGAAGCTTGAAAACCGCTCCCACGACCGCCTGTACAGCCCACGATTTCGGGCCAATTTCCCTCTTTAAAAACTCATGTACTCCTTCTTTGTTCTTCAACTTTTGATTGATTCGTGAAGGAATTAAGCGAATTTCGAGGAAAATCTTAAGTTCATCGTGATCCCCCCGCGTTTAGACTCCGAAGGGATTGGAGCGGGATTGATCGCGAATTCCTCCTTGATTTCATCGAATTTTCCCCTTGAATTCGAAAGTCCGTGAGAAAGGATCCGAGCAAATTCACTCCACTCGCGCAAATTGGAGCTTAATTCTCGTGGCAATCGGGGTTAGTAGTGAGATTCGATCGATTATCAAGAGGTAATTTGAGTTTTTTTTATTAGATTTAGAAGTTTAATTTTTGCAAATTAGTTCATAGTGTTCTTCATTTTCCCCAAATTTTCAGATCCGAAAAAGTTGCTGATTTTGAAAAATAGGATATCTCTTTGATTATAATTCCAAATCACTTGATTTTGGTTTCATTGGATTCCTCTTTTCATCAGCTTTCCGTGGATAGCAATTTCATCAAATTCTGAGTTCATTTGACCCTTCAAATTTAACGCTTTGACCACGGGACTGTTCATCTTTCATCAGAAGTCAAACGTTGACTTTCGGGGTCAATTACTTTTTAATTGACAAATCAGAATTTGATAATTTTCGGTCTTGTTGGATTCCTCTGGTTCTTAGCTTTCTATTGACATATAAATTTGTAAGATTTGGATTTCATTTGGTCATTCAATTTGAAGATTTCCTCTGAGGTGTTCATTTCGGGGATTTTCTGATCATTGATTTTCAATAATTCATAATAAATCCATTTCTTATCCAAAAAAATTACAAAAACTTATATCAATAAATTCTATTTTCTCTCTAGTTTCCAAATATATAATTTTTCGTAATCTTCTGACTCTGTTTGATTCTCTGATTTTTGCAGAACACCTATCTGCTGGTCAAAGTCAACGCTTTGACTTTGACTTTTGACTTTTCTCTGTCAAATCCGAGATTTCAATTCTTAAAACTTTTTATTTACCTTATTTATATCATTTCCATATCTTAAATCTTATTTTCTCTTATTTAAAAACTCCTTTTTAAACCTAAGTTTGACCAAGTCAACTCTGCGATTAAAGTCAACCCCGCTCTCGTGGATCGACCCGATACTTACCCAGTACTTGATTATTCTATCTTGTCTTTGTGAGTTCGGTTTTATAAATTTTGTTTGACCATCGTATTTGTGTTTTAACGACGCACAAAAACGACTCGTCAAAATGGCGCCGCTGCCGGGGAGCATGCGTTTTTGATTTGATTGCTTTGATTTCTTGATCATATTTAGGTTTCTGTCTTCTGTTGTTTACTGACCTGCAGAGAATTTATCAGACCCTCATCAGTGGTGAAAAAGGTATAGCGAGGTAAGATTACCTAAATTTGGCCATTATTTGACATTTTGGTGCAAATTTGGTAGTCTATTTTGGTGTTTTTTTCACCTATTTGATACATCGATATTGATATATCTGAGATTTTTATCCTCTGTTAGCAGTGACCTATTATTATTTTTATCTCTATTGGTGTGCTTTTGATAGTGTCTAACTTGTTCTATCTTTTAGGTGGAGTAAGTGCAACATTTTTCATTTAGACATCACTCTTTTCGTCTCACTCTTTTCTGACATTCTTATATATATATACTTGCTGTTTTTTTGTGATCTTTTGGCTTTAGATATGCATAGGAATCATAGGAACCGAGGAGGACGACAGGGTCAGCGACCCACGAGGCATACAAGGAATAATCCCTTGTATGATGATCTATTTGCCTCATCTAGAGCTCCATCGGAGGCCTCTAGTGATTCTCTTCCAGACGATCGCCACACCAGTGGCGAGGAGAGCCGATTGACGCCCCTCTTCCCCGCCGAGATAGTGAGACGACGTCTTAGCGATTACGCAAGACCGGTCGTCCAAAGGCAGACTCACGCGAGTCAATGCGCCCCTACGACGAGGTGCGAATTTTTAAAAATTGACTCACATATTCTTGGCCTTTTTGCCCACTTTTTCATGGACTACCATCGGAGGATCCGTATCGACATGTGGACGAGTTCAGCCAGTGTGCGAATTCAACCAGCTCCACAATGTCCCCTCCGAGACGGCCAAGATGCGCTTCTTCCCTTTCACGCTTAAGGAAAGGGCGAAGGAGTGGTTCTTTAGCTTGGGCCGCGAGTTTGATTCATGGAGAGAGATGGAAGACGCATTTTTTTGCGTAAGTACTACTCTGGTAGGTAAGACTAGTGCCGTGAGACGCGCCATACGCGAGTTCTCACAAGGGCCTGGTGAGGTTTTCTATGAGGCTTGGGAGAGACTTAGAGATCTTTTGAGACAAAGTGTCCGCATCATGGTATACCTAAACATGAGATTACTCAGATTTTTTTATGATGGTTTAGGTGCACTCGATGTGTATTTGCTCGATGCCGCTAGTGGAGGCACGTTCATGAGCAAGTACGAGGATGAAGCCCTCGAGTTGATCGAGTTGGTGGCGGAGAATAGCCATCATCATGCGGCTAAATCCTTCTGAGGGACCCGGAGCGCTCCCGCGAAGGGAGGGATGTTAGACGCAAAGGCGGCAGAGACAGTATGCTTTTTAGATAAGATTGAGAAACCGACGTAAGCCCGTAACTTGATCATGGACTCGCTAAGGTCCGACCTGGGTTCTCGATGGCCTCGCGCCGCTCACATGTTGATGTCTCACCGTGTTCACATTGCTCTAGCTTTTGAGCATGTAGAGTTAGATTGCCCCGTGATGGCAATCCAGTGACAGCTTTCCATTTCGGCCAAACCATACCACATATCCAGTGTTTGAGCCAGCGGGTAGGTCGACTCTACCCGAATCAGGGTTATTCTAGTTATCATAACCCTACTTATGCGCAGCAGCTGAGCGGGCAGCCCACTTCATATCATCAGCCCTATGGATCCGCGCCGCAGCATATGGGGAACCCGAGGCCGACACCTTTCGCCCCCTGCATTCCCCCGAGCGGTTACGCCGCCACATGCAAGTACCACTCTCCAAAGCACCTTCGCTGACCCCATCATGAGTGCATTAGCACAAATGATGAGTAAACTGAATGAGGTTAGTGACCGACTTGATAGAGTTGAGGGGGATAAAACCCCATGCTCCACAGCCTTCTACCGAGCATAGGAAGGGTAAGCGAGTAGAATTTGAGCAGCTACCTTCCCAACCTCTAGCAAACCCTAGGAATGTAGGGCAAGCATCGTCGAGTCGCACCCACAATGTGAACGAAGTTCGCATTGATGGTGCATCGGAGGAGGCACATGCCATATCGGGCCTACGTAGCGGCAAGGTCTTAGTGGATCCTCATACGGACCACAAGCGCCGCAAGGACCCGCTTGAGGAGAAGGACGACCGTCCATCTCCCACGATTATCCCAGAGGAGGACTCCGAGGATGAGGAGGCACCCGATGAGGAGAGTAGGGCAGAGCCCAATCCCGAGGTTTATAAACCTCCGGTGCCATATCCTCAGCTTTTGAGCCGGCCTAGAGTCCCTACTAGTGATAGCGATGACACCTTATTAGAGGCTTTTTAGGCAGGTTACTATCACCATCCCATTAGTAGACGCCATCCAAAGATATTCCACCCTACGCAAAGTTCCCGAAAGGACTTTGCACCCCAGTGAGGAAGCCGAAACGTATCCATATGAGTGAGACTATTAGTTCCATCATGCTGAGTACGCTTCCTCGTAAGCTGACGTGATCCGGGAGCTCCTATGATTAGTTGTGAGATAGGGGGTAGGACGTTCACTCGATCACTCCTCGACACGGGGGCTAGTTTTAATATACTCCCGAAGGGAGTGTATGACGCTTGTCCACTTGGCGAGTTGCAGCCATTATTTATCGAGTTGAGCTTAGTGGATGGATCCGTGAGACGACCTCACTGGAGTAGTAGAGGATGTGATAGTTAAGGTAGAAAAACTGCTACTTTCCCGTAGATTTTATTATCGTGGGATATGAAATCCACGAAGGACCTCACCGACTCTCCCATCATACTAGGGAGACCATTTTTAGCTACCGCGAAAGCGATTACGGATTGGGGCAAGGGGGAAGTTATTTTTCAGGTTGGAGATAGCACGATGAAGGTGAGCATCAACAAGTTGATGCGACATCCTTCACACGAGACCGATGAGGTAGGCGCCGTCGATATCTACGAGGATCCGGAGATTTCGAGTTGTATCGAGGAGACGACGGCGGCTATTGAGGATAGGAGCTTCGAGGAGCCCGAGGATGATCCATTCCCTCCCGCGAGACGGCACTCGAGCTAAAACCGCTACCTTCGACGCTGAAGTACGCTTTTCTTGATCATCATAGTGCTAACCCCGTTATTATATCCTCGCAGCTAGATCACGACCAGGAGGAGAGACTATTGGCGGTCTTGCGAGCGAGGAAGGAAGCAATCGGATGGAACTTGTCGGATCTTAAGGGAATTGATCCCTCTTTGTGCATGCATCGTATTTTCCTAGAGGAGGACGCTCGTCCCTCTAGAGAGGCACAAAGACGGCTCAACCCTAAGGTATGGGATGCCGTTAAGGATGAGATTCTTAAATGGCTTAATGCAGGTATCATATATCCCATCTCCGACAGTCCATGGGTCAGTCCGGTGCATGTTGTCCCCAAGAAGGCGGGGATCACCGTGACGACAAAATGACAAGGGCGAGGAACTTCAGACGCGTCTTCCGACGAAGTGGAGAGTTTGCATCGACTATCGGAAGCTTAACGCGCGACGAAGAAGGACCATTTCCTTTGCCATTTATTGACCAAATTCTTGACAAGCTTTCAGTGTCAAGGATTTTATTGCTTCCTAGACGGCTATTCGGGGTATAATCAGCTAGCTATCCACCCCGACGATCAAGAGAAGACGACGTTTACATGTCCATTTGGCACATATGCATTTCAGCGCATGCCTTTTGGACTATGTAACGCCCCGCCACATTTCAGAGGTGCATGATGGCCATCTTCTCCGATTTTATAGGAGAGAGCATGGAGGTCTTCATGGACGACTTTTTCAGTTTTTCGGCCCGAGTTTTGATGCGTGCTTGGAGCACTTAACGCAAATCTCGACGTTTGCGTTAAGAAACGCCTAGTTCTTAGTTGGGAGAAGTCCCACTTCATGGTGCGAGAAGGTATAGTGCTTGGACATCTAGTTTCAAGCAAAGGATTGAAAGTGGACAAGGCCAAGGTTGAGGTAATCCAAAACCCTGCACTCCCTACGTCGATAAGGGAACTTAGAAGTTTCCTAGGGCATGTCGGTTTTTTTATCGTCGCTTTATTCAGGATTTTGCTAAGGTTTCAAAACCACCGACTTCTCTTCTTTGCAAGGAAAAGGATTTTATCATTGAGAAAGAAGGGAAGCACGCCTTTATGCAGCTGAAGCAAGCTTTAGTGGAAGCGCCTATTTTACAAAATCCTAATTGGGACTTACCTTTTGAGATTATGTGTGATGCTTCTGATTTTGCAAGAGGGCGCGGTTTTGGGGGCAGCGCATCGACAAGAAAGCCGACCGCCATTTGTTACGCGAGCAAGACGCTAGCCGACGCTCAACTTAACTACACTACGACGGAGAAGGAGTTGTTGGCGGTTGTCTTTGCTTTGGAGAAGTTTCGGCCTTACATCTTGGGCAGCAAGATCATCGTCTACACGGACCACGCCGCATTGAAGTACTTGCTGTCCAAGAAAGAGGCCAAACCGCGACTGATTAGATGGGTTCTCCTCCTTCAAGAATTCGATTTGGAGATCAAGGACAAGAAGGGAAGTGAGAACTCGGTGGCTGATCATCTTTCTCGACTCCACATTCCATCTTCAGTGAGATTTGTGATACATTTCCCGATGAGCAGCTCCTCGCCGTGGTGACTAAGGTACCTTGGTTTGCGCATATTGTTAATTACTTAGTCACTAAATCTGTCCCCCGATTATTGGAACACGCACCAAAAAGAAGAAATTTGCATATGATGTGAAAACATTATTTTTTTGGGAAGAACCCCAATTGTTCCATGTAGGGGCTGATCAGATTATTCGGCGATGCGTTCCGGAGGAGGAACAAGAGCATATTCTAGCGATGTGTCACTCGTCTCTATGTGGAGGACATTTTGCGTCGAGGAAGACGGGAGCGAAGGTGCTACAAAGTGGCTTCTATTGGCCAACTCTCTTCAAGGATGCGATCAAGTATTGCAAGGAATGTCTAAAGTGCCAATCCGCATTGAACATCTCCAAGAGAGATGAAATGCCCTTGCAAACCATCCTTGAGGTAGAAATTTTTGATCTTTGGGGGATTGATTTTATGGGACCATTTCCACCGTCTGAGGGCAAGGAGTATATTCTTGTAGCGGTGGACTATGTGTCCAAATGGGTCGAGGCGATACCGACGAGGACAAACGATCATCGAGTGGTTAATAAGTTCATTGTTAACAATATTTTTTCTCGATTTGGTTGTCCTAGAGCTATTATTAGTGATGGTGGATCTCACTTTTACTAACTCTCATTTCAGGAGTTTACTTAAGAAATATGGAGTTCACCATCGCGTCACGACCCCGTATCACCCCCAAGCAAATGGCCAAGTAGAAGTGAGCAATAGAGAAGTCAAGAACATCTTGAAGAAGATCATTCGCACGGATGGAAGAGATTGGGCAGCGAAGCTACCCGATGCTCTATGGGCCTACCGCACCGCATTCAAGACACCCATTGGGATGTCTCCTTTTAGGCTCATTTATGGCAAGCCTTGCCACCTCCCCGTCGAGTTAGAGCATAGAGCATATTGGGCTATTAAAAAAAGCTCAATCTATCTCTTGATCAAGCCGGAAAAGGAAAGACTTCTCCAAATTCAAGAGCTCCAAGAACTCCGGAATGAGGCATATCAAAAATGCGGAGATTTATAAAGCCAAAAAAATAAAGCCTATCATGACAAGCACATTAATAGGAGATCTTTTTCATGCTCATGACAAGGTATGGCTTTATAATTCTCGTCTTAAACTCTTTCCAGGGAAATTGCGCTCAAGGTGGGATGGTCCATATGAGATCCTTGAAGTGTATGACAATGGATCGGTCTTGATCTTAGATCCCAAGACCCAAAATTCCTTCAAGGTGAATGGACATAGGTTGAAGCCATACATTGGTGAAGAAGGACCTCCCCCTCCTCATAGGGAAGAGCTGCAATTTCTTGAGATCTCAGCCACTAGTTAGTCGTTGGAGTGAGTTACGTCTAGCTAAAGACGTTAAACTTAGCGCTTGTTGGGAGGCAACCCATCTTTATCTTATTTTTGCATTTATTTCCTACTTTTAGCATTTATTTTTATTTTTATTCTTGCTGTTTGCTTTGATGTTTTCTGTGTTTCTTTATAAGTTTTTTTAGGTACAAAGGAGAAAGGAGCATAAAATGAAGAAATTTGGCCTCAAAGCAACTCCAAAAAAATGAAGAAAAAGAATGCAACCGATGCAAATTCCCGCTAAGTTTTTTTCTTTTTCCCTCTTATGATTGTATTTCTTTTTACTGATGTGCATGCCATGTATACTGATTGTCATCACTTTTTTTCCATGAGCATGTTGAGTTTTATTGAGGACAATAAAAAGGAATGAGCATGGGGGGAGTTTTCTAGAAAACTTAGAATTTTTCAAAATTTTTGCATTTCTCCATTTAGTATTCTATGCATGATCTGATTTTTAAACATGTGAACAGCAGCATGATCTTTTCAAAATCACATGAAATAGAAAAGCATAGAGTCCATTTACACCTCCATTTGTTTAGAAAGTTGTGGGAAGAGCAACCTTAAGTGTATGTTGAGGAGATGGTAGAGTCAATGGAATTAGGGATTTAGGTATTCCTTTGGGGAGTCATAAAATCCAAACTAAGGGTGTACTCAAGCTCATAGTATGATTTTTAAAAAACTTTCTATACTTCTCATCCACTCATTCTTCTTTCTAAACTTTGAGTTGATGACTCCTTGCACGCACATCCTTCCGCTTTCCATAGCAAGTCGTAGCTTGTATCATCCTTTGTTGGCATTAATATTATTGACATAGTGAAGCTCCCTGATCCATAGAGATACCAAAACCTCTTCGGGGGAATAAGCTGCATGTCTACTAAGGACGGCACATGGGTAGGATGAGCACCATGAAATGAAGTATGTTGTTTTCAATAAAGTTGCATAAAAGCCTTGAAAATTTCAAATTCTGAATTCTCTAATCTCCTTCTTGAAAAAGGGCTTGCAGCAAGTAGAATTAGGATGAATAAAGTAGAATTAGGATGAAAAGAAAAATACAAAAAAAAATAGAATTAGAAAAAAAAGAAAGAACAAAATAAAAAAAAGTAGTAGAATTAGAATGGTAAGCTACCTCCCATGTGTTTTAGCCGATTCTATTTATAGCCACTATGTATATAAGGATGATGCTTGTTTCTACTTCTTGTGCCCTTATCATTCATGTCCATAGTGCAAGGAGGAATCGACGATTGGTTTGGTATGATGAATTTCTTGTAATTATGTATATTCTATTAGTATGTAGAGCAAGAGCATTCTTAGTTTATTTGGTGGATTAAAGTGCTTGCTGGAGGAATGCCTTGATCTTGAGTTTCTAGTACATTACTTTCTTCTTGGCATCATTTAAGGTAGAACATTCATTTCAGATTCTATCAATGCTCAACCCATGGCTTTCTAAGCTTGTTAGTCCTATTTCACACTTTTTCTCTTTCCATTGCTAAGGGACTAGCAATAATTTAAGTTGGGGGGTGTGATAACATGCATTTATAACCTGAATTCTTACCCTAATTAACTCATATTCATGCTTATTTTATGTGAATATGATGCATGTTATCATACTTTTTAGGAATTTTCTCCATTGGCATGTCATTTCACTAAAGTTGATATTTATGCATAAATTAGAGATAATTTCATGCTTAAGAGATGATTAATCTGTTGTCTAGATTAACAGGAGTTAATCTCTATTATTACATGAATTTTGACTTTAGTAAATGTTTGGAAGGATGATTTTAGGATGAATTTATGATTTAGAAATGTTTAATTAGAACTTATTTAATGAAATTTTAATTCATCCTTATTTCCTTTCTTTGAAAAACATATTTTAAAAATGGCATAATATTAAAAAGGAAAAGAATTTATGATCCAATGGAGAAAAATTTCAATTAAAAAAGGAGTTGTATATTTTAAATTATGAATTTCTGAATTTTTATACTATTTTTCCGATTTTTTTATTTGATTTTTTTAATTGAATTTTTAAAGTCTAGTGAAAAAATCGCGAAAAAGGGAAAACTTACCTGCGGCTGACGTGGCGACCGGGCCCAGGCGACGGGCTGACGTGGCGCGCGGGTCCACCGCGCCGTTACGACGTGGCGCTGAGGCCACGTGGTAGGGCGCGTGTGGCCCACGCGGGGCGCAGGTGGCGCTGACGCGTGGCAGGAGGCCACACGGACGGTCCACGTGGGCGCCCGTGTGGGGAGCCACGTGGCAGGAGAGGATTGCATGTGGAGGGCCCACGGGTATAGTGGGCCCACGGGTATAGTGGGCCCTGGTTAGATTTTAGGGGCGGTAACGCAATAGGCGTTAACCGCCCCCTAATTTATAGGGGCGAAGAAATATTTTACCTTCCGTGTGGGACTATGTCCCACACTGGGTCTTTCATTTTTGCAGGCCACGTGGGACGCACAAGGGCGCATCGGATTTAGTTTGAGCGGCGCGATCGATGTGTCGGGGGAAAGAAAAAGGTGGCGACCAATAGAAAAAGGAACCCTTTTTTCGCCGCCTAATAAGACAAATCCTATTTAATGATTTTCTCTTTTTCAGGAGCAACGATCGAGGCACACCAGTCGAGGAGGCGGCGGCCAATAGAAAAAAAGATAGTCTTTTTTCGCCGCCTAATAAGACAAACCCTTTATATTATTTTTTTAGGAATCGAGGCGACGTGGACGAATGAGAAAAAGAGCGGCGCCTAATAAAACAAAAAAATCCGCCAGTCAAAGCTCCTGTGACGCATTAAATGCGCCGCAATCTCAGTCGGCTGCATTAAATGCACGAAACCGCGTGCATTAAATGCAACGCGGTTTCATCTGTGCATCTTGACGTGGCCGCTCCGGGATTCGCTAAAAGCAAATTTGATGACGCGACACGTCATCGATACCGTTATTTAACATATGATTTTATTTTTAACAGTGTCTTTTTCCTACTGACGCCACGTGGAAGAGCGAAAGCGTCCGATCTTCGTCGAGATGGACGGCTAGCGAGGGTTTTATCTCTCGATCGCGATCCGACGGCTACGATGAAGATCTTATTTTCTCTCTCTTCGCGGGAATCTGGAGCGCTCAATTCCAATCCGACGGCGATGGACGATCGTGGAAGAACTCCCACGATCGCGGCGCGACTCGAGCCGCGATCGAGGAGAGATGGCGCGGGATCGGAGCGGAATCGTCCTCAATCGATCGGCAAGCGATCGACGAAGCTGGAGCAGCTTGATTGACGCCCGATCGCGGCCCATCGTGGCGCGATCGTGGCGAAAAATCGTGGCGAAAATCGTGGGACAAGTGAAGCGAAATTGGAGCTGAAATCAAGCCGATTCATCGCGGATTTGAAGCCACGACCCATGCCCATAGAATCGCCTACATGAAGCTTGAAAACCGCTCCCACGACCGCCTGTACAGCCCACGATTTCGGGCCAATTTCCCTCTTTAAAAACTCATGTACTCCTTCTTTGTTCTTCAACTTTTGATTGATTCGTGAAGGAATTAAGCGAATTTCGAGGAAAATCTTAAGTTCATCGTGATTCCCCCGCGTTTAGACTCGATTCCGAAGGGATTGGAGCGGGATTGATCGCGAATTCCTCCTTGATTTCATCGAATTTTCCCCTTGAATTCCGAAAGTCCGTGAGAAAGGATCCGAGCAAATTCACTCCAATTCGCGCAAATTGGAGCTTAATTCTCGTGGCAATCGGGTTAGTAGTGAGATTCGATCGATTATCAAGAGGTAATTTGAGTTTTTATTAGATTTAGAAGTTTAATTTTGCAAATTAGTTCATAGTGTTCTTCATTTTCCCCAATTTTCGATCCGAAAAGTTGCTGATTTTGAAAATAGGATATCTCTTTGATTATAATTCCAAATCACTTGATTTTGGTTTCATTGGATTCCTCTTTTCATCAGCTTTCCGTGGATAGCAATTTCATCAAATTCTGAGTTCATTTGACCCTTAAATTTAACGTTTGACCAGGGACTGTTCATCTTTCATCAGAAGTCAAACGTTGACTTTCGGGGTCAATTACTTTTAATTGGAAAATCAGAATTTCATCATTTCGGTCTTGTTGGATTCCTCTGGTTCTTAGCTTTCTATTGACATATAAATTTTAAGATTTGGATTTCATTTAGTTATTCAATTTGAAGATTTCCTCTGAGGTGTTCATTTCGGGGATTTCCTGATCATTGATTTTCAATAATTCATAATAAATCCATTTCTTATCCAAAAATTACAAAACTTATATCAATAAATTATATTTTCTCTCTAGTTTCCAAATATATAATTTTCGTAATCTTCTGACTCTGTTTGATTCTCTGATTTTGCAGAACACCTACTGCTGGTCAAAGTCAACGCTTTGACTTTGACTTTTGACTTTTCTCTGTCAAATCCGAGATTTCAATTCTTAAAACTTTTTATTTACCTTATTTATATTATTTCCATATCTTAAATCTTATTTTCTCTTATTTAAAACTCCTTTTAAACCTAAGTTTGACCAAGTCAACTCTGCGATTAAAGTCAACCCTGCTCTCTGTGGATCGACCCGATACTTACCCAGTACTTGATTATTCTATCTTGTCTTTGTGAGTTCGGTTTTATAAATTTTGTTTGACCATCGTATTTGTGTTTTAACGACGCACAAAAACGACTCGTCAGCGACCTAGGAGGAGCAACCTAAGATAAATGATGATGCATCATTAATTTGGGAGGTGATGATTTGGAGAGGTGATAACCTTTGGTAAGCAACAATCTAGTGACACATCACACATCGACAATGGTGCAGCGCTTGTGGTGCACATGGTGATGATTGGTAGTACATAAGAATGATGACGGTTGTCTTGCCTAAAGCTTAGATATGAGACTAGAAAAGCCCTTAATTTTTATATCAAAACATCAAATGCATTGAAAAATATTAAATCAAATATTCAAAGAGATGAAGCCCTAAGATATAAGGATCCTATGATATAGGATAGATAAAAATCTATACTACATGCTTTATTGATAGAGTTCCTTTAATCTATTCAGAGTTTGATTATTAGGTCCATCCACAAGATCATTAGATAATTGGATCTCTTCTTCAAACTCTTAACCAAGAGAGAAAGAGAAGAAATGGTAGATATTTTAACAAGTCTCACTTGAGCGCCCTTAGGTGTGGTCATTCTTCCCTTTATTTAGACATCCATATTATAAACCTTTCCTCCAAGTCCTCAGAATTATGTCTATATCCACCAATGCGTGACCCTGAAGACCCATTTATCTCACTAGTTAATAACTCTATATATCTAGTTAAATATATCATTCAAAATTATAAATTAACTAAATTGACATAAATATTAATTCATCAAGGATTGATTTAACTTGGTCGAAAAGTTGAGTTGCTAGCCCATTGGGTGCCAATCTATACCACATGCTTTGAGAACTCTCTTCTAAAACCTTGCCATCATTATTTATTGAGTGAAAGTAATCTGCTTAAGACTCCCAAATGGATTAAGATAGGGTCAAATTTCAAATCCTAATGTCTTTGTGGTCAGTACTAATGCTTGGAGGAAGTCATCTAGAACTCTTTCTCAGTATTTCTATTACCTTGGCCAAAGATCTAATCATGTCTCACTCCTTGAGTCAATATCCTTTCATATATGGATGATCTCATCTTGAACACTCAATCATTTTAAGGACTTTATGTCATATCTAATCTATATCTTGGTAATCCTTGGCCTAGATTTTCAAATCATAATCTAAATACGACCATCCATCCTCAAGATGTCTTTAGTGTCTTAGGTCTAAGGATTACTTAAATATTAATGACATGAATTTCTCTCATTGACAATTAAGTATAATATTATACAGTGATTCCTACAGATCGATCTAGTGAACTCTTTTTATCAAAAAGTGCCCACTATCTACCTTTGATGTATTTCACAATGTGGTCATTGATAACATGTTAATTAGACATGATAATAAATGATTATTAATGCATATTATGGCATAAAAGATTTCATTCCTATGCATATCATATTTATGAGTATTTATCTATCATTATATGAAAAAGTCATTATAAACTCAAAATGCTTTAAATTAGGGTTAATTATGATGAATTAAAGATAAATAATTTCATAACCCATCTTTACTTGATATTATAAGTAGTTTCTAAAGTTAAATAATGAGAGAAATCATATTTATAAAAATTCATTTAATTTTCTAAAGTTTAAAACTTAAAGAAATGAATGTAATTTTGAAATAGAAATTAAATCTCTTGTTATTTATTAAATTTAGAATGATAGATAATTAAATTTATGATAAAATGAAAGAAATTTGGATTAATTTGGAGTTTTATTTTAAAAGTTATGAATTTTCTATTTTTTAGGGATTTTTCCAGATTTTTTCTGAATTTTTAATGAATTTTTAAGGATTTTCTGGAATTAAAAATTGATTTTTCTAATTTAAATGCATTTTTCAGATTATTTTTTGCACGTAGGTGACGTGGCGTGATCTGGATCGCTCGATCGTATAGCGATCAACCTGGCCGAGCGAGGAGGCGACGTGGCGCGCGTGAGGAGCGGCACCCTATCATCTCTAAACTTCTCTAGGCTCTTCCATGTTATTCGCTTGAACCTTTTTAGTGAGATCGTGTGAAATGGGAATAAATTTATGTTCTACTTACCGTTGATTGGATTCTTTCTAAGATGAATTTGATCATCGTAATAATGTGGGGACAAACAAAACTACTGCCAATTTTTGGTTTTCAGTACTACCTCATTCTTATTGATAATTACTTCCTTGTCCCATGGGTCTACCTTCTAAAATACTACACCGAAGTGCTCACGTGTGTTCTCCAATTCTTAAAAGATATTTCTCCCCCCTATTCTATCTTACCCAAAGAACTTTGGACTCACAATGCTCTCAAGTATGTGCAAATGAAACTACAAGAACATTGCAAGGCACGTGACATTCTTCATCAAAAAATTTTCCCTCGCAAGTATCAAAAAAATGGAGTTGCCAAGAAAAAACATCGACTTGTCCTCTACATGACTTGCACATTGCTCTTTGAGATGAGAGTTCATCACTATTTTATGGTATGATGCCATTCTTACCTTTGTTTACCTCATCAATGGCCTCCCCTCCTCTCCTTTAGGTGGTGAAATTCCCTTTTATTACATCCACCCTAATTGCGACCTTTTTCCTCTTCTATCTCATGTCTTTGGTCATGTGGCCTTTGTTCAAGATCATGCCATGACCAAATCCAAGCTTGCATGTGGGACGCAAAAAGGTGTTTTTGTCAAGTAATTCACACATAGAAGGGCTATTGTATTTATTTTCCAAAATACTAGAAATATCACATTTTATGAGTCCTTGTGGAAATTTATTGTGCTCATGCCTACTCCTCCTTAATCTTCTACACCCCCACCTATCAACTAACCCCTACTACATCCTCCCACTCTCAAGAGCCATCCTTCACAATGCTACCTGTCAACCCCTTGTCTTCCACCGCCTCTATGCGATCGAACGGTCGAGGCAGGCGGTGACATGGCAGCGAAGGAGCGTCTGATCCCGTGAAGATTAAGAGCCGTTGATCTTCACTTAATGGAGGGGGTATGTGGCGTAGCGCAATTCGTCGGCGAATCGTTTTATAAATGATTTAGTCAGAGCCGTCGATCTGAGGAGTTATAATGGCTCTGATTAAACTGTGTCAAAACTCATCAAGATCGTTTCATAGCGATCCAACGGCGAGCGTTTTGATGCATTTTATAACGCATGCGACGTAGCTTCATCTGATGCGTCCGATCGCGATCCAACGGCTACGACTTAACGGTAACGATTCACATCCGCGCGTTTCATCAGAGCCGTTGATGCGTGACGAATCGAGACCGCGAGGTCGTCAATTTCACACGTGTTAAAATAAAGTCTAAACTTACCAATTTAATGAAAATATCTCGAATTGAGGGGTATAATGATAAATAAGGGTCGAATCCACAGAGCATTAGGAAAATTTCTGATGATCTCTTTGAAATTGATCAAAGCGTACAATGAATCGATGATAGAAATTGGGGAAAATGATATTCTATGAAAGAGAACTTCAAGACAATTCCACAGAATCAAAAATCATCAAATTTGACTTTGATTCCGCGGAGATATTGAAGATCAAAGTGGGATGAAATTTCTGAAATGTTAAATCGCGAAATCAACTGAAATAAACCTAAAAGTACTTAAATTAACGATTATAAATGGAAATTAAACACTACTATATATGATAGATTAGGCAAAACCGCTTCCACTAACCAACAATTGCGGTGGATTAATGACGTGATTCCGTTTTCGTGCGTCATTAAATCACAGAACGATGGTCAAACAAAAATTTATAAACCGAACTCACAAAAGATAAGATATAATAATCCAAGTATTGTGTAAGTATCG